>CM073133.1:41027397-41374897 GCA_037039145.1 Fundulus diaphanus
TCATAGTCTCTATACATCTAATCATGTCTCCCAGTGTTTGTTCATCTCTATTCCTTTTCTCTATTTCAGTTTCTAATTTGTAATTCCACCGAAATGCGCTTCCATGTCATAACTGTCGAACATTACCAGTGTTGACAAAGAGGTTTACAATGCATAATGATCACAACAATACAAAGAGATGATTAAGGTATAACGTGATCATTTATGCTGCCTTTGTTTCCCTTCGCGTGCCTCGTTCTCCCTGCGTATGACAGCAGGTAAACAGCCTTGGAGCTTGTAGTGGTTAGGTGATTCAGTGGCGTTGCGCGCTTCCGCATGGTAATTTGCAGAAATGAAAACTTAATCAAGCGTGCTGCAGAAGTGGTCCTGAATAATTTAACAGCAGGGGTTAAGCAGGAAGAGGAAGGCTGTCAGGAGGGATGGGATAGGAAGGGGAGATGGTGGATGAGAAGATATTCGTCTCTCTGCCTCCGACCCTGCTCAGCGTTCCACTTTTCTTCCAACTCATTTGTCATTTAATGCTTTCTTCCTGTTTTCTTTTCTTTCTTTTTTTGTCCTATGCAGCCGTTGGACTCAATCCAAATTCTTGACAAATCCATTCCACTTTTCCTGCTTCCTTTTTTTATCAACTTTTCACTTCTTTTTTTTCCCCAAACTTTTCTATTGTAGACATTTTTCTTTGTTTTGCTTCTCTAAATAACAATAGACAATGGACTGTAGTATTTCCAGTTTATTTATAATTTTCTTCCAATGGACTCTTTTAATTTTTCATATTTTTTTCACACACTTCAAACACACTGTCTTTCTTTGTATTCACTCTCATGGGGATATAATGACACACTGGTCTCGCGCAGTGTGTAAGCGTTAACAAATCTTAATATGACAAGGTTTATATTCATCAAATGCTTATCTGAGCAGATAATGAATTACCGAGCCCCACTTAAACTTTTAATATCTCCCCTCTCCTACTTTATGTTTGATTAATTTCTCCGCCTGGAAAAGAAAAAGTTTCAATTAATACTACAGCCATTAGTCTTCCCATAAGCAGAAAGCTCATATTTGTTTATTTCAGATGAGTCATTACTGGGTATGGGCCTGTATTGGAGTCTCAGAGTATTATAACCTTGAGCAAAAATATGACAGTATTGCATTTGTACAAAAACCTCAAAAAAAGAATTATCTATGTTTTTAACCTCACATACATCTTGCAACAGTTACATAAATTATATATCATAACTTTAATTTCAGACTTAATAGACATGAATAAAAAAGAAATCCGAAAGTAAACACCTACTATGTGTAGAAGTACATCTCAAGTGCATTTTGAGTATAGAGTAACACAAGGGTAGCAAGCTGATGTTATCCGATAAATTAGCTGGGTTGTCGGCTCTGGTAGCGAGCCTACAGCCAGCTGGCCAGCAGTGGTAAGCAACAGGTGGGGGTAGGTCATCCCTGTGTTTGTCTATGCTTCATACAGCCAGAAAATACACTGTTCACTCCAGCATTTTCTCTGACATCTGATTAAAGGGACTTTAAGCTGTGGGAACATTACGTTTTAAACTGCAATTTTTCAAAACCTTGGTTTACATTAAAATTAGGATGCAGGGCATGTCTAAATGTCACTAACAAAGACTCACACAGTGATCCAGTCTATGCACATAAAGAATGTAATCACTTTATTTTAAAGCTGACCGTTTCAGATTACCACAAACAGATCGTCACTTGCAGTATTGCCATTTTTTCACTATTGCTAACTTAACATCTTCAAAGTTTTCAAAGAATTCAAAGTTTAGGGCTTTCTGTAACCATCTTCATTTTTTATGTCTGGGCAGTGTAGTTTTCTTAATATTTTCATCATTTTCTAAATTGCGTCAATTTAATTTTCCCTCTTTTCTGTAAAAAACATCTCAATTAATTATTTAAGAACAGCATATAAAAAGCAGTTATATATGGGATATGGAAAGGAACTACTTTCCAACATGTCTGATCACAGAATGTTTTAAAATATGACAAAATCATATTTTGGAAAAGGATTAAGTATTTTTTCAGCTCTGAACAGTTAATGTGTACTAAAGGATAAAGGTTGTATATTGGGAAAAAAGATCTTAATAAAATAATACAAAAGTGTATAATTTAAGTCAGAACAAAATAGACATTTGTGATTAAATCATTTTCGAAAATATTCATATTTGGCTGTCCATGTTTTGTTTTTTCACTTGAGGTTTCATCTATCTGTTCTGTATATGTATCTTCAATATTTTAAAGTCTTTCATCTTTCATTAAATTACACTTATTGGTTATAACAAAATAATTTCCTCAGGAGATTAATAAAGTTATCTGTTCCTGATTTTTATTTTTCTTAAAAACAAAGGCCATCTTTTAGTTTAACCACCTAAAGAAACAAATGAAAATTTAGCACCAGCTTCTTAATTCTAAAAGTTTGTGTTATCACTCAAAATTCTGCCGCAACTTGTTTTGCTAAATGTAAGCCTCTATGACCATTTTCTGTTTCTATAACAGAAGAAAATAGCTTTTCACCACACAACTCTTAGAGTTTGAGTTTTGGTAGATTAAGTTAAAACTGATTAAAGATACTAGTTTGCTAAAAGTTTGCATTATGACCGCTTTACTTTTGTGACATAAACCAGCAGTAATAAACATTTTATTCAGTGATCCTTAGAGAAAGAAACACAAAGGGACACAAAAACTAGAGAAAAGTCCTTCTTCTTTCTCTTTGCTCTGTCTTTCACTTACACACAGACACGGAAACCAGACTCCGAATTTTATTAAGTACCCTTTAGAAAGAGAGAGAGTGAGACAAGAGGGGAAAAGTCACCGGCAGCATGGTAATCAGGCCGAGACCCGGCGAAAAGAGGAGAGTTTGTGAAAGGAGAAAAGACCGGGGAAGGAGACGAGGGGGAGACTGAGAAAGGGGGTTCATTTTAAAGAAATAAAGGGAAAAGGAGTGGAAAAAAGTGGGAGAAAAAAACTGTTTTTACAATAATTTGTTTTCCTAGCATTCCTGCAAAGCCCTTCTCTCCTTTGGCCATGTTTTTTTATTTATATTTTACCAGAACAATATTAGAATTAAACAAAATCTCTTTTACCTTTTTTGCCACAAAATAAACCTTAAAAACAAACCTGGGTTGTGTGAGTTTTTGCCGTTATGTGTCAAATAGGACAGGAATGCGCATTCATTTGGTCTAGTAGCTGACGTTACCGTGAGACTTGTGAAACAGTTCTGCAGCGTAAACGAAGAGTCACTTGTAAGATGGGCCTGAAGACTGAGAGCAAGAGGAGACAGAAGGGCAGAGAGTGACAGGAGATAGCAGCAGGAGGAGGAGGAGCTGGGTGATACCCTGCATGACTGCGCTCTCCCTAGAAGAGCCCGAGCACGCACGCTCTCCCACTTTCAGAACAACGGCTGCTGTGCGGGTGGCTGTCTTGTTGGCAAAGGTTTCTGATTTCACGGCCTACTGGGTGGTGGCATTCAGCCTCCATCAGGCTACCCCCTCTTTCAGACCTTTCACTAACTACCCCCCCCCCCCCCCCCACACACACACACACACACACACACACACACACACACACACACACACACATGCACACTGTGATCCATCCCCTGTCCACTTAGTCTTCAGTATCTTTTTACCTCTTTTCTAAAAAAATATTTCTCATTGTAAGAAAAATTGTCAAACGTTTGAATATGCGATTTATGAAAGAAAAGGAATCGGTGATGATCCAAAACCTTTCTTGGCAGTTTAGTGAAGCACCCGTTCTGCTGTGTCAGGGTCTGGCTTCCTGTGTGAAGGACACTTAGTGGCCTTTAGTTTTTAAAAGAAAGAAAACTGTTAATGCTGACCAGCTTTTTCTTTCTCTGGACGGGGAGAACAAACCCCCGACTTTACAACCACACACGCAAAGCACAATGTTTTGCTGTTTAAAATATGAAGTTTGTTATCAAATTATTTTAGAAAAAAAGAAGTTGCAAAAGGTTCATAAATAATCTACAGATAATTAACGGATTCTCCACAGGAGTGTGGAAAATGAAAGTGTCTACTTAATTATAAAAGAGAATACATCAGTTGTTCAGCTTGAACTGGGAACTCTGGAGGTCAAAAGACAAGAGGTCCAAGGACACACACATTTATTCACTGCAACCAGAAGAGACCAGGCTTTTCTTTGTTTTGCTTTCCTTAAAATTCCAACTTTTGTCATATGTGAGAATCAAGTGCTCAGCAAACCATCCCTGGCATGTAAACCATCTTTGGGACTTACTTGATGTGAATCTTTCCCTCAGTCCATTTTTGTCTCTTTAAACATCCCATAGTACTTTTGGCAAGATTAGATGGAACTTGGAACACATTATTTACGTCATTATATTGGAAACATCCCCAGATAAACAGATTAGAGTCTCTGTTCATCAGAAAATAGAATTTATAAGCACTGCAAAAGCAACAAACACTGGCAATATGATAAACGAGCAAAAGCTGAGAAGAAACTGAACCGTAATGAAAAATCTTAAATGTTTTTCCATTGTATCATGTACTCTGATATTTTAATATACTACAAACATATTAATGTTGGACTTTTTGATAGATATATAGATATATGTCATTGCACACTGATTGAGATAGTTCTTAACCAAAAGGGAGAAAACATTTACTTAGAATTATTTAAAAAAAGATAAAGTAAAATAAGCTCTCAAGTTATTTTGATGCTTCGGATCAGTTGAGCCAAGTTTACACTTTGTCGAAGTAGTGGAGTTTATGGATAGAAATGTAGAAAAATATAATATGTAAACATAAAGGGCCAGAATGAGATTTAGTAATATTGCTGGATTAAGAGTCATCTCTCCTACTGTTTCCTCCCAGCATTGCTCTCATTTAGAGCTGTGCATCTTTAAACAATTTTATCAAACAGAACTTTTATATTTAACAAAACAAACGTAAAAAAAAATAATAATAGTTTGGTCCTATTTTTTGACTACTGAAACATTTGTTGCACCAATCTCCTCTATGTAGCAGCAGAATCAAGTCCACAAATCTTTTTCTTTATCTCGAGGTGTGTCAAACACACAGTTAAGCCCAAACATAATATCCATACCCTTGGCAGATATACTTAAAATTACAGTATAGTCACTCCACCAAAAAGTTTGTTTCTGACAGAAAAGGAAACGGCTGTCACTCCAAGATAATAAAATAGTGTATAAAGAGCATTGGCACTGAAACAAAAACTATAATTTATCTGTTTTAAAATTTACATTTCATACAAAAAATTGCGTTTTGAAAATTATGTATACCCCTCTCAGTTCTCAATGGGAAAATGTTGACATTACAGCAATCACAATAATTGTTTTTTTTACCCGTTTTCACTGATCATTTATCTGTGGTGATGAGGTGCTAGTCTTTAAAGTTCAAAAGCTTACTCACATCACCCTAATCTTTAGCTCCGTCTAACGATTCTCCATCAGATTCAGATGGGGACTGTGGTTGGACCCCTTCACAGGGGTCATTCTTTTTCAATATTTGAAAAATAATGAGATTATTTCATTTTGTGTAAAATAAATAATTGATTTTTCCATGTTTTTAGTCTTTGTAAAACGTTATCGCTATGGTCTCATCAATAAGTCCTTACTGAGACCGAATATTCTACCTTAACATATCCCTGAGAGGGAATGTAGGTGCAGGCACCACTTCTATCCTCCTCCTATCACTTCGTTTTATGGAAACAGTGAATGAAACCTCGCGTCCTTCACTTGAAGCTCTTTTTAATTTAAGACTGAGCTGCACTAAGAACCTGTTGAAGAATGGCTTTCCTGAATTTACTTTCGGACAGTATAACAAGGTCTAAGTGTAATTAAAGAAGCCGCTCCGTCCTTCCCTACCAGGCTGTTAACCCACTGTGATACTTTTTAGGAATTGCACCATAAAACCCAGATTTTTTTTTTCTTTAATGGGCACGTATAAAAAAAGGGTTCCATGTTAATTTAATTAAAGCTTTCCTCCGAAACGTCCAGCCTACGTCCAAATATTTGAGGAGAGCAATACTTTGCTCCCTACTCCTAGTTGATTAAAATATGTGATATTTCACATTAGTTTAGTTTTTATGGGCAGTGAGGTAATTCGTTGTCAGTAAATGGCTTGTCAGAGTGCTCTGTGAGTGATGTAATGCTATGAAGTCTATCGTTAGAATTGCCCCTACGCCTATTAGAGAAAATCGACTTCTGGGCCCATAATTTGATTATCTTCCAGGAAGTTTGGAGAAGACTGTTGGCATCATGTTATGGGAGGGGATTGCATTTTTCAGCCATAAACGTGGACCAGCAATAAGACGTGGTTTCTGTGTTTTAAAACAAATTACCCGAATTTGTCAAAGAGGAATTTTATAACGGTCTTTGCATTTACTACAGGCTTGTGCACACGCCTCACCTCCTAAGTCATTTCTACCTTTTAATTAAAGTATGTCAGGTTCCCTTTGGTTGCAGAAACACTTGAACACGTTCTTGAGGTCCCGTATCAAGGTAAAATCCTGATACCGGAGTCTAATTAACACGCATCTAAGAATACTTATGATGCAAATTAGCATTACCGTCAGAACAGGGACGCGGTGGGGTAGCAGGGGGAGTAGACTACAAGACGAGATAATTCGACTGATGCATATTTATCTCATGCTAATTGCCGTGCACGGCCGAAGAAAAGCGTGCACTTAATTAATTGACATGGAGGGGGGCACAAATGAATTAGAGGCACTCAATCTGGAGAGACGGAGACAAAACACAGAGGGGAGGGTGGGATTTAGTGAGAAGTAAAAACAAGAATGCACAAAGTGTATGATTGTTTGTAATCTTGTGTTAATGTATTTTGTTCCTGAAATGCAGTTAATGCATCAGAAGAGCTCAACATTAACTTAACAGATGAATCTTTTCACGTTTTGCCATCTTAAAACTCAAAACTTTGATGTATTTTACTAAAGCTATGTGTGATTGTCCAGCACACAGTTACCATGGGTGTGATAAGGAAAGGGAGGAATACATGGACTTTAAAATACTTTTACAAACAAAAATCTGAAAGGTGTGACATGCATTTGTATTTAGCCCTCTCAGAGTCCACCTATAATCATTTGTTATTTTGTAATTAAAATCAGATTGAAGGGGGCAAAATCCAAATGCACACCACACCTTTCCAATCTTTACTCATTATTTTTTAATCATGAAGTATTTGTTATTATGTTTTCCAATTGATGGTCTATCACATAAAATTCCAATAAATTGCATTGAGGTTTGTGGTGGTAATATGACAAAATCTAAACATTTTAAAGTTACACTGTAAGATGAAGTTCATCCTATCTCTGTTTTTTTATTTTTTTGAGGGAAAATGCTGTATTATGAATGTAGAATGGTGACAAGAGAAGCTGCTTTGTATTTGGGGGCAACGAGCAGGACACGTTGAATCTCCTAAGTTGGCCTTAAATGTCTGTCGCAGTTAGTCACTCCATGTGTCCCTAATGCCAGATTTCAGAGCTGTTTTGTCTTGAAAATAGCTGTGTCTGTCCACCTCGCCCCGTGTAATTTGGTTTGTGAAGCTGGCCACTATGTTATAGGGGTCCTCACAGACACACACACACACACACACACACAACACACTCCCTTCGTATCTCTCATTTATTTGTTTATGGACCCCCACCCCCGTTTAAGAAACTTAGAGGGGTGCAGAAGCGGGACCTTTTCACACCCGCCTAGACCCCCACTCCAGCCCCTTTCCTCCCCCCTTTGCTCCGCCCACTCGGGAGGCTCAAGAATTAAAACAGAAATGTTTTTGAACGCACTCACAACACTCATCCATTTCAAGCCACAGATGGTCTTTTCAATGGGGCAGGGGGTTCCGCTGTGAATGTGGGAGTTTACCATCGCCTTTTAGCCTGCTCCCCCCTCCTCCTCCTCTTCCTCCTCCTCCTCATCTTCCTCTGTGTCCAGGCAGCCGTTTTGCTGCTTCGTTTCTTTTTCTCTTTGTGCCTCCACAGTCTCTTTTTTGGTGGTGGTGGTGGTGGTGTGTGTGTGTGTGTGTGGGGGGGGGGGGGGGAATCAGGTCTTTTGTGCCAAACCGACAGCCACTGACTAAACTTGCCTTCTGCTCCTCTGCCCCCATTTTCACCTTATACATCATTTCCATAGATATTAATCAGTTTCAATGATTAACTTCTTGCCTCTACAGACAGTTCTCATCTTCATCAGTGAGAAAACATCCTACAGTGGCACCGTGTTTCCGATTTATTATAATCTTGAGAACCTGTGGAAAATCAGGCAAACACATGCTCCCTCAAATTAGTCAGGGTAACACACACACAAAAAAAACAAAAGCACATCACTGCTACTGTACAGGAAATGATAAAACCAGCCACCTGTTCCACGTTAACACACATGCACAGACACATCTCTAGACGGCATTTTCTTTCTGCTCATACAGACACAGTATGAGCAGCCAGCTGTCCTAGTTGGTGGTCTGAGTTACGCACAGAATTTTACTCAAATGTAAAATTAAACCCGATCCTATTTAGTGCGCTATTCTCAGTGTCATGTTATTTTTTGGCATTGTTTTACAAGTCTACATTCCTGCTGGACAATGGGGGTAAAGTTTCATTCACTCCTGCGACTTCTTTCTGCTTTTCAGCTGCCATGTGTTTTTAAAGTGGCTGTTTAGCAGAACTCAAATGTGAGAGCCTGAAAAGCCTGGAAATAGTGCAAATGCTAAGACGTTGATGGTGTTTATCTTTTTTCTTCGCCCCCCTCTTCTCTCTCCCTAGGTGGCTCTGGTAATAAACACACAAGTTGTCTGTCTGTCTTGCGGCCTTGGCAGGTTGAGGCCTACTTAACCAGGGGAAGCCGCTGCTCTTTTTTAAGTCCTTTTGAATGCCTTCCTTTGTCGGCGACACGCCACCATGTTAATGTCATGTACCGTAGAAATTGCTGCGGCTATGGCTATTAGCCTCAGCGCTAAAGTACAGAGGGTGATGGAGAGAGAAAGAACAGGCGAGGCTGCCACAAAAACCCCACCAGCTTCAAATGCAGGACTATAATTGTCCCCCCCCCCCCCTATCTTTTTCCTTTACCCCCCCCCCCCCCCCCCCCCCAAACGCACACACACACACAGGCACACACACCCATCTCTCTTTTTCTCCCCCGTCTTGTGTGTGCGATTTGTCCCTTAAGCCGGCGTAACGTCTCGGCTGGGGCCGCAGAATGTGGAGAGCAAATTGGAGGCAGAGCGTGAACAATGGAACATGCATCGCTGCTGGGACATTCTTCTTCTTTACTGGGACCGGCGGGAGGGGTGAAAGGAGAGAAAGTCATTTTGAACGGGAACTCTTGGGTCATAGAGATTTAGATGCGGACAGTGAGCGTCCAGTGAAAGGCTGTGGTGGTTTCCCACCAGCTGATAACAAAGTGACAGATTTATTTGAATGTAATCTATTAAGTTGAATGAATGAAAAATGAATTGAATGAAATTGAATGAAAAATTTAATTGAATGAAAAATGTAAGTAAATACAAAGCCCTGCTCTCAATACCTATTTAAAGGGGCCTAGTTACATACTATTACTTTACAAATTTCTACACCAGTAGCTCACTCTGGTTACATACAAAGGTTTTCCCTTTAAATATTTGTGCCCTGTTGGCTCAATATATTTTATTTCTGTGTTTTACACTTTGTTAGTAAACGCTTTTGTGTATATTTCCCATAACAAGACCACGTGACCGGAAGTACAATATTGTGCATGCGTGCAATTACTTAACAAGGAGAGGCAATGGAGCCGAGCAAGTCAGCAATATCCAGCAGAGGTGCGTAAAGAAAAAGTTGGTAACCTGTAAATCAGGTTGGTTCTTCGACCACGACGAGCTGCCACTTTACTGTGAGGCATCGGAGGATGGTCTACTGGCTACGGGTTTAAAGAATAAGTAATAAAATTAGTAAAAAATAAATGTTACAAATAGTTTTGGTACTTGTTAGTTTAGACTTAATTTTGACTTAGTTTATTCTGGTGCATTTTTGGTTACTAGTTGCTATCCACCTCTGTAAGTAGGACAGCCCTACTGACCATTCCTCTTTGAACAATATATCTAGATAATCTAGATTTTGTTGTATTTAACTTTGGGGACTGTGATAGCCACACAAGACGATGTTGTGTCTGGTGAGCCATTTTTGTGTTAATTTGGCCATATGTTTTGGACCATTATCCAGTTGGTAAATGAAAATTTTTTTTTCAAATTGGTCAAGTCCTGCAGATTTTTATTTCATATTCAAAATGTTTTCATATTTTAAAGAGATTATGACCAAATGAGCTCTATCAGACAGCGGTGCAGGAGTTAGGGAGTTTGTCCTGCAATTGGCGGGCTGCTAGTTTGATCCCCCGCTCTGACCGTCTCGGTCATTGTGTCCTTGAGCAAGACAGTTCACCCGACTTTCCTGCTGGTGGTGGTCAGAGGGCCTGGTGGCACCAGTGTATGGCAGCCTCGCCTCTGTCATCCTGCCCCAGGGCAGCTGTGCCTACTAAAATAGCTCACCACCGTCAGGGTGTGAATGTGTGAATGACTGATTGTAGTGTAAAGCGCTTCGGGGTTGTCAGACTACTTAAAGCGCTGTACAAGTACAAGCCATTTGAAAAATGCCCACAGCATCACAGACCCTCCACCGAACTTAACTGAAAGTGCTTTTCCAAATCTCCTTCTTTTGTACACAACCGAGTTTCGTGTTGTTTAATCTCATCCCAAACGACTCTTGGTTATTATGGAAACATTGAACCCAAACATGTAATTATGCTACTATATTAAATGCATTTATTGAAGAATATTTAAGTACTTAACTGCATCTTTACTGTATAATTGTGGTTGGTACTGTATGTAGTATAATGCGTGAATCTTAAAAAAAACATAATAGGAGACGACATACCAGACTGCCACACACAGAGCTTTAGATTTCTTCTATTCAAAGTCAGAGCATCATTATTTTTCCATGTTTATTTTAGTTTCATGTTTTATGTGGCCCACATCTATGTAAATCTAAAATCTGTGTTTCAAACAACTGAAGTCACATCACTGGAGAAAAAGCAAAAGTAAGGAAGGGAGATAAAAGGACAACAGAAGACAGGGGGAAGGATATATACATGAAATATGTACAATGAGTTAAGCTAGAAAGCGCAAGTGACAGCAGGGAAGCACAAACTAGAAAAAAATAAGTAGAATCCATGCTGGATGGTTCAGTGATTAGGGTGTTTTGTTTGACTTCAACCGCGTGACATCATTTTCAGCGGTCAACATTTTCTGGCTTGACCTCAGCTGCACCTGAGTACAGAGGCCCTTTGAAGCCAGACGATCTGAGGCAGAGCAGGATGAGGCTGGAGAAAAAGAGCATAAAAAATGGGAGGGGGCAACAGATGAGAAAAGAAGTCAAACACAGCACACAGAGGACGAAGAGAAGCAGAACAGCTTGTCTTCACTGGTGAATAGCAGCGTGTATCGTTCACATTGAGTCAACAGATTAGCGACAGAGGAAGCTTAGCTGTTCCTGGCCTCCCTCGTTTGATGTTTCGGGGAGGCCTAATTTGATTTTTCACCTCCCATTGTTTCAGCGCTGTGTGCCCCTAATCCACTTTAAAGTGGAGACAGCTTTCATCCTTTTCCTCTCTCTTCCCCTCTTTCTTTTGTTATCCTCCCTTTCTGCAACATTAGCAGAAGAACTTGACAGTTGATAAAAAGTCAGTAGAAGAATTTAAATGTGTTTCAACTAGAGGTGTAACCAGATTTATGAGATCTTACGGTTTTAAAACACCTCAGGATTTCTCAACAAAAGTGTGTCGCGCCAAACTCTGTCCAGTTTCTGTGAGGTTGCGAATTTGTCCGCCGATGCAAGCGTAAGGTCTAATTGTGGGCCCTAGAAACGAAGTTGGGTACTATAGGCTTAAGATCCGGTGTCTCTGTTTGAGACTCTGACTGCCAGATTTTTTACCATTTAGGCTGACAGAGTGGACTAAAAAAAACATCTCCCAGTTGTCATAATTTTAAAACTTTAAATCCAGTTAAACTTTAAATCCAGTTAATACAGTCATTAAACTTTTGATAAAATAAGAAATTACAAACACCCACGAACTAAAGCCACGTTTCCATAAATGTTTTTATGCCCATTTTTAAGTATCGCATTAGAAATGGTTGATGGAAAGGGCAAAATTCAAATAACTTCCTCAATTTCGCAAAAAAGGTTTTTACGCTGAGTTGAGATGATTAATTGCTTTTCTGAAAAAAAAAAGTTAATGTGCAAAACGGGAGGTGGAAACACATTTGCCATGTAAGTTCTGATGTAGCAAACATTTACCTCACTTGACTGATCAGCTGTTTCCGCTGTCAGGGTCTTCCCAGACATACCCATAACACGCAAAAGCATTACTTGTGTGTCGGGACAGGATGTAACGTTGCCAATGCTAGGTGACATGACAGAACAATACAACTTGCCCGATAGCAACATATTTTTGAAACCTTTACCTTTACCTTTTCTCAGATGTGTGGCCCATGCTAGTTTGAAACTTCTACTTCCTGTTTATGACAGCCGTCATAAACAGGAAGTGCTAAACTGTAGGATATTTTAGTTGTTAATCAGCCTTTGTGGGTCAAAATATAAAACACTTAGACTGATCTAACTTGAACTGGATTATCACAAGTTAATGGAAACAAATTATTGTTTGGAAAACGTTCATTGTATTTGTGAAAATACAAAGAAACTTTGCATTTTGTGCTTTTTTGGGTCACTTAATAGTCAGACAAGCTTAGTAACTAAAATATATGGATTTAGTTATCCTACACTGATTGCAGAACGTTTAAAACACAATATACATTTTGTGAAGAAAAAGAAACACTTTCCCAAAAATAGCAAAAATTATTGTCTGGTTTCGCTCTCCTGCTCCTAGTATCATGTATCATCCCATCTCATGAATTGAAAAATTACTTTCTACGGAAATTGCTTCTACAGTCTTTGATCGCAGCTCAATATATGTTTTACTTTGCTATTTAAGAAGACTATTCCTGCTTTTTTGCCATCTTCCTCTAAAACTGAACCCTTAAATCAGATAAATCTCCAAAGAAAATGTAGCGAGATCTTTAAAACTGAAGAGATCCACCAGTTCTTGATGGTAAGAAAATCCCACAGGGTCTCAGGGATTTAGTTTGGCCAAAAGCGCCCCCCCCCCCTTTTTTTTAAACTACCTCATCTTACCCTCAGCTGCTGGCCGTATTAGCCCTTAAGAAAAGCTGTGAGGAAGCAGAAGAATAGTCAGGGGCAAAAAGGTGGAAATTGCCACCATTGAGAAACCCCCACCTCCTTTTTTTGCCTCCTTCCATGAAAAAAATGACCCTCCTTTTGGCTCGTTGACTGCCCTCAGTTTGCTTTGAGAGAGCTTAATGCACCACACCCTAAACGTACCAGTTTAGGGCGGGGCCAGTGGAGTCCACACACACATGTTACACATGCACACTCGCTCTCACAAAAACACTTTTCGTGTCATCTTGTCTTCTCTGAACCGTTGACTCGATCTTCACATGTCTACATCACATTCTCAACCATCTATGCTGACATATCCTCTCATGCTCTTCTAATAAAGTTTCTTTCTGCAAAATTAGTTTAGGTCAAGGTAATGTCAAGAAATTGTAAATATGGGATAAAAAAAAAATCCATGGCTGGAATGTAAAATCTTCTTCATGCTGGATGTTTGTCAGTGTGTGTGTGTCTGATGGATTAGCTCTGTAAAGGGCTCAGCGGTGCACTGATATCTTTGCTCAGTGCTCACAGCATGATACACTGGATCCTGGCACGTGCTCCCAACTCTCTACTATATACACACATACACACACATCTGTTAGTAGGGATTTGGTGTCCAGCAGCGTGCAGACAACTCAGTGGTGAGCTGTCACTGTGTGTGTGTGAAGCCTTGTTCTTCTAACAGTCCTCTAATCCTTCCAGAGTGGGCCTGATAGCCCTAATGACACACACTGGGACACTACAGGGGGCTGCACCTGTATGTGTGTTGGAGTCACTACTGCTTGCTGTGACACTTAAACACAATACCTTTTCTGCTCTCTGCCTTACTTTCAAGTAGGGCTTTTTTATATATAGATTTGAGACTAAACTCGTAGTCAAACTTGCACCACTTATGAAATGTTTTGACATTATTTTGGAGAAAATAGATCAGATCCTACTCTCGCCCGTCAGTGTTGTTCTCAGCTAGAATCTCAACAAACCAGATGAATAAAGTGTGTTAAAATGAAAGTGGGTTCACATCACCTTTCAATAGGCTTTGCCAAAGTAAAGTCTGACTTACTGTGACTTTTTTTAGCTGTAGTCCTATTGTTTGTGTGTCTGTCCACTTTAAAGCAAGAATTTGCTCATTCCTTCTCTTTCTGTTCCCTTCATGTACAGTGTGCTGCAAAGTGTTCCTAGCACTTGAATCTTTCCCACATTTTGTTGCATTGTAACTCCAAACTTCAATGCGTCTCATGCGATTTTATGGTACTGACTATCACAAAGGATGTAGTGCATAATTGTGAACTGGACAGAAAGCAATGCATGTTTTTTGTTTTTTTATAAAGATCTGAAAAGTGCAGTGTGCATTTGCATTGAGCCACCCTGTTGACCAAAACAGGTCAAATTTAGCCTGACTGGATGGAGAGCATCTGTGAAGAGCAATTTTTAAGGTACAGATTTTCTATTGAATTTTGATCTTTGACTGGGCCATTCTAACACATGAATGAGCTTCAATCTCAACCATGCCACCTTAGCTCTGAGTGTAAGTTTTAGTTCTCTTAAAAGGTGAACATCCATCAGTCTCAAATTTTAACATTATTATCCTGCATTTAGCTCCATCTATCTTCCCATCAGCTCTGACTAACTTATCGATCCGTACTGGAAAAAAGCATCCCCTACATCATGATTCTGCCAACCAACAGGTTTCACCTAACCAAGAAGTTCCATTTTGGTCTCATCTGACCACAGCACCTTCATCCACATGTTTGCTGTGTGCCCTTCAGAGCTTGTGGCAAACTGCAAACATGACTTCTAACAACTTTCTTTAAACAATGGCTCATTTATTGCCATTCCTCCACAAAAACCAGATTTGTTATTTTGTCAACATATTCTCCCACCTTGGTTAATGATGCCCGTCCAGAGTTGCCACAGGCCTCTTGGATCCTGCTCTGGTAAATCACTTCCTTTCTCACCATGTAAATTCTGCTGGATGGGCAGGTTTTGGCGGATAGAGGAGTTGGGTCATATCCTTTCCATTTTCGGATTACGGATCGAACAGTGTTCTGTGTGATGTTTAAAGTTGGGATATGTTTATCTTGCTCCGGCAGAACTTTTTCACCTGACCTGTCGGTTGTGTTCCTTGGTCTTCATGAACCTGTTTGTTCTCTAATGTTCTCTAACAAACCTAACAAAGAACAGCTGGATTTATAGTGAGATTGAATTTTTGTGGACTCAGTTTACTCATCAGTTCATCTCTAAAGGCTACCAGTTGCACAGAATTTTAATTAGGGGTATATGGGGATAGAATACAAACCTAACTTTCTGCGTTTTTTTGTTTGTTTTTTTCTAAGAAAAACTGTAAATGGTTGCTTGATCTTCCAATTCACAATAATAAACTACTACTTGATGTTGCCCTCAAATGTGAAAGAAATGTGAGGGGTATTAATATTTTTTGCGAGACAATGTAGTTATAATCGTTTATCTATTTAAGGGCAGACTATTTAGAGTTATAAACTAAAAAAGTACCTATTAACTGAAACAGGTGGCTTAAATACTGGACTGCCCCTCGCTGCTGGGCAAATGATTTCCTGCACACACTCATATGCACATAGTGCCTCTGTCTAAGGCGTGCTCCGAAGGACAGGAAAATATAAATATCTCCCCCAGTGACAGGTCCCAACACAAGTATAGGTCTATCTTTTCCAGTAACCTCTGCAGCCAAGTGAACTTCTCCTTCTGCTCGTCATAATTCAATGTGCATTTCACAAATTTATGAAAAACGGAAACATGACTTAGGTACCAGTCCTGTTATCAATTGCAGGATGTGGTGAGTCAAATGACATACTGGAAGACTAAAGAATTAAACTCAACAATCACCATCTTCCCCTGCATTCGAGAAACCAAAAACTATGTCAGCTCTGCCTTGCTGTTGCTTCCAATTTATTTGTGTAACGGAGATATTTCCGTCTCTGTGTCTTTACCTCAAAGGCCCATTTGCTTCTTTGTACATGGGGAGGAAAGGAGGAAAATGGAACAATCTTCCTGCCCGTGTGTGTCTGTGTGTGTGTGTTCCATGGCAGCAAAGTGACGTTAGATTATAGGGTCTGGTCTCTGAGTGAGAGGTGGAGGGAGATGCAGGGGGTGGTAGTGCAGGGACAGGCAGTGACATGATGGGACTCCTAATGGCCATAATTGGTGCTGGCTTTGACAGCAACTATATGATAGCTGCACAATATACACAGCCCTGCCTCTGTGTGTGTGTGTGTGTCAGAGCGAGGGTGTTAGTGTATCTCTTTAAGGAGAAATTTACACAAAATTGCAGCCAGCTTGTTGAACTGCTTGTTTGCAACCGTTGCCTGTTTCTGTGGGGGTTTTTTTGTTGTTTTTTTGTGAGTGTTTGACCCTGAGTGTGTAGATGTGTGTTTCAGATAGAAATATTGTATAAACACAGTTGACTTGACTCCTGACAGGTGTAAAAGGTAGCAGTTAAGCCTGTTCCCCTCCCACCTTTTTTTCTTCTTTTGGTCCCTTTTTAATGCTGCCTAAACCACCTAGCATGTACACGCGCGAACACACACACACACACACACACACACACACACACACACACACACACACACACACACACACACACACACACACACACACACTAATACTGTGTTTGGCTTTTACAGTTTTTCTTTTCTTTTAATGGAAACAAAACCTGTCCAACTGGTACATGCAGGAGCTTTTTTATTTATTTTAAAGATGTGAAACTTGACTGTGTTACAAAATGCAGATCGAAAGAAACATATGTAAGCAGGGTTATATGCAGTAAATGCCTTGAATTTATATCCTGCATTTCAAGGTCGGGAGAAGTATGATAAGCATAAAGTATGGAAAAGTTTGTTTCTACACTTTCTCTTCCATTTATTTCTCAACAGGTTATATCCATCCATCCATCCATCCATCCATCCATCCATCCATCCATCCATCCATCCATCCATCCATCCATCCATCCATCCATCCATCCATCCATCCATTTCCAGTGTGTTTTTTTTTGTAGGTTGCAGTGAGAATCCTGGGAATCTGCACTCTAGAAAAGTATGACATTTGGAGTCACATCCTATACAGATATACTGACAAAGGTTGTGTGGTTGTTATGAACTGTCCTAGCCTTTCCCAGGGAGCGGGTAGAATTAGTAAATCTGTTAATCTGAATCCTGTGAGAGACTCAAAGAGAAAAATACAGAGGCGCTCGCAGTCAGAACAGCATACAACCCACTGCAACTGAATATGTGCATGTGAGCCAGAATGGTCGCTCTGATCTCAGTTCAAAGACAGCAAGGGGAAGAGACTCAAAGTATTCTGGCTCCAGAAAAAAGATGAGAGCTAAAAGAAGGAATAGGAGATGATGCAAAGAAGGGAAAAAAGTCAAGGAGATGGGGACGATAAATCCAGTAAAGATTCCCCAGGGCTGAAAAATCATTCAGAGCGCAGATGAATATGAAGGTTCAAAAGCCTGTTTTTGGTCCCTTTAGGAGGATGTTGCATCTGCGATTGCACATAAGCAGATTCCTGGCAAAGGGTTTGGTGCCATTAACCTGAGACGACTTCAGTCTGATCCATCCTCCCAAAAGAATGAAGACAATTTTGGAGAGGACATGCTAAAAACTATGTAGACAGAAAGAAAAAAAGTTCTACTTTGGATTAACACTGATATACGTAAATGATGCATCTAAAGATGCAAAGCTTAGAAACTTAGAGTGTGTATTTGTGAGCAGGGGGTGATGGGGTGGTGGTGGGGCGGGGGGGAGTGATTGCCTTAACAGTAAAACTAATAGTAGATAACTGCCTCAGTTGGAGACTTGGAGCTTTGTGAAGTTTCCAGCTGCTTTCAAAGGACACACAGCAGCTCCATAGTAAACCTTACAGACACACACTTACTGGAAAATCTAGCTACACTGTAGCATAGATTGAAGCACAGCAGAACAAAATAAAATAAACAGCAGTTTCTCTTACAGCTGCGTGTTGAGATAAAAATGTTCTTTGACATATTTCTTTTCATAGTTCTCAGGCGGTTTTGCTCATGATGGATGTGGGGAAGGCAGCGTGAGGCAAAACAAGTGAGAGATATCGCATTTAGTTTCTTATACTTGAAATTCAATTTTGGAAAGATTTCCAGCACATACTGTGTCACTCATGTTTGCGCTGTCTGTCTTGGTCGTAAATGTTTAAATTGTTAAGCTTTAATTTGACAACCAAAACACATCCAGCCCTTCATTGTGTGTGTGTGTGTGTGTGTGTGTGTGTGTGTGTCCACATATGAAACAATGATGATTTCTCTTTGTCTGATTGGGGAAGGGCTGCTGGCCATCCGTCTGTTCTTATTCCTTCCTCCTCCACACACACGACCACACACACACTGGTGGACAGGTTGTGTCTGTTTTTTGGTGGGATGAAGGTGTTACGGGTCAGCAGGACTGGCCAGGCCTGCTTTTTCATTGGGCGACCTCTACTTCCTACTTCCTGGATGACCTAGAACCATCTGGGAAAGTGATTGGTTGAGAAAAAGAAGTCTCCTGAGGAGGCTTTCAGCAGGGTGACCGCGGTTTACACCGTCGAGGCCCGTCACTCCAATGAATCGTAGAACCTCTGCTAACGATCAAACCAGCTGAGTCACAAGCGTTTTAGACCTAAAAGATCTCCAGTATTCCCTTCAGTAGAAGTGATTTTGATGTGAAATGAAGAAGGAAAAAAAAAACGTTGCTGAGAAGCATTACTGTAAAGAGATGGCAATCAGAAAATGATGGGAAAGTGCAAAGGAACCCGACCAATAAAGAAACAGAGTTATTAAAAAGGGTGGCGGATGGTGGGAAGAAACTAAATTTTTAATGAGAGAGAAGAAAATAAGATCAGAGAAGAAAAGAAGACATTACTCTCATCTGGGATGCACACCACTGCCATTTTGACCTCCCTTACTTCCATTTTGCACCCATGTACGTATACAGGTGCAGGTCCTCTCGTAACTTAGCTCATCATTATTTTTCCCCGTCCTACTTTTATTTAGTTCCTGTACCAGTTGAGTGTGAAATGTGCCAAAGCTATTGAGATACGAAAGGGGTGAAATAAGCAGCCCCCACATTCATTTCGAAAACTTTGTATTACAGCCTATTTTCATTTAATTTTGGTCCAGATCTGTGTTTGAACTAGCTGACCTATAAAATAATTAAAATAACTCTAAAACGAGAGTCTATTAGAGTTGAATGACCACATTTCCTTATAGTAGAGTGTGAGTAGACCATGGGCTATTGTTTTCAATCATTTTTAATCGATATTTATCATAGGGTAATTACTGATTTAGGGTCACCTTTAAACATACCATAGAACACTATTTCCTATCCAGTATAGTTGTGTACAAAATTAGAAAAACTACAAAGAATAAGCTGTGAAGAGGCAAAAATGCCCAGCATCTGTCACTGTTTATTGTAACCGCTGTCGTCTCCCTGGCTCCACCTGCTATCCTCATCTCCTTTTAAATGTTGCGGTCATGCCACTTCGTTGCATAAATCAGATGTGGTGCCATTTCA
This sequence comes from Fundulus diaphanus, assembly GCA_037039145.1. NCBI lineage: Eukaryota > Metazoa > Chordata > Actinopteri > Cyprinodontiformes > Fundulidae > Fundulus > Fundulus diaphanus. Next base: position 41,047,248 of record CM073133.1, read on the forward strand.
CTAAGTCAATAAATTTTATTTTAAACCAAGAAGACCATCTCACTTTTGCTTTTGTGCAACGCTAATCTGACCTGATACTGAACGTACACACAAAAATTCAAAAAGTCACAACAAGAAAATAATAGACAAAAGATTAAGAAATAATGAGAAAGAGAGATGATATTATACAGGAAAATAGCAAGTAAAAATACAGGAAGTTCTGGCTTTTATTGCGTCCTTTCTTCAACCATGTTTCCTCATTGCTGCCATTAGTAAGTAAAAGCTTCCTTCCTCCCAGCAACTGTTCTTGTGTCTTTTCTATGATCGCCGCTTTCCGTCTACTTTCCCTCCTTTCTCCTACCTCCATGTCTCCTTCCTTTCCATCTTTACGCTCCTCCACCTCCTTCCTCTGCCCTTCACTCCCAGTCTCTCGTGTTTATGAAGGTAAATTTATAGGTCTACCAGGAGCAGTTAGCAGGAGGTGGCCTGTGCTGCTCCAACCACAACAAGGTTTTACCCTCCGCATGGAAAAGTATCAGCATAGTGGGCATACTGGGCCATTTCCATCAGCAACACATTACACCTGATAGCGCACACTCACCTCTCATTATCTGCTAATGAGCGGCGGGCTTTTCTTCCTGCTCCTGCTTCTCGCGGCTGCCTCGTGTCATCACATTTCTGAGGAGTGGATGGTTGTGTTCCCCCACCCTTGTTTTTCACTTTATACAGCTCCATCTAGCATTTGTTTTTTATTGGTCTACAAGGAGCAGTTAGGCAGTGGTGGGCTCGTCTGTTTAACCAGCACATATGTTGTGCTGTTTTTCACGCACTGATGTTTAAGTCAGCTCAGCCGGTGCCAAAGTATATCATTTATGGGGAGTGTCACCCCTCTTTCAGTAACTTATTTTCTACTTTACAGAAGCACTTCTGCTTATTTTAACACATTGAACAGACTGGATGCCAATGTGTTGTGAGTACATTAGCTTATTTAATTTCAACTCCAAGCTTCAAAGAGAGTGGATGGAGGATAAAGTGGGAAAGGTGATTACTCCCACAGACCTGGTAATGTTCCTCAGAGCAATGTGGCTATGGAAACAATTTTTTTTTCATATCAGATTTCATTGATTTCAGACTTTATTGATTTATTTACTTCATAAAAAAGTAATGCCATGTACATATATGTAGTGTGCGATAACTATATTACATTCCCTCAGTATCTTAAGGTCTACTAACGCTTTTCCATTGCCATTTTTAAGCTCAGCACGACTCGCCCCACCCTAGCTCTTCTCTATTCTACTTGTGTCTGTTTTCCAAAGACCCAGTATAGCCACAAGGTGGTGAACGCCTCCTGGGCGTGGCTTTAGCCCCACCTCCAGCCGTCAGTGTTGTGTGCTCTGCTGCTATGAAGCTTTACTGTGTGATATTACCACTTTAAAGAAATCTGTGTGAAACGGTAGAGATTAAAAAAGTAAAAACATGAATAAAAAATACAAATAATGTTTTTATTATTGTATATGCAAGTTTTTATAGGTTGGATATTGGATAATCGCACGGCGCTGAATCTGCAGAGTTTTCTTTGAGTTAGATCCAGACCGGAGCCCCCCTCCTGCACACAGTGGTTCGATCAGGGAACTTTTTGAACCAAACACTCTTTAGAGACAAAACCTAACACCTTTCAGTGTGCGTAAAATGAGAGAAAGCCTCCCTGGATATGCAGTTCTGATTCAGGTTATTAAATACAGCGTGCCCATCAAGTGTCCTTTTTTCTTTAGTTTCCTTTAGACATGGTTTATGGTATGTTAATAGTAAAATTCCATTTTGGTTTGACCCACTCCAATCATGGTGGTCCTTAACATTAATGTTGTCACTCTTCAATTTAACTTGTCCCTGCACTTCCTCAATGAAAACGTTCTTATTTCTCCTTGCCCCTGGCCAATCAGTGAACAGCAGTCTGTTCACGTCATATTCCAGTCCTACTCAGCTCTAGGCATTAAGTTTATGTAGAAAGTTGGCTTTCTACATAAACTTAGCAGTTTGTATTAAATGTTATAAAACTTAATGCCTAGTGTTTTAGCTGCTCTCTGCGTGACTTTACAAGGACAGTCTCTCACTGTGTGTGTCACTTTATGTATGGAAAGCACTTCAATTGTTAGGGAAAACCCAGACTTGTTAGATCAACATAATCCATAATCAGTATAATTTGCTTGACCTATAATAGCTTTGCCAGAAATGTACATGAAAATAACTAATGGTATTCTTATGATGATCATTGGGAATACCAATATGACCATTAATAATATACTTGGAATTAGATGGAATGTCTGTAATATTAAACAGAATTATGAAACAATGCACATTTTATCCAATTGGAAGTATCTCAGCTGTGTGTTTTTAGTGTAAAGTTTGTCCTCTTTTTGAATTTGACTGGGTTTGTCTTTCTCTTCTTTTCCTTTGGTGACCTGTGCCGTATGTCTTCACCTCTTCTGCTTTTGTTTCAGGTAAGTGAACTTTCAGTTTTTCACACAAACATATATTTTAAGGACTAACACCCAAGGATAACTGTTGGGAGCAAAACGACTGTGAAAGGAAATGATGGGAAAGGGTGAAGGAGACCTGGGGTGGGGGGTTGTCAAAGTCGGGGTTGAAGAGGTTCAGGATTTTATGAAGTCGTTGATAGAAACAGTCTTGACTTGTGGGGCTGGTTGTTAAAACATTTGACAGGGAAGGATTACAGAACTATAATAGTCAGACACTGCTGATTGATGAATCAGCGAGACTCACTTTCACTCTTTATGAATGCACACAAATGGCATTCTCACTGAGCATTATGTTGTTTTTAACTTAGCTGGGATGCTGCAGTCATATCAGAACAAATAACAAAGAACCATGTCTCACATTTGTTATCTTTTCTTCAACTTTTTGGCTTTCATTGTTTTGTCTTTCACGGATCTGACTCTATTCTGTCTGCCTCTTTCATGGACATGCACACACATGCACACACATACACACACATACACACACACTATGACACACAGGGGCTGTAATTCCTCAGGGTGACGGCAGTCATGTCAAAGGTTTTTACTGATCGCTTGTCGTCTGGTGGGACCAAGGTGACATTTCCTCTTACGACCTAAAATTGAAACACAGTACATGTCTATCGGTGTGTGTGTGTGTGTGTGTGTGTGTGTGTGTGTGTGTGTGTGTGTGTGTGCCTCTAATGAGGGGTCTATATGCAGGGTTGGCAGCATATTAAATATGTAACAGCAGCCTGGAAATGGGTGGCTTGTCACACACAAACAGATGTACACACACTCCTTTTTCCTTCCTTCCTTCCTTCCTTCCTTTCTTCCTTCCTTTTTCAATGCTTGCTTCCTTCCTCAGTTGTTTTTTTACACCACTTCTCAAAATTATATTTTAAGCAATTATCTAGGAGTCGTGCTGCAGGAAACATTTATAAATCATTTGGTTTATTATGTTTTTTTCAGATTTTATATATTTTAGCTGGAAATATGTTGCTTATTCCATGGTGATCTTACGCAAACCTGGTTGGACTGTTGTTTGGTTGCTAGGATGACCCCACAACTATTTCTCAGCTGTGGCCACACACAACCTGCCCTCACAAAGTTTCTGACACGTACACTAGCAACCAGTTTGTATCATACAATGGAGGCTCCCACCCTCTGTTGTTCTCCTAGGATCCCCATCATAAAGAGCGCAGCCTACTGGGCCTTGCAAAAGTATTTATAGCTGAGCTTTTGTGCTTTTTTTACAGTTTGTCGATCACAAACAGGTTTTCTTAAGGTGGTACATGGTTTTCCAAAATCCTCACCAATAAGTCTGAAATCTGTGGCACGCAGTTTTTCAGGTTTTGTGAAAGCCTCAGAGGTTTGTGAGAGAACATTAGTGAAGAAACATAATAGAAACCAAGGAACACAGGGGATAGGGCTCCCATGCACAATTCAAAGTGTGGCAGAAGACCAACACTGCACATCCTCCTGGACACTCCATCCACAAAGTAAGCCACAGTGGTGGCATTACTCGAATAGACTTAGATAGACTTAGACATCTTTATTTGTCATTTTGTATGTACAGAGTGCATACAGAACGAAATTTCTTTGCATACAATGTGGCTATGCTTTCCTTCAGCACAAACAAGGAATCTGGTAAGAGTTGATGGGAATATAAATGAAGATAAATAGAAGGCAAACCTGGAAGAAAACCTGTCAGGCTGTTCACAGATCCTCTCCATGCAATCTGACTGAGATGGAGCTACTTGCCAAGAGGAAAGTCCAAAAACGTCAGTCTCTAGATGTCCGAAGCTGGTGAGACTTGCAGCTGTGACTACAGTGATAGGTGGTTCTACAAAGTAGGGTCTGAATACCAGTGCATCCCACTATTTTGAAAACCATGTTCTTTTGGTTTCCATTTCACCAATATGCTTTTTTTTGTGCTAGCATTAATTTAAAATCCCAGTAAAATGCATCAAAGCTGCGACAAGAAGACAAAAAAAGAAACATTCTAGCCATATGAACATTTTTGAAAGGTGCTGCATCTTTGTTTTTGTTTTTTTTTTCTATCCTCTCCTTTCTTCTCTGTCCTTTTTCCCTGCCTGCAGCCTTTTTATCACCTCTATCCTTATCCCTTGATTTTCTCTTTAGCTCTGCCAAGATTGATTTCCTCTCTCACTATTTCAAGCAAACCTCTCCTGTGCTCTCCAATATAGTCTGTATGGCTTGCTAATACGGACACGCACACAAGCACACTGACTTCTGAGAGTCACTATAATGGGATTAGAAGGGTCTGCTGAAATATTGAAGAGTCGCGATGCAAATAATGAATAGGCTGGCAATGTATCTTGATATGTGTGGGTGAGTGTGTGGTGAGTGCAGGTGCTTGGCTACAGCCTGAGTGTGTGTGTTGTTAACAGGCTGTAATGTATGTTGCGTTCACCATGCAGTTAGTACAGCCTGGAGGTACAGAGAAACACCAAGCTCAAACACACACACACACACACTGCCCTTCATCAGTTTACACTCAGGCTTCCCCACTGTCGTGCAACTATACTTACATCTGTATTACAGGAAAAGTGGAGGGAAACACTGTGTGTGTGCGCGCGCTTGTACGCCTCCTCATCCATGTAGGCAAAGTATGCGTGCAAATGTGACGATGTATGCTGCGTGCGTGTGTGTATCCTCACAGTGTGTTAGGTTGCTGGCTGAATGGAGGAGAAAATTAGACCTCATACGATAGTCACGCCTCACACGGTCGGTGTGCATGTGTATCAGGGTGTGATGACGGTCACTGGAGCCCAGAGTTACACAAAGATGGTAAAATATCCAAGAATTTTGATAGGAAGCAGAATAACAACGCGGTGATATCAGAAAACACACACAAGATAGGTTAGGTTTCTATTTCCCCTACCTCACTCTTTTTCCTGATCTGTTTGTTTTTCTTTGCCTTCCAAGGGAGGAATCTTCTCTTCTTCCAACTTTGTGCCTGTAAAGGTATGTTGGCCTATTTATGGCATGGAAGGGAAAAATGTTGCTGCACAATTGTCGAATCTTGTCCTGCAAAATGTTGCTAAACAGCTTCAGTTTCCACATTTGAACATGAAACAATCAATCAATATTCTGTCATTTCATTTTCTTTCTAAAGGTTCATGGCTTATGTAAAAAGAAGGTTTTGTACAATGAAAAAAAATCATCAAATATAATAAGACATATAGCAAGTGCAATAAACTAATCTTAATCTTAGCAGTTGAAAATTTTAAGAATTTGAGACAGGAACCTGTATAGTAGTGCGTGGATTGCAGCTTTTGATTTTGTAGTACCATTTACCTGATGGCAGTGGTTCAAAAAGTATAATGGAAAGGATGTGAGGAGACTCCGACAACATTAAGAACCCTGAGTGAAAAAGTGACCCAGATCAGCATTGTGGAAAGAAATAGTGATTGGGGTATAGCTAATTTAAATATACAACATTTTGAGATAGGTATAATGGAAAAAACAAACAGGGAGAGAATGTTTCTGAAGTTTTTTTTCCTCTTATTTGAATACAAAACTTGAGGAGAATAAACAAAACAGATTTCAAAAGGACTAATATTGGCAAAGAGTGGTACAAAGGTGGTACCAAGGCCGGATTTTTCTTAATTCATATCTAAATCTGTAATAAACTCGTTCGACATGGCGAAGAAGAATATCTTCATTTGGGTGGAAAGTTTTGGTGGAAATATCCTCTTTTAAATTCAGCTTCCTTCAATTTTCTTCCAACAAGAAAAATAATTTTCACTTTTAAATCACCTTTTTGTTGCTGTAGGCTGTTCCTGCACTGTTGTGCCTGCATGTCAGGCATTCATATGCTCAAGACATGAAAGTAAACCATTATGTGGATGCTGTTATTTACAGCATTCGAATAATTAAATTCCAGCCACAATCACGCCCAGTTGGATGAGAGGTCATGATTGACAGATGTTTGAGCCAATAGCATGCAGGTGTAAATCCTTCCCTTAGGAATAGAGCAGCCCTAATCAAGCGCTTGTAATACACTGGTTCCCGTTAGCTCCCAGGGGCTAATTAGCATTCTAATTACTGATTGCAAATGAGAGGTGCGTTGATTGTGTTCTGCCTGTGAGTGGAGAGGCTCGAGAGAGATTCATACGCACACACGCACATTCACGGTCGTGCATCTCAAATGCAAACACACTGCCACACTCTCACACACTGAGTGATCATCGTTAAGAAGCTTATCATGCTCTTGTTCCTCTGTGCTTTTCCAGTCCCCCTCTCATCTACGGTGTCTCGTTATGATCATAATGCAGGATGTTCACATGCGCACACACGAGCCAGAAGACACGCGTGCACGCAGCCTTTCTAAGCACACCCGCGCGCAGATGTGGCGATGAGCACTGAAGATGGTAATAAAGAAACAAACATAAAACATTATATACTGCCAAAGTGTTGCTGTCGTTCCTACCAATTAACACAGCACTGATTTACCGCTCGAGGGAGAACACTGTTGTACAAGCCACAAAGGTGTCATACACACTCACCAACGTGCTGCAATGTGTGCATATGAACCTGGAAATCAAATTTGGTCAGACGAGAAGGTGTGGAATGGACTGTGGGGCCAAGAATAATGAAAGAATAACTCTGTGTTACATTAAGACCTGAAGGCGGCCGTGTGCGTTTGCATGTTTACGTGTGTTTGAGATTGGCTGAGGTATGGAGAGGAGAGATGAGGTTAAAAGAAGAGTAGATAAGAGCAAACTCACCAGCAGCATATAATCGTGTTATGCTGCTCAGTTAGCTGCTTTAACGCGGCTTCTGTGCCGCACTTCAGTTCACTTTTTCTGTGTTGCAGACATGTGATGCTACTTCTTCTTCAGGCAGTCTTCAGTGTTGCAGACATTTCAGGCTGCTTCTTTTGTCTTCACACCTACTACCTTGTCTTCATATTTTTCCATCAAAAAAGATTGTAAGCAGCTGGGGAAAAAAAATCCCAGTTTATATTTACACTTTCTGCATGAACCAAAACTCTGTATCTACGGGTTTAACAGGTTTTTTTTGGTGTCAGAAAATGCACATATTCATTCTTAAGCTCTACGATTTCTCCCCAGTCTTTCTAATTTTTCTGTAAACACAGACACTCAGACACACAAAGGTGCCATCGATATGGCACAAATCCATGCAGCCGATAAGCCGAACTCATGGCTTTGATTGTGAACAAAGGCGAGGGCAGCATGTCATTTATAGATCCCCCCTCTGCTCTGTTCTCACTAAACCTCTATACCTTTCAGCATCACTCTCTCTTTCTCTCTCTCTCACTCTCACACATAACAGAGGAACCCTTTACTCTACAGGAATGCATGTACACAGCCATGCATAGAAAGATTTAACATGGCCAAGTGGGCATTTGGTAGGAGAATTCAATTGGCCTTCTCCCCCACGCTCTGGGCCTCTCAGCCTCTCAGAGTGTCACAGGACATGCCAAGCCTTAATGCCTTCCAATCTTCTCCCCAACACACACTGTCGCCTTTCATTTAAAGATCTGCCGACAGTGATGTCCACCATCTCCGCTCCTCTGTCCCTCCCACTCTCCAGGCTCTTCTTTCTCCTTTAACCCTGTCTCTGCATTTCACACACAGGCTATCTCTTTTTCTGTTTCTTGCTTAAACCATCTGTCTGTCTCTATTAATCACTTGGATTATGTCTTCGGTTGTTTTGGGCCCTTTCTATGGCTGTTAATTTCTATTGATTATCAGTGCTTGACTTCCTTTAACATATTCTACCTCCTTCTTTTCAGCATCTGTTCCATTACTCTCTGTCATTGATCTCCTCTGTCTCTCCCGCTGTAGCTTAAATCAAATCTAATGCCATCTATCAGCAGATTGTGTACCCAGCTCAACCATCCTCCCTCCCACTGTGTCCTCTCCTCTCTAACAGCTTTCTATCTATTTGTCTCAGTGTCTGTGGCCACATTGCTACTTTAGGTCCACTCCCCATTGTGCTTTTGCTGGCTGCCACGTTGAGTTTTCAATTGGCCAACAAGAGTAAACACAGGTTGCTGAGCATCAATCTCATCAGAGAGCTAGAGTGTGAGTCACCAATTTCACTGTTTCTTCTTTACCACTGCTTCTAGAACACGGCCAGGACCAGTCAAAGGTGAGATAATGCTTCCGGTCACAGAGTATTTTATTTCTGAAGTGGAGTATAATACCTAATATTACTAAAATCTGTACAAATACCATATAAATGTTGTTATTATGGAAATAGTGTCCTCCCCCCAAAAAACAAAAACAAGAAAACAAAAAACACAGCAAGTAAGCTTCAAGACTGAGTAAGCCCAAGTCTGTCTTGTTTATCACAGTTCAACTAATTATGATCAACACAGATACCTAAATTGTATTGTTCTCTTGTGTTTCCAGTTTTGAAAAGTAGCTAAGAGAAGTTGGACTCCTTGTCGCATCATACCCAGAGGAAAAGGAAACATTGGACGACTAATTGAAAGTCCTTAGACACTTTGATCAACTCAAATCATAAGTTAGAAAAATGCTCCAGTTACATATATCATGGGAATCGTTTGGGGTACCATTAACTGTGGCACTGGTGGCGAATACTGGAATTAAGGTCTGACAGCGAAAGTGGAAGGATATTGCATAAAGAAAATCAGACATGGTCATATTAAGTGAAGGCCTTTCAGTATTCAGACTTTGACAGGTTTTCTTCCATGATCCCCTGCACTTAGCTCAATCTATCCCATCATCAGCTCTGACCAGCTTCCCTCTCACTGCTTAGCAAAAACCGATCCTACAGCATGATGCTGCCATCACCGTTTTTCCATTGGGATATGTGTGTTATGAGTAATATGGAATGTTAGTGCATTGGATGTAGGTAGATGTTCTGTTTTAGTCTCATCTGACCAGAGCAGCATGTTTTCTGTGCCTGTTTTCTGTTTCGTGCACAATTATACATGCACATTTTGTACACTTTCAAATCACCCTACTCAGTTGCACTTTTCATCTAATCTTAGTAATCTTAGCCCTTGTGGGGAAATTTTTTTTTTTGGTTCTGTTGTAATTCTTTTTCCCTTACATCTGATAAAATAAACTTCTCCTCTTTTGGACAATAAAGGATTGTTTTATTCTATTCTATCCTATTCTATCAAAAGTTAGTTTGTAATTGAAAAATAATATATATATCTAGTAAGGGTGTAGGCACAACCTGGGTCATTATATCAATATTGGGTCTAATGGCCCAGTATACAGTATGATAATTAGAAGCCTTTTTCAGAATCACCTCAGAAATTAGAAATACTTAAATAATCCCAGAGGGAAATTACAGTTCCAATACCATCATCCATCGGGAACGATTGACTGAGGCCTTGCTGCCGAGGACCCCGCCTGACGCGGTTTCCATAGGGCGCTGCCTTTTACTCTGTAACAGTTTGGGTCATTTTAGAATTAGATAGACTTGAGTATTCTACTCTGACTACTGATACTTCAAAACACAGTTTGTGATAACCTTTACTCCATTGAGAAAAAAAAATGATTTGTAGCTTTTCCAAATAGTTTCCAAAACTGTCATCTTATTCAAATGAGATAAATGTTATCATCAGAACCCTATAAGGTAGTGGACAAAACCTAAAACCTGTGGCCACTGGCAGTTCTGCCTTACTCATTTTGTGATCCACCTATTTTTTTCTCATTAAAGACGTCTTTCTTTTCGTCTCAGACAGACCTGTCTGCTGAGGACGGATTTGACATGTATAATCAAGACATCAACATGTACACATTAGCAAGACCGGCCTTCTTCAAAGCACTCAGCTTTGATTGGCATGAAGATGCTCATTTCCTGGTTTGACCACAATGAAACCACCTTTTTGTGTGTTTGTGTGAGAGTGTGCTGGACCCAAAAGGAAGATCTGAAGGGGAGGGTTAGTGTGTCGACTGTGTGTGTGTGTTTGTGTTCCTTAATAGAAGGTGGTTAGAGGTGTCACCCTGCACCCATTTTAATGTGCTCCACAATTACAGCTGTCATTGCTGGAAGATAATGTGTCAGGCTGTTTTACTACATGTTCACACACCCACACACACACACACACACACACACGGACACACATACACACACAGCCACTGAAGAGGTAAAATACTGCAGACAAGAAACAGGCCTCCACTCATATAAAACATAGTTGTGTGTGTCTATGTATCTGTGTGTAAACGCACCTAAGATGTACTCTATGCCTCTGCACATGAATTATGAGTTTGTGTGGCAACACAAGTGTGTTTGGGAGCCGTTTGCGCTTGTTTCTGTGTGTGACAATATTTGCTTTGTTGAACGAGCCCCCTGGTGAAAGTCAGGATGGTTGTAGAATTCCTCATGTAGCAGCAGAGCAGCAGCGGCTGCAATGGGAAAACACTGGAAAAGTTGCACATTTTGCCTGCTCCTTTAAATCAACGGCCAGCAGACATTGTAAATCCTGAACAGGTATGAAAATCCTCATCAAAAAAATCTTTATACAATAAACTACTGAAGAGTTTGTACTGTTATTTTTTCTTCAGTAAGTTAAGAAAATCAAGCATTCTGTCACATTGTTTCCAATCTTACCGTGTATGGTGGTGTTTGGTCTAAACATGAGGAAATGAAGGGCCGTTTGTGAAACATTACTCTTTCATGACATCATAGATTTGTTTTATTTATTTCCTATTAAAGAACACGTAATCATGTGTAGGTTGTGGTTCAATGCACCACGAAGGCCACCATAGTGGCAAACCAATTATTAACTGAATTAATTAGAAAATAATTTGGATTGCTATCAAGTAGAGATGCTAATAGCTATTGGAATGCAGAGAGTAAATCTTCTTTTGACTAAATCTTCATCGGTCCAGACAAAGCATTTGCATAGAATAGCATGGGATCCATTGACGGTAGTATTGGGTCACTGCTGCAACATTCCTTTGCACTGGCGCAGACCTGTGGTACATGTTGCTTGTCAGAGATGTGATGGATGCCAAAGAATCAGACAGGCTCAGAAAACCGAAGCTAAGCTTGTAGTTAAATTATACATGCTACAGTGTCAGATGCATAGAAATGTGATTCTGATGAGCTGTTTCCCAAATGCCCCAAGTCTTCCAATTCCATTGAAACACTAGGCAGATATGCATCAGTGTGATTGAGTTATTAAACTCTTTTAAATTAAACTTATATGGAAATTGTGTAATGGGTAAATAAATTTAAAAAAAAACAACGGAAATGCTCTAACAATGTAAAGATACAGGATGACCATCCTTGGGATTCAATAATCTTACTGCGGTTTATGTGCAGTTTGGCTTTTGGATTATGCTTTCTTAAGTTAGTTTAGTGGATTATTTGTATATCTTCATTACTTGCTTAGTTATATTGTTAGATTTCCGTCATGTCAGCCCTGCTCAGTATTATCTCTTTTGCTCAGCTCTGAACCTTCAATGGACCCGGCTGTTCCACATGTCTCTTCTGATTGCTACAACTGCTCATCATGCCTCCTCATATCCCTCTCAGCATTTAAGCAGTTAGTTGTCATTGGTCTTTGCCAGATTTTTCTGCTTCTCTGTGTCTAGCCTGTATCCCGGTTTTGTATGTTTTCTTTATATTAATTAAATGCTTCATACTCATCATGCTGCTTCCGAGTTCCTGTTTGCATTTTGCTCCTGCCAACAACTAACCTGACAACAGCCAGCTGCATGTCGCTCCGCCTAGCTCCACTCACATACATCTGGGACTCCGCCATAGGGATTGCATTTACAGAAGGCTGGGCCTTATCAAAAATTCTTGCATATGATTGGATAAGCCACTTGTCTGTCATCTTTATTGACGTGCTATTTCAACCACTCACACCGAAGCTAACCCGTGACGCTAATGATAGCGACGCAGGAAAAAAAATAAAAAAATAATAATAATGTGTTTGCGGCTCTAGTGGCACGCGTTTTATTGACAGTGAGCTGACAGGAACAGGGGGGAAGACAGGCGGCAAAGCGCCGCGGGTCGGAGTCGATTCCGGGCCGACCGTGTTGAGGACTAAAGGCCTCCTAACATAGTTAGCGCTAACCGCTAACCGCTCCGGGGCGCGTCCGCGTCTGCACGTCCGCTGGGCCCGGAAAACAAAACTTGCCAAATCCGGTCGGGAGAAGGGCGAAAACATCGTTTCCACCAACAAAAGCCTTCAGAGGCGTTCTCTGATGTTCTTTTAATGAAACAATATTAGGTAGATTGGACAACACGGAAGAAATAGCAGCATTAATGCTAACGCTTGCTTCCTCGACGAGACGCCATTGCTATCAAAACAGTCTCACGTCATGGTCGCGTCTCCACTACGTCACATATATGAAACTACAGCCCTGCGTCCTGATTGGCCAGACCATAAAATTGGTTGGAGAAATCATTGTCTATCGGCGGTGTCCCAGATGTATGTGAGTGTAGCTAGGCGGAACGAGACATACATCTGGTTGTTGTCAGGTAAGCCAACAACCTCTCCATCATAAAAATACATGCATCATTTGGCCACCTATACAGGTGTCCTCCATAATTATTTGCACTCCTGTGTAAAAGGCCTTGAAATAAATTGTTTTAGTGATTTGGTGTCAAAGCCACTTATCAAGCTTTAAAGACTTCTCTGCATTCCTGGTCATTCTCCTTTCCCTGCACCTTGGTTCCTACTCCAACCTGTTGTGCCTCAGTGCCAGTTGTTTTAAACTATATAGAACTTTGACCCTATGTATGAAAGACCCAGTGTCAACCCATTTTGTTTCTGGCAGAGGTCCTTCAAGTTTTCATTTTAAATCTTTTGCTATTTTGTGGAGTTCATGATATCTTCTTGGACCTTTGGAAAATATTCAGACCCACAGCATTACAGATCCTCCAAAATACTAAATAACAAGCACAATGCGTTTACCCACACATTACATCTTTGGTTCCTGCCAGACAAATCTGGCATTTGTTGCTGTAAAGCCAAATCTTAGTTTCATCTAACCAAAGCACACGGCTTCATTTAAAATCACAATAGAGTTTTGCAGGACTCCATGTGTTCACATTTGTGATGGTAGTACGAAAAGCCATTATTTTTCTTTCATCTCCTCCAAACATCCAGTTGACATGTGGATAGCATCCAATTGTTCTTATGAATATTTTGGTGAGTTTCCCAAACTTGCGTCAACGTATTGCAGTTATTGTCACAATTTCAGCCGTTTTAATGTTTTTAGTCTGACCATAAATAAGGAAAAGTCAAGGCGAGTAACTATTTTTTATGTAATTTCCTCACTTATGAAGATAAACAATCATCGGCCTTACTGTATTGACAGGTTTTCTCATATTTCCCATTTTGAAGGGAGAAAAGAAATAAGCCTCTTTTTCACGTCACTCTTCTACTATAGATAGGTACATTGCATTTTATGGATTACTGATTAACGTTCCTAGATACTGTGATCTACTTAACAAGGCTTTGGCCTGTGTTTATTTCATTTATTTAGCCAGAGCTGTTTATTCGATTTCATTTATCATCAACATATTTACTTAATGTGGAATCTTTTTTCCACTGAACAAATGTACTCAAAAATAAAGTTTTGATTTATTTTTCCCACTGGGAGATTATGCTGCTGCAATGCATCTATCTATCCATTCTGTACCCACTTATCTGTGCAGGGTTGCAGGGGTGCTGGTGCTATATACAGCGGTCATTGGGCAGGATACAGCCTGGACAGATCACCAGTCCATCACAGGGCAACATAGAGACACACAGGACTGACAACTACACATGCGCCTAAGTGCAATTTAGACAGCCCAAAAAACAGTTATGTTTTTTAACTGTGGATGGAAGTTGGAGTACCCAGAGAGATCCTACACATGCACAAGGAGAACATATACACTATATGCAGAAAGGCCCCATGCCAGGGTTTGATTCCAGGACTCTTCTTGCTGCAAGACCATAATGCAGCCACTGCTGCAATGCAATATTCATGTTTCCATTTTGCCCACCAACATTATAGACCAATACAAAGATGACTGTATGTGAAATTTCTTATTTCACAAAAATAAAACAGGAAAATATATATTGTGTATCTTTTGCTCTGACATGTCCAATCATATAACATTAAGTATAACAAGATATTTTTTCGTAAACTGACAATATTTATAATTCATTTTTTCACATACAATACAAATAATGCAGATATTGACAAGTTAAAAACTGTTTTCTTTTTGCTTTCATTCCTTTCAACTCTTTCTTGAGATTAACTCATAACCTGAATGTTGTGTCATATTGACTTCATCTTTTTAACATCTGACCCCGATGTCATACACAACATAACCTCATACTTTGAGCTCTCTCTTGGAATGTTCCTATCTCTGCCTCTGACTCTGTCTCAGTCTACCCCTCTTTACTCTGCATTTGATAGCTCCATAGATTAGGAACATGACCTCTAATTCTCCCGAGACGAATATGTGCACAAGGATAAAAAAAGAGAAAAATGACAAGAGGTGGGGAAAAAAATGCCAGAGGAAGAATCGACTCACTGGCGTTTTAATGTCATGCATTTTAGGCAATGACTGGAGATTATACCACATGGTGCACGCATCCAAACATCTAACACAGACACAGTCACACACAGGTTTTGGCTTTGGGGTGTGTGAAATCAAATCTCCCCAAATCTCTATTCTGCAGTCACGGAGCTGAAGATGCAAACACAGATGATTACTGCTCACACAACGCAGACACACACACACACACACACACACACACACACACACACACACACACAGGCAGGCAGGCACGCTTGTTCACACGTATGCAAACGCTCGAACATGGCACACATACATGTCCACACAGATGCACACATAGAGGGGTAACCCTGGTAGATTTATCAGTGGAGGTCTGCAGCACAGTGGCTGCCTTTCTCATTTCATAGGCCACCGGGGCAGAACAGGCATGGGCTTGTTCAAATCCAACCCAGCAAGACCACCACACACACTCCCAAGTACACACACGCACACACACATACACGAAACACACGCATGCATAGATGCTTTCTCTTTAGCAGCTTAACAGATGCCAACCAGAGTTGTTGGAGAGGAAGGCAGGGAGGGATAAAAGAGGGAAGACACAGGCAAGCTGGGGGAAGGAAGAATGTGAAAAAGCAAAAAAAAAAAACAAGAAAAAAAAACGCTTTCCTTAAACAAAAAAAAAAAATAGCATGATTGAAACCAACCTAAAAGTGTAGAAAAAATACCCACACCAACCTGCAGGGTCTTCGTGTTCACACGGGGCAGCTGGATGACTGCTCCATTCTGCTGCTCGTAAAACACATACACATGGATGCAAATAAACGAGGGAATCATGATTGCAGGCATTCTTTGTTTTTGTGTAATGTGTGTGTTTGCACATTGTCAGTGGAGAAATTCTGTGTTTTCAGAGTGCACAGTGTAAGACCTAAATTTAATTGGATTCTTTGGAAATGATGGAGGCTTATTGGTGTAATGGCATGCTCATGGTGCGGTTGGATTGAGCCCCAGTGGCAATACCTAGTGCCTCGTTAGCTTGCCAGCCGCACGTTCACACAAAAGCACACACACACACACACACACACACACACACACACACAAATGTCTGTGTAAAACAAATACGAATAAGATCATGGGTGGAGGCTTTGATGAAAGGACTTGTAAGAAAAACCACATGCAACCCTACGTGTTCAACATGTGCACACAATGACACTATGCTAAAAAAAACACCAGACAAACACACTTTTCACATTAAAACTACGAATGTCATTACATTTTACTGGGATTTCTGTGACAGACCAACAAAACATAGCAGTAATTGTAAGCGGGAAGAAAAAGGATTAATGATTTTCCAAATCTGTTATAAGGAGAAATCTGAAAGGTGTGGTTAGGATTTGTATTGAGCCACCCCTATTTTGTGGAATCACCTTTACTACAATTAAAGCAGTTTTTTTTTGGTACGTAATCATTTTTGCACAATTTTGCAACTGGTGTTTTACCCAATAGCCTCAGCTCAGTCAGATTTCCTTCTCCACACAAGGCTGCTGGCCCATCATGTTTCATTTTGGGATAAGCTTAGACTGATGCAGAGCCTGCATCTACACAGCATTTTGCATCTAGGTCAAGACCTTCACAGATCACTGGTATTTATTTAATTATATATTTATGTACAAAAGGTATAAAAGATGCGTGAAATATCAATACATAAATATCTTGTAAGTAGCCTTGGAATTATTATTTTTTTATGTCAGATTGGCATCCCAACCAAAAGGAATTAGCAGAGAGTCTAACCTGTTTTTCTTCGCCGGATTCTCTTTTGCTCTTTCTCTATCTCCATCAGCTTCTTCTCCTCTACTGTAGTAATAAACTCAAAGCCTACCATTGTAAGGCTAGTCGCTTCGAATGGATGGTCAAACTCTTCACACCTTCCTTGGAATTCAGGCTTCTCTTCTCAACTTTGGTGGCTCTAAAAAAAGAACACAGTGTAGTCTTAGATGAAAGAATTCAGGGACAGACGGCTAAGGGGATCCTTTGATCTGACTGGTTTCAGCTGAGGGAAAATAAAGAGGCAGCCAGGGAAAAATATACAAGGCCCAGTGTGGAGCCTGGGCTTCACCCAAGGGAGGCAACCCAGAAGAGGAGCCCCATGTAAGGCTTGATCGCTGCCTGGCAGGGCCTGCAACGTTAATGTTATTCTAACATGGCTAGCACATGGGCTAAACTCCCTGGTCATTTATTTAACACACAAGCTTCCCATGGTGCTTCCAGATGCCACAAGGTCAGGAGGAGCAACACAAATCTCAGGAGAGGCCAAATCCGTCGGGCAGCTTGTTTTTTACTGACTCATTTCCAGTAGATGTCAAAAGTTGCTTGAATCTTCTAACAAGGAGATGGAGATACGTTGCTGCACAGTGTGTCTCAGTTGTCTGCAAAATTTCACATGTCCAGTTCTAAGTGTACAAGCTTACAATAGCGTCGTTCACCAAACATTTTACGCTGGGACTTACCCATCTCTGTGTGTTCCCTGAAAGGGCCAAGGGAGCAAAGAGGTTGAAGTGAATCTGTTCTTATTACAACTCTGAACCACCAAGAGAGATAATCACTGCCCTATTATGGTGGACTTATGTAAAGGTTAGCCTGCTTTGTGGCTTGAGGGTGTTAAATACCAATGACAGATGGTCTGTGCAACCAGCTGGCCACAAGATTTAAAGCAAAAACACACCGGAGCTGCTGCATTGCTGAGTGGCTTGCATATCTTTTCTTGCCCATTAACACACAGTGCAGGGTTGCTGTAAAGTGCATGAGACAAAGATTCCTGGACCTCAGCCGAGGGTAGTTTATTTAGTAGTTCTGATGGTTGAAAATAGAACACAAAGCGTGGGAGGAAAAAAGTATCAAGTTCCCTGATGTGTTATCATTTATTATTGTGCATGTCCGACCATATTATGTAAAACGCTCTTTATCAACTCTGCTGAGTTCCACTTCATCTCATCATTGGGGCTTTGTGATAGAAGTATTTTGAGAATAAGGTTTATGTGACTAAGCTGTGCAGCAACCTCGTCTATCACTTGTTGAGAATTTACCAACCAACCAGACAGGCTCTTTGTGGATGTATATTTGAGTGCCATCGAATTTAAGCCAAAGTTCAGAGTATGGTCCACGGGAAAAACAACTTGGATTCTGTAAGAGCATCCTCTGCTATTTTATATACCTGTTTCTCCATATATTTTAGAATCCCACACCAACATATTCTCTTCTTTTAACAAAATTATACAGTCCATTCATTCTCAGCCTAACAGCTCTCTTACTGTGATTTCGGCTCTTATTTAGGTTGAAAGCAAAAGACATGATGGATGTTAGTTCTGTCCCTGTCTGCATATGTATTCATCCACACACACACACACACACACACACACACATACACTTATACAACATACCCATACTTCCATGAACAACAACGGTGACTGGATGCCAGTTGGACGTTGACTGTTTAAGTCTTATGATATTTGGCAACCTTGTTCCTCAAACAGACAGTGCACACAATCCCCTGTGGATGGCTGGCTATACCACAAAGTGTGTTTGTGAATGTGCATGTGTGTGTGATCGTGGTGAGTGTGTGTGTGTGTTTACCCAGGCAGCAGCAGCTGTGTCAGTAATAGCTCTCTAAGCTGCGGGCTAATGACAGAACTCAGAGAAGGGGACTCTAACATGGATAGATGTTTAACCCCATTTAGCCCCGATCTGGAGACCACTGGGCAAACATCACGCAAACACACAAACACACACACCCACACACACATGAATACAAACACGCATCCATTATATCTGCCCCTACTTCTTTTCTTTTGGCTTCAGTTTGGTGTTAAAAGGAGACATGGAGCAACAGATATATAGGAGAAAAGAAGCAGAAGGGGTGCACAACATCCTTTACCCTAACTATCAGATCTGCCTCATTCCCCTTGTTCCCGTGGCAACAAGTCCTCACACACAACAAACCAGACCTCAAATCATAAATGCGCCCACCACTTGCACAAAGTCAAACACACTGTTCTTTGGGGAGCAAGAGGGGGCAGGTGGTCACATCGGTTCTAGCTGTTTGGGGGTTGTTGGCTTTTAGGGTTACAATGTGTGTGTGCGTGTGCCTGTGTGCGTGCGCGCGCACGTGTGTGTGTGTGTGTGTGTGTGTAATACGGCCCAATCACTGCTCAGCCAGCAGTCTATTGTCCAGGCCTATGAAGTGACTGCGAGGTCTAATTAGCAAGTTAACAAGTTAAGAGGTGGAGTCTGTCAAACGCTTAGCTCTTTCACCCCTGGGGTCAGTCCACCTTTGCTGGGTCTGTATGGGCTCTGTGTCTCTGTGGTGAGTAACAGGGGTTCAAAAGACTATCACCAGTCCTGGTTCTTAGTCTCTGAACATCCCACTCCCACTACCTCCCAAGTGAATAAGTGGCAGAATCCCATTTTGCTGCAATTCCAACTGGAAACTTCTTGTGTAGACGAAAGAGAAGGAACAGCATGATGCTTCTAACACCATGCTTCATGTTAATGGTCTGTTCATGGTGATGCATAAGCATAAAAATAAAAGTTCAGTTTTGGTCTCATTTAGCCAGAGCCCCTTTTTAACTTTTGCTGTACAGCCTGTCTGGCTTATTGCAAACTGCAACAAGAGTTCTTCTTTCTTCTTTGCAGTGGTGGTCTGCTCTGATCACACTGGGTCACACAACAAGTTGTCCTTTCAAAAGATTAGCCCATCTGAGAGGTCACATCTGAAGATTCTAAAATAGTTTTAATGTTGTTTCCTAACTCTTCCAAGGAAACATATTGTTGTGTTTCATGTAATGTTGCACTTTTTTAACTTGAAAATAATATTTTAATTAACTCAATGTTCAAACTAGATGATTAGCAGTCATATTAGATGCAAAATAAGTAAATGCATCCCCAAATTGCTAATGTTTAAATAATATCAGTAACGTTTGTTTTCCTCATTGAGCTTGTGCGTGTGCATGTTTTTTCTGGAAAGTTAGGAGTGTAATAATCAGTGTGGTGAGATGGTGTGTCTATTCTGGGTGTCTTTATGACGTTCTTCAAGACTCATTTGTGACTGACTCGGCCACAGTTACGGAAAAATAGGGTGAACTTTAAATTCCTTTTTTCATCTTTAACCCCTTTCCCGGCATTTGCGTGAGTTGCTTATTTTTGAGACCCTGATGCCAGCAGCTCAATATACTGGAAGCGACTTCAAAAAGATTTAGTTAAATGTAATTATCACAGGACTGAAGTTGAAATGATTTCTTTCTTTATGTGACCACATTGTCTTAAGATGCTTCTTTGTGGTTTGCTTCATAAACTTTATTTTCAGCCGTTCCACATGAATAGTTAATCCATTTCTCCCGCCATTCTTCCTATCTTCTTTTTCTCTGTCTTATGCACTCTCCGTCCTTCTCCCTGTTAATCTGTCTGTCTCTATATCAGTGGCTCAATGAACTAAGGCTCTCTACCTCCCACAAAGGCAGCACCATATTTCTCCTCTTAAACATCGGGGGCTATGCCCATTGTGTGGAGCGCATTGAAACTTACTTGCAAAAGCAGTGGATGGCTCAATGTGCGTGCATGTGTTTGTGTGTGTGTATATGTGTGTGTGTGTGTGTGGGTGCAACGTAGGGGTTCCCCCACCTCCCTTTAAGCAGACAAAGATCCCAATTTGTCACCTCGTGTACAGCTGTAGAGCAATGGGGTGCAGTTTGGGTGTGTGCGCATGTAACAATGTGTGGGTGCATTTAATTGTTTGAAAGCGGGGGGAGGAATAACAGGGATCGGGGAAAGGAGGGGGATAGATACCCTTTTCTATCCCAATACAACCTCTGAGGGGCCAGTCAGGAGGGGGTAAGAGGTTAGTGAGTAAAAAAGGGGGTAAATAGTTTTTTCTGTGGGAATGTTTGTGTAAGGAGACAAAGCAGCAGCCACTCTGCTGCTGTGTGTGGGAGAGGGAAAGTGTTTGTGGGACGCAAAGGGAGCTGGTGGAGAAGTTGAAAAAGCTTTTAGAGGGATGAGTTTGCCCAGAGAAAGTCCGGGAGTAAGTCCTGTATCTTCCGTCCTCTCAGTGACAAATCACTTGAGCTAGACATTAAGCAAAAAGACTTTGGGACTGATTTACTAGTTCGTCTGAATTAACCCAAACTCACATTTAAGCTCACTCAAACACTTTGTGTAATAATTTTTAGAGCTCTTAAGGCCTCAACATGCTTGTCCTGTCCCTACAGGTGGGTGCACGAGTCCCAGAATCAGATTTTTGTCAGACTTAAATCTCAAAAGAAAAAAAACTTCTGATAATAATTAGGCTCACACTCTAAAGACCAAACTCAGACTCAAGGTCTGGGACTCAGGTCTCACTACTCATTTTCTAATACAATCATGGTAACACACTCAGTTTGGCACACCCTGATAGGGATACATAAAGTTGTGAAAGGGTGTGTTTGATTTATTAGCCAGGGACATTTGTCGACTGTATTATTTTCTAATCAAAATATGTTCAATGGTGTTGTAGCTTATATGACTACATAGAAACCTTTCAAATTCAACTTTGTGTAAAATGTCTCTGAGGCAAAATAAGCATAATATACTATTGGTGTACACACACTCACAGTTTGGTATATAACTAGCCACATTTTTATCAAGACAAACAAAACAAAAAAAAAATGTTTTAGAGATGTATTACCAGGGAAATTAACAGACCAAATGTTGAATAACAAATATCCTCACAAAATGTGTTTAAAAACCTGTTTACCAGTTTTTGTTTGTTCTTACTTGACCAACGAAGATTGTTTTGGCGCCACCTGTTGAATTGGAGCTTTAGTATTGTGTATCATGTGAATCGTGGGCTTCATGCAGTAAACTAGGGTCAAAAAGTGGGTGCAAAGCCACTGATGCCTAAACCAGATATGGCCTACTCAGCTATATAATCAACAAAGCTCACTGTCCAGCTGGATGAATTGTTCCCTTTTGCCTTTTTGTAGAGCAAATAACACTGCATGGAAACCATATCTAGCATACTATTTCCCTACTTTCCTAAGCCCCAGGACAGCAGTCCACTTAAACCTTTGCAACAAAATAAAACAAATAAATAAAAAAAACAAAATCAACCTATTTGTCAAAAAGCAAGTAAACTTTGAAGTTACGTTTTTAATTGACTAAACATTCCAATTATGCTGCCAGCGATCAAGTTACAACTATCTCTTCCCCTGCATCTCATCATCTCCCAGACCTTCCTAATCAGGTCAGCGCCATCCTGCCTGCAGACCTTCTCGTCCCCTGGCTGGCCCCACATGTTGTGACTCCTGACAACTTCTCCAATTTGCTCTGCTGTGTGAAGAGGCTGGGAGCACATTGATATCTTCCCACCTACACACCAGTCAGGAGTGATCTCTTCCTTTCTCATGAACACACACGTACCCGAGCATCCTCACACACCAAAGTCATCAATATTCTCCCATTTATAAATGATCTGGCCCTGGGATAGAGTTTCAGACCTGCTGGGTCACTCTGCCCCCTGCTTACACCCCAAACACCACACACACACACACACACACACACACACACACACACACATACACACACACACACACACACACACACACACACACAGAGTCACACTCTGTACTGATCATTGATTACCTTCTCAGATTTAACACAGCTCCATTGGTTGTTTAAGCAGAAGCGGGGACCTCTGTCTCAGTCCATGTTCATTCCAGATTCACAGTGTGTGTTCCCTGTGTGCACGTGTGTTTGATTGTGCGCAGATCTTTTTGCGCTGTGAAGGCTGGTTAAAGCCGCAAAGCAGAAATCACACTCCTGGTTGTCGTTCTCTTGCATTAAAAACATAAAGAAAGGACGGAGGGACAGAAACACTGGAAGGGCAGGACAGCTTGTGTGTGTTGGAGTGTGTATGACAGGTACTTCCAGCTGTTCATGGACTGATGTGAACATTTTCTATTCATTGTCGAAATTTACACCTATACATGGATCTGTCAAGCAAACACAGTAGAGTATCACAATATAATTAAGCTTTGGTTGTATTATAACACTTTGATGATACCAATGCAACAATGCAAAAATACCTTTTTCCCCACAGAGTTTGGTAATATCTTGTGTCGTCTTCGTCCCTTGAACCCAGCATCCTGCCCTGTCTGATCTATTCAGGTGGATGGGTTGTTAGAACTCTTTCAGAACTGTTTTTTTTTCTGATTTAAAGCACAGCATCTTTACTATATGGGGAAAATGAGAAAAACAAGATGATCCTATTTACTTTTAATGTAGTTTCCGGTAACATATAATCAAAATCAATGTAATAACAAAACATTTAATATTCATTCACTGCGTTTTGATCTTCTTGATTGTATTGTAAGCAATCAAAACAGAGTTAACGGCACCCAACTTGCACCCATGTACAACTTTCGCATGAGTCCAAGCAGCACTTGTGATTAACGGCTCACCTGCGAGCACTCACTCGCTCTCAGTTTCCCTCCCTTCTCACACCCTGATAGGCTAACTGTAGATTCCTTAAAATCCGATCCTGTCTAAATTTGCAGGCCTTTCCTCATTGATTTCCCCGGGTGAAAATAAGAGGATAGGAAAGCATGTTAGACGTCTCCGGAATCAGAGCCAATCCATTAGCAACAATCAATACACTGGCAGAGCAACAGAGAGAGAGTGAGAGAGAGAGAGAGAGAGAGAGAGAGAGAGGGAGAGGGAGAGAGGGAGACAGAAGGAGAGAGGGGAAACGTGAGTGTTGACAAAACCAAATAAATATAGACGCGCAAAGAGAGGAGAAATCAGATTAGTGCTGAGAGAATCTAAGCACAACACTTTTAACCCCTAACCTAACAATCTGTGTTTACACCACAGTAAGGAGAGAGAGAAGGGGGGCGCGATGGGGAGGAGGGAGGAGGGAGGTTGCGGCTACATGGAGAGTATGTCTGTTCCCAACTCAAATTTAACAAGGTTTTCGTGCTGCTGATGGGTGGCATTACAAAAACTGAACACAAGCACACTCACACACGTAGTCATATATACACGAATAACCATTGACATCCAAGCTATTGTCATAATTGGTGCGGTTGGGTATAATGTGACTAAGGATTTATGGCTTTCTTGCGGTGAAGTGAAGTAAGTCCTTTTTATATAAAGATTATTACATGGTTTCAGGGAGGCCAAATGTGGAAACATGTACCAGATGCTGCTGAGTAATCCTCATAATGTTGTCCTGCTTTGTGTTTTGTTTTTCATGTGGCTCGTTCTCCATCTTTTGGGTTTCTCCGCTCAGGTAAGTCTATTTTCTTTCTCTAATGTTTCACAGCCATGTACAAAAAAAGAAAAAAGAAAAAAAAAACATTGCACACACCATCAGAACGTATAAAATCCAACTTCTGATACTTAAGAAAATAGCAGACCTTCTAAATGACCACATAGTCTATATTTTATGGTGTTTAAATTTATGAAATGCTTGATCAATATATAAAACGACATAATATGGAGATACTGAATATATCTTTACAGTCAATACACGTTGGTGTACAGTGAAGCAAGAACAGCACCCCACCCTGTGGGTTTCCCCCTAACACACATCATCATATATATAATCATTATCAAGATTCAATGGCATTAAATAAACTGAACACAAGGCTTTTGCAAAAAGCTGAACTGTAATAAAAAAAAAAAAAAAATTCCAGTGTGAAAAATATAAACGAACAAAGTTTCTTAGTGTCAAACACTAATCAGACAATCTTTACAGTAAGGTCAGACAGCACATATGCACCAGCAAAGTCACATGCACAACCGCTTCTGCTCTGCTGTACAACATGTGTAAACAGAACTTGGCAAACGATAATATGCTCTGATTAAAAATTTAGTCCTAATGGAAATGTCACATGTTGGGGAACATTTTCTCCAAATCTGAGAGATGCTTTCAGCCAAGCCTAAGACATCACTGATAATGTGTGAATGTTATGTGCAAACAGGATATCTTTAAGCTGTTTCCACAGAATGCTCGGTTTATGCTGTTATTCCTGGATTAATACTTTAGTGTTCAGCGCTGTACTTGTCATAACACCACTCTGTGTGCTCTATCTATTAGTTTAGAAGGTAGTAGCATTGAATAGTCAATAATGAGCGCACTGTGTCAAATAGTGTAGAAGTTCTGATATTAAAGAAAACCAGAAAATCTGCCTCAGAGAACGTACACACAGAAGTCTCCTGTTTGAAGTCAGCGTATGTTTTCTACTCTTGACTAACGTGTTCCTATTTTTGCACATATTTCTAACCTTGCTCTGAATCTGACTAGCCTGAGATTCTAATCTGTCTACCAAGCAACATCACTTCCTGCTTGGTTCTGTCAACATGCTAAGACATTGCCACAATATTCTTATCAAACTCATGAAAAATAAAGCCAAAAAAAAACAACAAACAAAAACAGCAACAATGTTCCAAAATTCAGTAATGATTACTCTTAACAACAGTCTGCAATATGCAGTGCCTTAAAAAAGTGTTTATATACCTTAAACCTTTCATATTTTGCCATTTCACGATGACAAACTTCTATATATTTTATTTGGATTTTTTTGTGTTAGACCAATGGAAATTAATTATTCTGAAGTGGAAGGAAAATAATAAAGGGTTTTCAATAGTTTTTTTACAGATAAAAACTAGGAAAGTTTAACATACACTTGTATTTATTTGCATTTGGCAGATTTTTAATGTCATTGTGGAGTCTTAACTTACACCCCTCCTTTGTACAGTGGCTCTGGCTGTATGTGTGGAGTTGATGTCCTACCAGAGCACCAACCTTTAACCCAGTTTCAAATCGTTTGCAGTCCTTAACAGATTTTCTTTCTGGTTTGTCCTGTATTTAGCTCCAATAATTTCCCCATCAACTCTGACCAGCTTCCATGTCCATCCTGAAGAAAGTCATGATGCTGCTGGTCTCATCTCACAGATCACCTTCTTCCAGATGTTTGCTGACACCTAGATGGCTTGTAGAAAATTGAAAACCTCTTGTGGTTTTCTTCTTGCCATCCTTCCTGAAAGATCTGATATTTGGAGGGCTCAGCCATTACTTTTCCTGTAAACAGATCCTCCCACCTGAGCTGGCGTTCTCAGCAGCTTCGCCAGAGTTACCATGGGCGTCTTGGCTGTGTCTCCGATTATCTCCCTCCTTACCCAGTCTGTCTGCTTAGGTTGATGGCCATTTCCATGTAGGTTTGTAGTTGTAGTACACATTTTCTATTTTCCAATGAATAACTTTGCTTTGAACTCCTCTATAGCTGTTTTCCCGTTTTGTACAGTGTATTCCTTGGTGTTCATAATGATGTTTGTTCTCCAACAAAGCTCTGAGGCCTTAAAAATATCAAGACAAGTGTGTGGTTGTAACAGGACAAAATGTCAAAAAGTATGAAGGGCATAGAGACTTTTGGAAAATTTTCTATGTATGTCTAAATCTAAATCTTACTTTGAAACATAAATAACCCTTTCTACGGCAGGAAAGGTTTTCACAAGTCTGGGTTGTCTATGACTAAGACGCTGCAAACACTACCTGAAAATAGATCCTTGTTTCTAGCCCCTTGGAAAATAATTGCATTCAAGAGATCGTTATGCATTACCATGTTGCTCCTTTCAAAGACTTATATTGAAGAGTGAAGAGGCGTTCTCCTCAACTCTGACTTTGATAGATGGTTCCCGTTCTCAGCAAGAAATACTGATGTCATTATCTATGGATCAGTATTCAATCAGTGTCGTATTTTCAATACACGGGCCATTTTTTAAGCCTTGCACTCCAAAGGAGGTTTTCTATACAGAATATCCTATTAAGTTGAATCAGACGCCTCATTGCAGTTGGAATTAAATTCAAACACAAACTGTCAGTTTGAATTTCTGGCTGACTCACCAGCCCCGAGAAGCATGTTGAGCAAAACACAGGAAGGAATAAGGACATTCATTTCTGTCACACTGTCTAGACTTTGTTTTCACCCTTTCTTTCACCAGAACAGAATAATGAAAGCCAGTAACATCTTCTGAGGCCTAAATGGACATTAGCTACAACTACATCGTTAACTATCCCATCTGTCTAAACTCCCTCCCTTTCTTTATGATCTATTGAACGATAAATAATGACTGGTTTGGCCTTAAAGACACATTACTTTGTTGTCTTTCTTTATGTGTCATAATGGTTCATGATTGCCTTGCAATAACAGTGTCTGTGTCTGTGTGACAAAAAGAGGAGGGGCACTTGTCTGTTTGCTTGAATATATGTTTGAAGTTATGTGTATTAGTGAGCATTTAACAGTTTTCCCTGTATAGCTTGAGCATGTGTCAGAAAAGGAACACATTATTGACAGTGGTAGACGGGTAGGAATGCATTTGTTCTCTTGATTGTAGTATTTAAATCCTGTGTGTGAAACATAGTCTGTGGTTGGTCTAGTTTTTTCTGTGTCAACAGAGTGTGAAGATAAGGACCCTTCACGGCAAAGTAAGACAGCCCTGTGATGTCTGTGAACCTGAAGGCCATTTGAATGTCACTGGGTTGCTGGATATCCACAGTGATCTACAGGGCCTTGCTAAAGTAATTACCCCCCCCCCCCCCCCCCGCCTTTTCAGATATTGTGTTACATTCCAATCTATGGTTCAAAGGATTTTTAATATTATTTTACGTGATGGATCTCCACAAAATGGTCCAAGTTGGTAAAGTAATGTAGGACAAATATGCATATATTAAGGAAACATTTTAAACAAATATTGGCTTGTGCATATGTATCCACCTCCTTTACTTTGAAATCCCTAAAAAGTTCTTGTGCAACCAAGTTCTAGTGCAACCAGTTACCATCCCTACATTGATACATGGTGGTAGCACCATCATGCTGTGGGGATTCCTTCAGTAGCAGAGACTAGGAAACAGGCCCAAGTTTAGGGAAAGATGGATGGTGCTAAATGCAGGGATGTTCTTGAGCAAAACCTGTCAGTCTGCCTGGGTTTTCCGACTGGGACAGAGGTTCAGCTTTCAGCAGGACAATGACACATAGCATACTGCTAAAGCAAGGCTCTGGTGGTTTATCAGAATGGCCTAGTCCAAGTTTGACCTCAATCCAATTGAAAATATGGGTTTACATTTGAAGATTGCTGTTCACAAGCCAAAGCCAACCAACATGAAGGAGCTGGAGCAGTGTTGCCTTAAGGATTGAGCACAAATTACATTGACAAGACTTGGGGAGCTCATATAGAATGATCCAAAGCCACTTGCAGCTGGAATTTGCACAAAATTCCACTCATTCAAACCTCCTCCACATTCCCAGAACCAGACTCAGGACAATGAGAGATAGGGCATTTTGTGCTGCTGCCCCACATCTGTGGAATGCCCTCCCTGACACCTTGAGGGCACCTCAATCCACTGAGGATTTAAAAAAGGCCTTAAAACATTTCTTTTTAGCAAAGCTTTTGGTCCCCTTTAGATGTTTTTTCTCTCTTCTAAAAATAGCTTTTTAATTTTTTTTATGCTTTTCTCTTTTTTACCTGTAGTACTTTGAGATATTTTGATGGAAAGTGCAGTATAAATTAAATGTATTATCATTAGTATTATTATTATTATTATTATTAAAAGGTCGCTCTACAAAGTACTGACTTTAAGGGGCTGAAAAGTTATGCAAGCTGAAGTTTTTGTTATTTTGTTCTATTCTTTGTTTGCTTCACAATAAAATGTCTTCAAAGTAGTAGGCATGTTCTGTAAATTGAATGGGGCAAATTCTCAAACAATTCTGATTTCAGGTTGTGAGGTGATGAAACATGAAAAATGCCAAGGGGAGTAAATACTTTTGTATGGCACTGAAAGCCCAGTCATAATGTTTGTGCACCATAACACTCACCAGGTTGGTGGTGGAAGGTTTTTCAATGATGCTCAAAACAATCACAGTCTCTTATGCTCCACACTGCAGTCTTGTTACCTCTTAGAAGATTCTGTGGGGACCATTCAGGTTTTGGCTGATTTTTAATGCCATTGTGGGGTCTTGGTGTAGTGTGAATGGGGCCTTAAGGACAAAGACAAAGACACTAAGAGGATAGAGGGAGAAAGCTATTAAAGTTGGCCAGTGATTGGGTCTAGCAATAGTTATCAGTGTTTTAGGGCAAATATTATGGCCATGTAACGAAGGCCTTGATTTCTTTATTAGCCTCTTGAAGTCATTTAGCTTGTGCTTACCGATGTGACCCTCTTCAGAGATCCCCTTCAAACCCATCGCTTCAAACCCTCCATGACCGTCACTTCATCCCTCCTTTCCTTCTCCTTTTTTTCTCCCACAGCATAACCCTCCTCCTCTCTTTTTGCTCACTGCACCCTGTGATGATGAAATCAAATTAGGTGCACTGGATGGGCCTAAATCACGGCTCGCGTTGCAGGCCATGACATAAAGAATGGCCACGACGAGGTTACTGAGAGTTCACCATAGATAATGAAAGAGACAGGGAGGTAATAGCATGACAGAGTGGTGGGGTTCAGTATACCAGGGGTGGAGGGATGGGGGGGCTTAATAAGAGGGGAGGGTGGAGGTTCATTTGGAGGGTACCTGCTTATATGACCATCTGGTTAGGAACACTCATTCCCATTTTTTGCCGCCATCTCAGCTTTTTGTTGCTGATCTTGTGATGATGCAAGTCTTTCTCTTGTCCTCTCCTTCATCCTCTGCCACCAACTCAATCCCTTCTCTTCTTTCTGCAATCTTCCCGTCCATCCTTCTTCCTCTCTATGTCTTGATAGTGATAAAGGTTTCACACTCAATTGACTAAAGTATCACCTAAAAGGGAGCGTAACTGGCATTATCAGGAGACATTCACTAAGTACTTCAGTGATGGTTAGCCACTTCCATATGACATATCTCTGTAGCCTATTTTGTCAGAGAGAGCATCCCCTCATCTTTTGTCAAGCCTCAGTTTATTTGACAATTGACATCATGGACTTGATGGACGTTATTCTTTCTCTAGTTGTAATAAAAGTTCTGTACGCACTCTGTGCATACAAAATGACAAATAAAGTTGTCTAAGTCTAAGTCTAAGTCTAAAAACACAAAATCTAGTCAAAATGACATAAACATTCTTACATTATTCATGTAGTTGCATAAAACACCAGTAGTTAGTTTTCAAAGATTCAAAGCACTATAGTGGTTTGCCAGTTCAAACCAAAGCATGGTCACAACCAAACATAACTTAAAGCTTTAGCTCAGAATTTCTATAAGAATGACATCTAAAGACTGATTTGGCTTCTGCATGACCTTGATATGCTTATTTTTTTACACATTCTCTTGTTTTCTTATGCTTACATTTTAGAGACATTTTTATATTGAAAGACTGATTTCAAACCCATGTTCAGTGTTCTAGGTGAGGGGAATAGATTCTCGTGTAAGATTTTAATGGGACATGGCCCCATTGGCTACCTCATTAATTGGGCAAAGTTGCCTGCCCATTCATCTTCCTTGATCTTTGTCTCATCTGAACGTAGCACTTCCTCCAAACCTTTCTTGGTATCACTTAGATGTTCACTGAGAAACTTTAGACCGACCTTTATACTTGCCATCTGCAATTCCACTGTGGCATAGTGTGTTACCAGTGGTGTTCTCTCTGGCTATACTTGCACCTGCCTTCCAATCATTGCCATGCACCCACCTCCAATTGCTGCTAAAACCACACATTTTTGTTTCTTCCATTATAATTATTTGCACTAGTTTTATCAGCACCTTGTAATGCTTCTTGCAAATGGCCTTGGAGCTGATTGACGATGTGCATATCTATACCTGATGGTCTTTGAAGCTCTTTGATTTTGCTCATGGTGGTAGAGAGGTTGAATGGAAATGTTTTATGCATACCACTGTGATTTATACACTTATCCCAGGTTCATATTAAAAGCGGTGCGATCCTGATCCAGTTCTGGTTTTCCCCAAACCCCGACTCCCACTATGTCGGTCAGCTGTGGCTCTGGTTGCAGAAACAGTACTGGCGATAACAGATCATGTGGTCCTTTCTGTTGCTATCCCTCTTAAATGATTAAAAAACAGCCATGGCTTTCATTTTTTTACGGCAAAACTCATTATCCGTGCGCTTAAATACCCTATTACATTCTCCAAAAGCCCTTCTGTTTCCTTGTGTTGCTGTGTCACCGTTTTATTTACACTAGTCAAGCTAGTAAGTTGGTGTAGTGATTTTATTCTGAAATTCACCAGAACTTTATCCTGTCTAACCTTCGACGTTTCCTGTTTAGCTCGTGTTTATAAATTCAGGCGCTTGATACGGCAACGGCTGCGGCGTCCGGTCAAACATGGCCACATGGCCTCAGTGACCGGACCCGTAACTGCATGCAACTGATTTGAGTGGACACATTGATTTTGAATTATCTGGGTTCCTTGCGGCGCTGCAACCATAACTGCACCCCATTCAATGTGAGCCCGGCGTTAGCAATGGGATCAGGAATGTTTGATTGATTGGTTGGTTGATTACCAGTGAGTGGGAATCGGAATTCTAACTTGTTCTTAAGGGGATCAAATATTTCCCTTACTAACATTCTATTTTGTTTGTTTTATGCAATGCACAATACAAGGCTCACTGAAATGAAACTACCAGAAAATGTATTTACTTCTTTAGCCAAACTTATGTAACCCACACTGATCACATAATTATTTCCCCACTGTAAAGGGTGGACATGGTTAAACATTAAATGTAGACATACCTAGGCAGTAATATCTGCTGTTATCAATGGGTTAAAAATAACCTTTATGTTATCAGGGTGCCACATATATAATAACACCGCCCTGTATTGTTCTTTCATTTAAGATTCAACAAAATTTAAAATCCAAGGGGCAGAATGTAGTAGTGACATTTTTTTTATTTCCTAACATTAAATCATTCTGCAGATTATTGCCAGAAGCTCTATCATATGTGTGTTAGAATGTGCGTTTCCAGGAAACTCAAAGCTAACTAGACACCTGTCGCTGTTTACAGTCTGTTGTTTTCCTCTCATTACTAAATACCACAACACATAATATCCTGTTTTCACACACACACACATGCACGCATCACACACACACACGCATCACACACACACACACACACACACACACACACACACACACACACACACACACACACACACACACACTCTGCTATTCTTGCACACTATCATTTAGTGCCGTCTGACATAGTGACCTCTTTCAGTTGAGATTATTCCCTTTTTCCTTCCTTAATGGGGCAGGTAAGATAACTGAGATCATGGGGTCAATATGAATTTGTTGGTCAGCTGCCAGCCACACTCCTGATTAGCGTAGCTGCGGTGTTGTCACTTCACCCAAACTTTTCAGTTTGTGAGATCACTTTAAGTAATGTGGTGTAAATGCAGTATATTTGTGTTTGGTAAATCCTTAAAAATTGTATAGAACTTTAGATATATTTTGTTTTCAAAACTTTGTATAATGTTAACGTTTAAAATTTTTAAATTGTGGGTTTCTGTAAGAAGCTAAAAGGTGCCTCTCTCACCCCGCAGCTTTCCTACTGACCTTGAAGCCACCTTGTCCTTCATTCACCAAACTGGGCTTTAATTCTGTAGGCTGGGACGACCAAACGGAAATAAAAAGCCCATTATATGTAGCCTGCAGCGGGGGCTTGTTGACTGGGTTTTATTACAGCGGGGGATGAGAGTGTTTGATGCCTTCATTTAGGATTCCGAGCTCCCGGCACAGAGAATACTGTGACAGTACTGGTCCCCGTGGCACTCCTAAAGACACTGTGACGGAAAAAAGACACTGCTTGTGTATAAGTGTGTGTATTTGTGTGTTTAGAGTGATGGCTAGTGAGACTCTCCTGTATAAACGCCCTTGTAAAGCTGACAGACAGACACATGTATGGATCCTCCATTAAAGTTTTACTACTAATCAGTATGGATGGCCCACCCAGCCACATACTGGCTGATTACTCAATCATCCCTAATATTATCCAGTTAATATAATGCGTACAAATACACAAAAATAATCAACCATATTATCCTTGCACACAATTTAGAATATCTTATCTGTCGATATTTCTTCTTGCAAAAACATGTTCGCATGTTTTCGAAAAAAATATTGTATTAGCATTCACTAATGTTTTTAATTTAATCTAAAAACTAGATATACTCCAATGAGGGTTGGACGATTTTATCACACCCGAGTCATTTAAGAATAGGCATCTGCTGATGTTGAGTCACATTACTTCCATGAACTCAATGTCATCCATATACTGGAAAACGTCATAGCTTTAAAGTATAGTAAATGCACTACTTTTCCTCAGTATTGCATTAGTTTTCTGGTTGTGTCCATTTTACTTCCCCAAAAAAGATCCCTGAAGCTAATTGGAGAGATTCTTGAAGCTTCCTAAACCTGTTATTAGTTTACAGAGAGAGAGATTTTATCCAGCGGCCATCTTCAATGAACCCACATTCTACTGATGTTTTCATGTGGAGCAGTTTGCTGAAGTGCAGCGCTAAGTTTACACTTTGTTTCTGATATGACCCACGGATTGGGCAAAACATATTTCAACATGGTTGCATTTAGCAGAGTGCTAACATAAAAAGACAAAGAGGCCCTAAAGTCAATGCTTTTGCTTGAATATTGTAAAAACGTAATGACTAGTGTTTTAGCCATTCTCTGTCTGTCTGCAAGCTGTGCAGACAGACAGGAGGCTGCAGCAGCTAATACAGTCTCTGAAAAACACTGAAGTCTGTTTTGGAAAACCCATTTATGTTAGTTTAAAAAATATTGTACAGTTTTGTAAATTGTACAGAAAAACAACAGACTTTGATGGTCAGTAAGTGACATTGCAACATGAGGCTGCATTGTGTGCTTGGGTTGCAGCAGACACAAAACCATGAAAACAACGAACAACAAAGTTTTTGTTGATTATTTAAAAACGCCCTAATTTGAACCCTTATTTGGTACTTATGATCAAATCAGGATATTTTTGCTAAAAACATCTTGTCTAATCAAGAAAAATAAAGGGTTTTTTAAGGCCCCGTTTTTTTTACCACCTTTACTTTGTTTCATTTTTACTTAAGTCCTGATTCAATTTGTAAAATTTTCAACTTTTTGTGAGTGTTTATTTTATTTTTTTCCGATTCAGATCAATGTACAACTCTACTGCTGGTAACTTTCTTGAACCTGTTGCAGATAAAAACATTATATTGTCAGCAAAGTAACTCTGGTATACCTCTAGAAAAAGTATATGTTCTGTATGCTGTACAGTGACAAAGTTTTTATATAGTGGCAACATGACACGTCAAAGCAAATTTGGCTTGCTAATTTTCTATAAGGGATTATTTTTGCATTCAGCCCATGGAGCCTTTTATGCCTCTTCCTAAAATGGTTTGTTCTTTGCTTTTTTTGTATTCATATAGTAGTCGTAACTGCCAAATAATATGAAGTACTGATCCATAATCATTCTGCAGCGTGCAGTGATACTATTAATCTCAACAGGAAGCCGCAAGACGTTTCAAAGAATTCTGTGAATCAGCGGATGTTCATACTAACGATGCCACAAGATGTTTCAAATGTTATCTGCTTTCACAACACTACTATGCACACTGTGTCTTGCACCATGGGCTCAGGTAAAGTTCATCAAGGGGCTGGCAGAGTCATCCAGATCTATGTTGCATATCTGGTGACCTGTAATGGAATATACCAGCATCAGCTAAGGTTTCACGAGAAAATGAAAAAGTGAAGGGACATAACAATTGGTGTGGCATGAGTCTTTGATGAGAAACCAGATTCTTTACGAGGACCATTCTGGCATGCAGTTAGAATTTCTCAAGTTAGAAGCAGTGGTAGAGTTTGTTTTCCAGGTGTGGATAAGCATGACAAATAGACATAGAGCACACACAAATTACAAACTTCATTTCCTTCTTTCCTTCCTTCCTTCCTTCCTTCCTTCCTTCCTTCCTTCCTTCCTTCCTTCCTTCCTTCCTTCCTTCCTTCCTTCCTTCCTTCCTTCCTTCCTTCCTTCCTTCCTTCCTTCCTTCCTAGCTTGGAGTATGTCCTTTATTAATAACAGCATATGGGCAAGCTCTTTATTTTTGTGGAAATGTTGCCACTTCTTTAATGTATAATTTATAGGTATGTTTGTCTTTTTAACTGTTCATCTTCATGCACCTACAACTTCACACTTAGGAAAGTGAATGATTTAGTAAATAATTCTCCTTTATTTCCTAAATTCTGGTCCCCTCAGAAACAAGTGACGTTTTAAGATTTATTCAAGGCCAAAGTCACGCTCTGCGTTGTGTCGGTTATCTAACCTAGCATTAACAGGGCCATGTTGTGTGCCTCCCTGGCACTTTTCTTGGCCTTTTGTCCATGTGTGAGTGTTTTTCAGATATGTGTACTAGCGTGTGACGAAGCAGCAGAGTAAATAAACACGTCGTTGGAGAGGTCACCGAGGCAAAGGTGAAGCAGTGGTTGCAATCGATACCCCTGGGGTATGTGTGGGCAGGTGGAAGCACAGCTCCCCTCCTCCTGAAGCCTCTCTGTCCTTAACACTGTTACCCCACTTGTTAGCCAGCAAGGGGTGACCCCACACACTCTCTGAATTGCACCAAACTAATGGCCATTAATGAGAGGCAACCAAAGAGGGAAGCCCATGGGACTCATGACGTTATGTGCTAAGGGGTTAGTCACCATGTGGATGGCTGCATGTGTGCATATAGGTGTACCAGGAGCGACAGTGTTACATCGCCCAACATCGTCCTTCCTAATATCATTAGGAGAGGCCAATATGAGGTCAGACTCCAGAGTGCAGAGCATTCTTACTTACTTACAGTGTAACCCAGAGGGCATATTACACGGCCAAATGACCTGGTCAGACACTTGCTTGTTATCTCAAATTATTACCTGGATTTCCTGGAGTTAACACTAGATCTGATCCCAGTAAGGGATGCAAAAGTGTTGGAACTGATCAGTTTAGGATTTGAGAGAAAAGACTGGAAAAGGAATTAGGGTTTTGAACGAACAATCTTTTGTCACACAGGCTATGAATTAAAACGATCATTGCAGATTTCCCTAACCCGAAGTTCAAGATCCAATCCAAACTTAAAAACACCTCTACAAGACACCACCTCTGTGGAACTGAAGTAATTGTTTTTCAGTAAAAATTAAGACAATCGCTTTACCCAGTATGCCAGCGTCAAGTCAATCAGGCAGAGTTGTTCTTTAAAACAGAACAACCAAGTATCCATTATTTAAGTAAGGTGCAGCGAAAGCCTTACAAATGTTTTTTTTATTTCCGTTGCACAACATTAAAATGTTCTCCAATAATTGACTGATTTGACTTTATAAAAATAGTATGCAAATAATTTGCTTGCAGAAACAAAAGAACAAGGCATCTGTTTAGACAAAAACACTGCCTCGCTGCTTCTCACCCCTTCTCTAAGCCTGAGCCCGGCCATCTTACATAGATTTCAGGAAGACTTTGTCAGATCTGGTGCTTGACTTTTTAGCTTACCTTATTCTTTACAATGACAGACTGTTGCAAATGCTATATTACTGCGCACGAGATGCAAATCCATCAATCCAACCTGGAGGCAACAAACCCTTTTTCATGGTTTTCAAGTCTAAGTCTGAGCTCAATGTAGTACAACCGAACGCTTTCTGAAAAATAATTTTTTTCTTTGAGAAAACATTTTGGCAGGCATTTTTTAAATACCACCAATCCAGAATATGCAGGACAAACACGCAGGATGCAGGACAAACTTCAACATAGTTTTTTTTTCCATTCCTGCTGCTCAGACAGCCTCAGCTGATGACAAGCTGTATTGGCTTGTGATTAGATCACCAGCGCTATGAGTTGGCCAGATATGAACACCTGTCCCAACCCTCCTTTCCTCCCTGTTCCTCCCCGTCTGTCACCCTGTTTCAGTCGATAAGCCTCTATTCTCCACTTTTCACTGATATGATCAGTGTCTTCAGAGGCACTCAGACCACTTTCGCTGCAACCGCTAACTAGTGTTCCAGGCAGCCTGCTGCTATCAGGAAAAATCATGTGAGCCTGTCTGCCTACGTAAGTGGGTGGCTGCTTTCCTACGTGTGTGCTATCTTGTGCACAACTCCTCTCGTCCATCTAGCTGTCGGCGTCTATCGACCAGGGGCCATCATGTGTGTTTTGGCCTGAGCGAGGCCACAGATGCTACAGGGCTATTAGGTGCCCATTGTTTGTTTTGAATGGCAACAGAAACAAAATTGGTCTCATTCTGATCTTATTGTGGGTAACCCTACCTCTCGCTGTGGCCGAGCGAGGCAAAAACCAATCCTAATTCACTTACCCCACCCTGACATTGGCTTTTCTAATGCTTTTTCAGGGATGAAAATATGGGCGACATGCAATATGTGTTGACAGTACAGAGGTCCTAAAAGGAAAATTGGAAGAAAAATAGATACATAAATACATCGGAGGGTAAACAGATCAAAAAAAATGTATTCTGTTCCATGTTTAGCTTTTTTTCTCCCTAATATTGTCTCCCTATTGTGGACTTTGTGTCTTTCTTTCATTGATCTCTTTTTCTTTCTATGTGATTCCATTTTCTCTTGTAACTTGGCTCCACTCAGGTTGAAGCGTTCAAATGGTTCTCGATTTATAGAGTCCACAAGTGGAACCGATTGATAGGAGTTTTTAACAGGAGCTGACCAAGACCATTGCTTTATTTGATAGAGACAGACACTAAATAAGTTTTAACCACAGTCACCACCATTGTGCACACAATGCACAGTGTATGTGTATGCTGTATTTGTTATCATATGTCTGGCACAGTTCAGCTTTTGTTAAATCAAGACAGAGCAAACTGAAGCAGTGAGGAGCAAAAATAATGCTGCATCTTGTAATCTTATTTTAGTTACGTTTTCTCCCAATATTCTGTTTGCTTCTCTGTGATCCAGCATCATGTGTATTTTTGGCCAATTGGAAACTCAAAATTGCAGGATATTGAAATTCTTGAACTTTTTATATGATATGCTGTATGTAAACTACTAGATATTTTAATAGGGTATTGTGTCACACACCAATTAATGCATAATTGGGAATTGTAAGGACAGTGATACATTGTTTCAGTTTTTTTTCAAATAAAAATCTCTGATACCAGTAAATAAAATCCAGTGCAACCAATTGCTTTCAAAAGTACAATAATTAGTAAGTAGATCCTATATGTGTGTAATTTACTTTCAGAAGAAAGGATGTGCCAAGAAGCCCGTAGAAACTCTGAAGGAGCTGCATAGATCCACAGCAAAGGTGTGGACATTTTTGTGGAATTAGCAGCGGAAGAAAGCCTTTGTTGAAAGAAAGCTGCATGAAGCCCTGTTTGCAACAAGCAGGGACACAGCATACATGTCAAGTCTTTCACCAGATGAGAATAGAAAAAAAATAGTATTTCAGCTTTTATGCTAAATTCTTTCTTGGAACATGCCATCTTCACAGTAAAACATGTTTTTGTAGGACCATCCTGTGGGAGGGCTTTCTTTTTTTAGCAGGGCAGTCCTAAAAGAAAACCTGTTAGGGGCAGTAAAATATTTGAGTTTGGGGTGGAGGTTCGCCTTCCAGCAGGACAGCAACCTAAAACATACCGCCAGGGCTCCAATGGAGCATATATGATCAAGGCACGTGTTGGATTAGCCCAGACCAAATCGAGACCTAAATCCAATTGATAGTCTGTGCTAAGGCTCGGAAATGCACAGTGTGTTCACAAACATGCTCCGTACAGTCAGACTCAACTGGAAAACTTTTGAAAACAAGGCTGGGCAGAAATTATTTTTCTCTACATGTGGAAAGCTGCTTCAAACATCCATTTTTGTTTGTGTGTAAAGTAACCCTTCAACAGACTCCTTCACTGTCTGGGGTGTACCCCACCTCCTGGCCATTGGCTGAATGGACAAACAAAACCAAACAAAAAGTTAGAAACACGATTCAAAGTTGAAGATGCATTTTAAAGTGGAAAACGGTTACAAAGGAGAAAACATTAAGTGGATTTTGGGAATTGTGGTTTAGTTGTTAAGAATGTCTTGATAATACCATTAACAGACATTTTCCACTGTCACACAGTAAAAATAGTATGCTTCTTTCCATGTTGGTTTGCATATTCCTATGTATAGCTTTAAGTTCTTGTCTGCTCAGCCAGGCCACCCTTTCAAAATGAGCCTCCTGTGCAACACCAAGCGACACATAGCCATCCCTTGCAGACCAAGGCTCTGGAGAGAAATCTGATCTTCCCACAGTGGCCAACTCTGCCCTCTCATCTGCCCTTCAGACAAACACACCAGAGAACTGCCTTGCCCTCTCCTCTGCTCCCCGCACACACCCTGTAACAATGTCTGTTGACCTTTAACACGAATGTTGCCCTGGCAGATTAGTTTACAATTGGCCTAGAGACATTGGGTTTTAAATGTTAACCTTTATGATTTTCTTTCATTGATTATAAACACTTAGTTTGGTCATGCCATCAGTACTGGTACAGACGGTGAGTCATATTAGCTAATCTGCATTTAAGACTAGGAGTTAAATGTCTAATATTTTTAGTTTTCTTGTGATAAAACAACCCTAAGTATTGCTTAATTGTGAGAATGACCGAAAGTGATACGTGGGTTTTAAAGGATTCTGCTAATAAAAACCTGAAAAATGCGGGAAGCATATGCTTTCAGTCCTCTTTAGTCTGATGTCCTTAAATACAATCCAGTCCAACCAACTGTCTTCTGAAATCACCTCATTAGTGAATAGAGTCCATCTGTGTGTAATTTAATCTTAATAAACACAACTGTTGTGTGGAGTCCTCAGAGGTTTGTTGAAGAACACGAATGAACAAAAAACATCATGAAGATAAAGGAACACATCATAGAGCTGAGCAGAAATTTGACGTAGAGAGCATTAATTAGAGAGGTAGCATAGAGGCTTGTGGTAAGTATGTTAGCAGCTCCAAAAATCCACAGCTCAGGTGGGCGAATCTGTTGAAAAGACAACTACTTGTCATGATATCAGAGACTCTGGTTTTTATAGAAAGGTGGAAAGAAAGTGTTGTTGAAATAAAGGCATACAAGTGGAAATAGGTGCTCTGGTGAGATCAGAGTGGCAGGGATTATTTGGGTTTTCATACAATAAGGTTATGTGGAGAGGGAAGCTACTACTCATCACTCAGAAAATATCATTCCCATGGGGAAACATAGCATTTGCAGCATTATGCTCTGAGGTTTCTATTCTTCACCAGGGACAGGGATGCTGGTCAAAATTTAGGGGAAGATAGACAAGATAAACTCAGTTAGATGCTGCCAAAGGCTTGTGCCTGGGGCAGCAGGGGAATTATCCTAAACATGCAGCCAGAGCCACGCTGAAGTTTGCGGTCATAAGGTGGCAAAAACTCCAAAGAGATCACGGGATGTGAATACTTTTGTTTTTAATTAAAAGTAACGGCATTGAAAAGCAGCTCAAAAATGTAGTCCTCTATCCTACAGATCAAAGCATAGATGTTCATTGCATAACATGAAGCACATCTACACCCTCCCCGACACAGCAAAGATAAGCACAAGCAACCCCTAAATACAAGCTCCGTCAACATGCGCGAACACACGCAGATGCAAACACAACCCCCCCCCCCCACACACACACACACACACACAGAAACGTCAGCAATAATAAGTGGAAAGTGAGTAATAGCCTAGATGTCTGGCAGCCAGCTGCTGGGCCTACTGTTTACATGCCAACTGATTACCCTAATTTCAAACGCATGCATGGCAGTTAAGCTGATAAATAGCCCCCCAACACCACCACCTTCTATTTCCCTATTGTCAGCCACAGCAGGCTAGCCAGCCAGCCGGACCCATAATACCTTTTTGATTATTCAATAAATAACACATAATTCGACATTGATTGGATCCCTGAATGGGCTTTGTGGGGAGGAAGAGATGGACGAGATGGGAAGGGTGGAGGGGGTTGCAATTGGTATGGTGGTTGAGTGGGTATCGACCAGTGGTGGTCAGTGCTTCCATGACCATTGGTCGTTAGGGTCACTGCTTTGCGCAAATACACACCAAGCATGGGCTACCTTTGTATGGAAAGCACACACCTCTGCCTGGAGTCTGATGTGATTAGAATAAGGGTCATTAGTTCAGTCTCAGTGCTCATGTCCAAACAAAGATGTCCACAACTAATGGGAGCTACTTAATTATTGGAATGAAAGATATGCAACATTGAGGCACAACATATAACCATTTTTCTTCTATCTACTGTTCTTTTTCTGTGAAACCAAGCTGTCAAGGGTCACATTTGCAAACAATTTGCTATTTATTTTCAAGTTGCAGCATTAACAGAGCAGGATTCCGACTACTGTTACATTAAACTCATACGCTGCTAAGTTGACACATATTATAGCCTTCAGTGTTTCCTGCCTTATGCTGGACTTTGACCAATTATCTTAACTGTGTTGATGAACATTGATCGCTAATTCTGATCTTCGCTTCCGGCAGACTGACCTTACTTCATTGCTTCAGAACTTTAGCAACGAATCTCAGTGCCAAATTATCCCTTTTGCATTGGGTAGGCTCTTCACTGTGACATGGTTAGCATGGACTGCATTGAAACCTGTCAACAAATGGATTATTCCTTTCTCCTAAGTAGGATGGATTTTATGGTGCTTGCCTGATCACTATCTGAGACCCACTAATCGTTAATGTGTGAGCGTGCATGTGTGTGTGTGTAAACCCAGCTGCCTTGATGTTGCCATTGAAGTGTCCCTGGCGTTGGCGACTTATTGGAGTTCCCTGATGTTAGATATTGGAATATTGATCTTGTAGAATGTTTAGCTTTCACTGCTCTCTGGTTTCATTTATATGCTCACACAGCTGACGCCCGCTTCACACAGCAGTACACGCTGCAGATGTGGCGGTACATGAGGGACCGAGATCAAATCAAACTCGCAATCAATGCGCTAAAAAGATTTTGGTTTCAGACGGGATTTCACACCAAGCATCTGCAGCGTCTAATGGGAGATTGGGACGCAATCAGATCTACAAAAACAACAACTGTTTAGAAGAAACTGAATAAAGTATTCACATGT
Organism: Fundulus diaphanus; assembly: GCA_037039145.1. Taxonomy (NCBI): domain Eukaryota; kingdom Metazoa; phylum Chordata; class Actinopteri; order Cyprinodontiformes; family Fundulidae; genus Fundulus; species Fundulus diaphanus. The sequence continues at coordinate 41,089,374 of CM073133.1, forward strand.
TTTAATGTCATTTTATTCATAAGATTAAGATGACAGGGGAAGAGTTTATCATCTCTTCATTGTGGCACCCATTTGTGGGTGAGCAAGTTAACAATTTTTTCCAGAAGCAGGAATATGAAAATGGCCAGCTTGTGTTCACTAGACACCTTGTTCAGAACATCTCCAACACCGCAGCTCTTATAGCTCTGTTAAACGTTGTCAGACTCTTGACTGAAGGAAGGGGTGGGTGAACCAGGACATGTTATTGGGCTCATTAATGCACGTGGCGAGCGAACACAGGCTCGTGCGGCCTGTTCCTGCAGACAAAGCACTCTAGCTCAAACTGCTAAAGAAGTTCATGGTGGTTCTGATAGAGAAGGGGTCAGAATGCACAATGCACTGCAGCTTGTTTCACATAAAGCCACAGACCAGGGAGGTCATAATGTCTGATTGGTGTGTCTTAGCCTTAATGTTAGTAGGTCAAAAGCTCCAGAAGCAACTGATACATTTAAAAAAGGGCCAATGGCAAGAACCTTTATTTGAAGAACATTTTAAAACTGAAACATACACAGTAAGGTTCAGGTTGCCCCATGACAAACTTCCACACTCAAGTGTCTACAGATCACACTCATGCCGTCATTACCACTTAAAAGCCAGCTAACGCCTTAGAAAGGAAAATAGTAAGCAGCAGCGCTCCATGTTTCAGTGACTCCGACTGAGTCTCCCTTTAAAAATAGTTACGTTGCAGCACAGCGTCGGTTTCCTATTAAATACTTTCTCCAAATTACCCATTATTTCCCCCTATAAAACCACTGCAGACTACATCGGAGGGCTGTTTTATCCCCCCGTCACCCCACGTCCTTTTGTTTCTGAAAACATGTTTCAACTTAATGCAACTGGGACAGCTACGATGGAAAGGGGGAGAGAGCGAGGGAGGGCAAAAAACGAGGGAGGGGAAAGAAAAGGTAATTTAATGAAGTGAAACGTTTGATGTTGTAAATAAAAAGCAGACTGGTTGTGGGTGAGAGGCTGGAGCTAATGGACTTTGTTGGGTGGGAGGTGTGGAGCTGCTGATCTTTAAAAAGCCTAAATAAAAAAGTGAACTTCTCAGATAGGATGCCAAGAAAACTTCTGGCCCTCTTTGCCGGGTCTTTCGCCTGGGGCACTCACATCATTGGTAGGGTGTGTTGTACAATCACAGCAAAGTAAAATGTGCTGGCAAACCCTCATGTGAGTGTGTGGGCGTATGATTATTTGTGTTTGTCTTGCATTTGCCTGCTAATTTAGGTCTGTAAAACAGAAGCCTGAAAAGGAATGAGCAAAAAAAAAAAAGGTGAAATATATAGAGTGAGGAGAAAACCTAATAGGAAACATGAAAGAAAAAGATGAGTAGCGATGGCAATATTTTGTAACATAGGTTAGAATATACTGTTAGGCTGAATGAGCACAGAAGAAAGGAGCAAAAGTAAAGACACAAAATAAAAAGTAAAAGAACAGAAAGGGAAAAGCGGAAAAAAGGAGAACATGCGATTATGAAGGTTAAACAATGGCAGTGGTCATTATGCGTCACTTTCAATGGGAGGGGGAGAGAAATCACTTCCCATTTATAATTCATATCCTCAATTACCACTAATAAAGTGGCATGAAGGGAGCTAGCCCAGGGAATGGTGCCGGAACAATTACATGTAGTATAGCCTGGCATTATCATTTTTTGTTTGAGCATTTTTCAGCCTCAATTTCTCTTGGAGTTAATAAGAGCGATGATCCCTCCCTGACTTTTTCATGAAATTATTGTATGGTTATAATATTCCAATCTATTAGCCCTCCTTCTCCTGTAATGTATTCTACCGTTTAATAGCCTGACCTGGCTGGATGAAGAGACGGCTAGAGAGCGAGGAAAAGGGAGAAAGAGGGAGAAATAGAGAGAACATGACATTGATGAGAGGAGTAGATCTTGTCGCTTTGACCCGTGGGGGGTTGAGGCAAAGGTCTGATATACCCCATGCAGTGTTTGAATTGAGGTCTTCCCTGAGGCCGTGCCTATCATCTGAAAAGATGTCTGTGGCGGTGCTGCCATCTTTCACTGGTCAGGCTTAGAACCCCTGCATACCTGATTCCAAACCTTTCACATGGCTGCTACGAGAAACTTGGTTCACAGACTTTTTGGGGCTGTTTTTATTTGATTTCAGAGAAGGGATAAAAGTTATATATTGTGGTGATATAAACATAAAAGCAAAACATCCATTACAATTTCTGCCCAGTATAAACAATGAAAAGAATGAAATTCCTCAAGCTGCTCTCTCCCTCTTGTTCTTGTCTTGTCACATATGTTGGCATATTTGAAAATGCCTTTTATGCTGGTCTAAGCTTCAAGAAAGACAATGCATTTTGTGAAACTTCAATTTCTGGCGTGTATATGAACTATGTACATGCTTTATGATGTTCGCTAATTTTTTTATACTGAATGTGTACTTTGATGAGGGTTATACAATTTATAGTGTGCTACTGTATAAGAACTGAACATGTAATTCTTTGCTGAAAATTGATCCTCTTTTCCCATACCCTTGATGATCACCTGACTACACTGGAAGGAAGGTTCACTGCTCCAAAACCATGTCGATGCCCCCGATTGGTTAAATATTTGTTAGCTATTAAATCAGAAGGTAAGTTCAACTCCCATGCCATACCAGTATTTCCAAGTGTTCTGCTAGAAATCCTGAGCTAAATGAATCTTCATCAGTCCAGCCAAAGTGTCTACTTACACTTTAAAAATAAGAATAAATAACAATATTATCTTGACACTGCACGGACATTTGCATAGCATGTAGATACACAGATACGGTATCTGTGTGGTGTCTCTAAGTTAAAACGCTCATGCCACAAAAGTTTTTGACATGTCTTAGAAAAAAAACATCTTTGGCAGCCTTGCTTAACTGGAGGTAACATTATCCATCAGGTACTCTACATAGGAAGTAGAACTGGTTGGCTCCGGCTGTGGAATCAATTTGAATCCTTGCACTAAATCAGGAATCACAAGTATAAGGTTTCCTTTTACCCGTAACACACAAGGCCTAATGCTGGATGTTAAGAACACAAGGCACATTAGTAGACTCATGGAAAGACAGAGGACTCACCAGAAAACACTGCAGACTGAAATTATTCGGTTTGGTTGGTTCACTTACTCAAGTTAGTGGGATGACCAGAAACACGGCGAAATCTGCTAATTGGGCTGAATCAGTTCGCTGTTGAATCGCTTTGTTGACTCGAGTCAGCGGGCTCATCTGAAACATGGCGGACTCAGGAAATACAGCTGACTTAAATGATGCAGTCAAATTGATTTGCTGACTTAAGCTGGCAGACTTACTGGAAACCCCTCTGACTCAGATAATTTAGTTCATCGAGTTCTCACACACTGACTGTCTGCACCAACAGCGTTGATACGACTGCCAGTCAAAGGGTGGCACCATACACACAGCAGACAAAGAAGGCGCGAGTCAGATCAGCAGAAGAAGACGAAAGATAACTAGAAAGATTGTGCTTGTTACAAAGTTTTCCCATGTGGATACGTTTGTCTTATGGACAGGAAAATAAAAGCGCCATTGATTAGCTGGTAGGAAATCACTTTATTTTTTTCTCTCTTCCTTATTTTGTTCTTCTCTTCCATGTAGACAGTTTATGAACCAGCATCTTACCACCCCCTCTCTTTGGCAGCTATTTCCCCTTTCTGCTCCTCCTTTCACATAAAATGGCAAAAGTATTCAGCAAACCTGTTTCCTTGCTTTTATACAAAAATAATAAAATGTTTGGAGCTTGCACAACCCCGCAAGACTGACATTTTAGCAGACCTCAGAGTCTTAAAGGTTATTTTGTTTGTGTATTAAACAATTATTACAAACTCAACAGAGTAGATCAGAAGAGCTATCATCTGGAGATTTTCAAATCTACCTCAATCCTTATTGGTCCTGCATCTGATTTAAGGACTGCACCTCTAGTCCCACGCACCACAGATGGAGAGATGAAACAGACTGAAGGGCAGTCTCTCTTGCTGACTGTCTTTCCTTCCACACACACATACACCATGTGGCTAGCTGAGAGCCAGCTGTTACTTTCCACTTCACATCACTATGGGCTAACGACTTCTAATCCCCCATAGCTCTTCTCTCAAAGGAACTGAGGCAGCAGCCATGATCTAACCCCTATTGAATTCTAATTACCCACCAATGGGATTTCACAATAAGAGTTCCCTCTTACCACCAGCTTCTCCTCCATAATGGCCCCCATATCCCAAATAGAAGTACTGCCATGTTAAGACTTGCATACATCCCGACAATCTTTCTAGTTACACCCCAGTTGTTTATTTTTATTACATCAATTTTGCATGCAGCTTTCTTAATCATTTGCTCATCATGAGCCGCACTTACCTGCAACCAGATTGAATTGAGAGGTACCAGACACTGCTGTAATTTTTCCCTGCATAGCAACAGTTGCATCCTTGACTGGACTTGCCCACCCCTTTTGTTGTTGTTTTTTCCTGGCAGGTTGGCCCCTCTTTGCTAGGCAGGGTCCCTTGTAAAAAGAGAAGCTTATGTGAATGGAGGCCCAGCAGGGAACCTGGAAAGCTCACACGCCTAAACCCTCTCCTCATCTCATGTACACAGACTCTTATTTCCACCCTCTTATCATTTTTTCACTTTTCTGCACTCTATAAATTAGTGTATTTGTAGCTATGTACTTAGACTGATTTAGCAACTAACGAAATCCTTGAATAATTGGTATGCAGTTGAAAAATAACATAATTTATAATCCTCATTTATTAAAACAAAGACTTTGTAGTTTCACAAACTTTTGTTCTCCCATCCACTCCAAACATATGAAGATTTTACTGCACGGAGCATTGACTTCTTCTAGAGAAAGATACTGGACATTAAAACAATGGGTGTCCTTTGGAGGTGGAACCATGGTGGGATTCCTGGTCAAGAAAATGTTGCTATGGTTACAATGGGTGGGACTGGCTATAGACGCTGGAAAAGACAACGTAGTGAGGGAGAAAGTCCTGGAGAACTGAAGCTGTCTGAAGCTATTGACAGAGCATTTTAGACTGAAGTGAAATTCAGTTTTTCCAACCAGGAAAGGTTGCTGGATATGTTTGTGGAAAGAAGTGTAGCGAGGATTCTGCTGCAGTTTTCCATAGAGGAAACATACATAAAATTTCTGTGAGGCCATTGCAAAACTTTGACTAAGAGTACAGTACATTAAAAATATGTTTTGTCTTCTTGCATATTTCTTTTTTTATTGCTTTTCTTTCTCATACTACACATTGTAGGGTTTTTGTGGACGGACAGTCAGTTTAAGGTATCTTGAGCTGACTTAACGCTCAACTTTAACTAGGCCACATGCATTTTGTTTGAGCCATTCGTAGGTGAACTTGGTGTGGATCATGTCCTTGAACATAACCATGTGTGCTTGTACTAAAAGTCATGAACTGACAGCCAGACATTCTCCTTCAGGATTTGTTTGTAGAGAGTTCAGTCAATTACAGAACTCCAAAGCAGTGGCAAAGAATTCACACCACCACTAGCAGTTTTGACTGTAGCAATGGCGTTATTTTTCTGAAGTACTCTATTGTTTTCTGCCAAATGTACTATGCAAAATAATGCTATTTTTTCTTATAGTTAAATTATAACCACGAACCAGAACTGTGGCAAGTGAGACCTGTAATACTTTGGATGTTGTTCCGGTTTCATTTGTGATGTCAGTCCTCTTTTATTAACTGTTTGTAGGCTGGCCTTTTTGCAGGTTCATTACTGTTCTGTGTCCTTTCCTTTTGTGGACAATGTCTCTTGTTGTAGCTTGCTGGTGTCCCAAGCCTTGAAAAGGGGTTTGTGACCCTTTTCAGAGTGATGGATATCAATAGCCCCTTTTCCGTTAAAAACCCCTGGATTTAAAGCCCCAGGCTTTGGTTTACCCCGGTAAACCAAAGCCTGGGGCTTTTGGGTTTTTGTGTTTCCATCTGCTTGGGGCCATGTATGTAAAAGCAACCCAATGACGTATGGAACGTTGTGATGAAAAACTGTAGTACCACTCCGGTCTAACAGGTGGCGGCAAGAATACAGAGGTCAAACAGACAAAGGCAGACTGAGAACTATATCCATATCCTGATAAATGAAGGTTTTAAAATCAATAGGTTTGTAAACTCCTCATCTCCTTACTCCACCCTTGTGGCGGACAGCTTTTCTTACTGTACGCAGCCCTGCCCCCTCAACAAGAACAGATAAAGCAGAGAAATACTGGGAGGGTCAGGAAACCAAAGCCCCAGCAAAGTGAAATTAGTCAGGTAAACGGGTATGGAGACGCTTCCCGTAATTTGCAAAGCCCCAGGCTTTTGAGTGGCAATGGAAAAGGGGCTATTGACTTTATTTCTTGTTTGTTCTTTAATGTCTTTAGATCGGTGCACTATGTGTGCTTTTTGAGGGTTGTTTTTGCAATTTTCTTCAGGTTGTTAGGTTCTTTTTAAGTTATTTCTTCAAGCCCAGTAGTCATCAACTACGAGCAAGTAATCACCCCCCCCCCCCCGTTCAAAATATGGGTAATGCCAGTTAACTCATGATTTAACAAGGGGGTAGCATATTTTCAATGTAAGGCCAACTTTTTTGGATAGGTTTTTCCTCTTATTAACTAAATTAATAATTTGAAAACTGAATTTTGTATTCACTCTGGCTGTCTCTGTTTGATGATCTGATATATTTAAGTGTGAATAAAAAGCAAATAGATACAATCTGTAACTAATACTTTTCCAAGGCACTGTATGCTTTAACATTTACTAAAACCAATTCATTTTGGTTGATATTGTGTGTGTTAAGCCTAATATAACTAAGTAATTATCTAATCAAATGAGTGAACAGAAAATAGAATCCAGTGTTACGAGGACAGAGGTTAAATGTGAACATAAATTTGTGCGGTGCTCTCTATTTGTGGTCTTGGCACTCATTTTTTCCCCCTTATGAAAACCCACTCATTCTCACTTTAATGCCTTTCTCTACTTTTAGATTATTATTGTATAATGGAGAGATGGAGTCACTGCATGGCTTTTAACCACACGCACACATATTGACCTTCAAATACCCTCAAGAACCACAGGAGACTTGACAACGTCCAAAACAGAAGATTAAATTGGACTTGTTCACACAGTCTGGTTTGTTTTTACCTCTTGAATGTGAACCTTACTTTAACACTCCACTCCTGTAGAAATGTAGTCTTTCTCATTTTCTCTTCATACTTGCCTTACCTTGCATTTTCCCTGAATTACCCTTCCCCATCCCTTTAAGACATGGGTGCAACTCAAGCTCAATATATACTCAACAAGTATATATTGACACAAGGTATCAAGAACAACAACAGTTCTATCTGGCCAGGACATTTCATATTTCAAATGAACTTAAATGGAGCCTTCCTGGGAAATCGTTGTAGGGCTACTGATGCATTTGTATATAATAACTATCAAAAACTACACAAGAAAGACGTTCTGGCCAGAAGAACTAGCTGCTAGAACTCCTAAAACAGGACTGCTAGTACAGAATGATTTCAGTCTGTCCGGGAAGAGGGAACAATGTCTTATCTTGCAGTGCATGTATAGGTCTTTACTGTACAGTGCCTTGCAAACGTATTCATACTCTGAATCTTTTCACATCTTGTCCCACTAAAACTACAAAGGTGTTTTGGTGGCAGCATCTTGCTGTGGGGATGCTTTTCGTATGTACTGGAAAGCCGGTCAGGGTTGACAAAGATGGAGGAACTCGATACAGGGCAACACCGGTAGAAAACCTGTTGAAGGCTAAAAAAACCCCCAAAGAAACGGTTTGATTAAAGTGAATGTTTGAATGGCCAACTCAAATTTGGGGCCCAAATCCACGTTTGGAGCAAGACTTGAAAGTGTTTTGGAAAACACTTTCAAGTCCTGTTAACTGTGACATCATCCAGAGAAGACGGCTCACCCGCTATTACCATCTAATGTAGAACAGATTACTAGATCAATGTGTGCTTCTGTGCTTTTTTGTCTCTCTTGTTGTGTCTCTGCTCTGTCTTCTGTAACCCCAGTCGGTCGAGGCAGATGACCGTTCATACTGAGCCCGGTTCTGCCGGAGTTTTTTTTTTCCCGTTAATGGGTGGTTTTTCTTCCCACTGTCGCTTCATGCTTACTCAGTATGAGGGATTGCAGCAAAGCCATGGACAATGCAGACGACTCTCCCTGTGGCTCTACGCTTCTCCAGGAGTGAATGCTGCTTGTCGGGACTTTGATGCAATCAACTGGTTTCCTTATATAGGAACATTTTTGACCAATCTGTATAATCTGACCCAATCTGTATAATATGATTGAACTTGATTTTGTAAAGTGCCTTGAGATGACATGTTTCATGATTTGGCGCTATATAAATAAAATTGAATTGGATTGAATTGAAAACCATCTACGATTTCCCTTCCATTTCAGCTATGCACTGCTTTGTGTTGATACAGTATGTCCTATATGGTCTCAAAAAGTTTAAGATGAATGAATACTGCCACATGATACTGTGTACGTGTTCATCAATTTTAAACTTAAGACCTTGATTGAAAGCTTTATAGTAGGGTTAGGTTCAGGGTTGTATTCAAATAGATTGGGGATGAGTCCATTCCATACATGCCAAAGATTCTCTCCAAAAGGAGAAAGCACAGGCATTTTCCCTGAGGAAATAGACAAATAAAGATGCTGAGCTCTTCAGACAGAAGATTCCTATTGGTGTATTTTACCCTCTCCATATTCATGATCATATATCATGGCTTTTACAAGGCTTCCTGTGCAGACCAGCTGTTAAACAAGGGAAAGAGGCATGTTAAAGTGGGAGCGATCTTAAACGATCACAGTTGTGCAGGAATGCGTGACAAGTCACAGCCACTTCGACAGTCCATTCAAACGAGACTGGGAACCTTTTATATCATGACAAAATGTACGCAGGGACGCGTCGTCTGTTAGATCCTAAACGGAAAAACATGAGCTGTGCTTTGTTTAGTCAATTCCCCTTTTTTCGTGAGCAAGTCTGAGTGTGCTTCATGGCAATCTATCTTCTCAAACATGTTTTATAGGGTTTTGGCTGCTTTGACCAAGGGTGTAAATGTGTCATACTTTATTAGAAATCCCAAAGAAGAGGGCTAACATTAATCACTTGCTCTTGTTTATGAAAGTCATAAATGTTTCACTGAGTGCTTTATTGTCCTCTGCCAGATTTCGAGGCGCATATTGCGAGGGTTCAGTCCACCACTACATCATGACGGCACCCCGAACCCCTGAGAAATTCTCTCCCGGGTCTTTTTGTCATGTTGTCAGAAAGTATGACATCACCCTGCCCTTTGACCCAAGCAGTCCTGTGAGTCCCGATTGGATGATTGGCTTATAGAGGACGTCCACATTGACTCCAAACTCAATTCTGCTGATGCCAGGAGCTATTACAACTGACGACATGCACGTGCACCCGCAGACTGGACAGCATGCTGTGCACAACTGTGCATTTGTGTGTACAGTAATGTGTTGGTGTCTGTGTTGGTTGATGTGCGGTCATGTTCAGGGTTATATAGGTCAAATGTCTGAAACTAGAACATCTCCTTGCTGAAATACCAGCCAAAATGTCAGAGTCTGCCACTGTGCAATCCCTTCAATCAATACTTCAATTGGACATAAGGGCATTGTTGTAGACAGTGGGCTAATGTGCTCATAACATCATCTGAGATGCTTTACCTGTAATCACCTTCAACATTTTTTTTAGTTTGGAAGATAAAATAAACAATATAGACTTGCTAACTATTAAAATTTAATTGTTGAGAAAAAATTGTCATTTTGAATTTCACTTTAAAAAATCTCCAATCGTTCCTCGACAATGATTTATTTTCCTGTGAAACGTTTTATTTTTTTATCTTTTGCACGCTCTAATCTGGAAAAAATACCTGTATACATGTTTAATCCGTTGTTTTTTGTGTGTTAGTTAATAAGAGAGGTCCTGAAAGGAATTTCACCACAGTAACATGCGATGACAATAAAGAATCTTGAATGGTGTATGATACATTTAGGAAAACTAAAAAAAAGTAGAAGAATAAAGTCAATGTATGGAAGATTTCCAAGTGCTTTGTGTCACCAACTAAACAACTAAACCTTCTTAAAAATGGCCACCTTTTTTCAAAAGTGGAGATGGTGCACAAATGCTGATGCCACATTTTTAAACGGTAGTTTAAAATATTTGCTCTTAGCAATGCAAACATAGTAGTGTGTACATTTTAATTGACTAAAGGAACACAGATTTGAGTGGCTACTACACTTTCGCAAGCTGGGCACACAATAATGCACCATGATTTTAAAAAAGTGGCCACGCAAACTGAAGCTGCACCGCTGGCTTGGAGCGTGGCAGAAATTAAAACCACAGAATAATTTTTTTATCGATTCAGGAACTCTGATACTGACAAATTAAACATGTCTTCATCAAGGCCTCGACCCAATAAAGACACCCTAATCTCTAATTAAACGGTGATAAAAAGGACATTTTTAGTTACCTACTCAACAAGCCAATCTGGAACAAGATATTCAACAGTTGAACATATGGGGATCAGCCCTTGCCTCAAACAGAAGAGTTTAGGTATCATGAGTGAAGGAAAAGATGGAGCAGTGTGTGGATAGAGAGATTTGGATTTTTGCTTTAATGATTTTTGCTTTAATGCTTTAATGCAAGGGCTGCTGTCTGCTGAATAGACAGCTCCCATCTATAAACTGTTAAATAAATACTACATCTAAACTACTACATCTAGTTTCAGCCTCTCTAATGTTTGTTGTAACCTAAGCACATAAACAAGGTAAATCTAAATTTATGATAAAACAGATATCTAAAAAACATTCTTCTGTTTTGACTTTGATTAACATTGAATGTTTTCCACCTAAAAACCTTGCGGTAGTGATTGGCTCTCCTTCCAGTGCTCTAACCTGACAATTATGTGACTCAACAGTCACATAGGAATGCTTTTTTAGAGACTGCATGCCTTCATTTAGCATTTCTGTTGAGTCAGAGCTCCCCATAAGGTCTCCTGTCCTCCCTTTTAAATATGCCATTAACATACAGTAGCTCCACGAGTTGACTGCTGCAGCTCCATTGTGAAAAGTCATCCTTTCACTCACGATCTCTTTGCCATCATCACTGCTGCTTTAGCTTTTCCCCAAAGTCCCACGTCAAAGCGTAAAAAGTCATAACGGTACGTCTCAAAAGGCAATGGTTCGCCGCGGCTGCATTACCCATGAAATCACGACAAATCATAAATTCAACAAGCCCCCACACCCCGTCCTCATCTTCCTGCTAGTTAAACGTGGAATAATGCCATCTTAATGATTATTTTTTTGCGGTGTGCCATAACAGCATAATTCAGCGATGGTGTAATGATTTTTTATGCCCCTGACATATTGTTTTGCAGGGAGTGACATAAAAGCACGGTGACATGTGGCATTTTGGGAAAGGTCAGGCGCCCCATCTCGGCCGCCCGTCCATCTTCATAACATCGGCAGTTGTCATATGGAAACTGGCATCACCAATCTTTGTCTCTCCCTCGTTTCCCTCCCGCCCCGCCTCCTCCCACAGACCCTAGTTCCGCTCCTATCTCTTCCCTCTTATTTTATTTTCTCCTCTCATTGGGGCTGCTCTTTTATCGCTTTGTTGCTCCTGGTTTAAATAACACGACGCCTTTTCGGTTTACTTGTCACTTTGAGGGCAAGAAAACTAGATTTCGCACGGACACGCAGAAAGAAAACACACACACTTGAGGCCTCAGGGATGCTGTGGGGGTCTGGGGACTGCATGTCAACACCAGCTGTGAGGATCGCTGTGACAGAGAGAAGGGCTAATACTAATGTGATAAATACGTCAGCGCTTGCTCCAGGCATTTTGTGTGTCTCTGAATTTGGTTGATGGGTTTTGAAATATGCTGTGAGCCAAACAGTCGTGCCAAGAGGTTCTGCGGCCAAGATTTTGTTATGTTCCTATAAAAAAAAAGATGGCATTATCTGAAGGCCACTGGTCGTGGAAAAACACTTTGCTTTCTAAAACTGAACATCTTCCTCCTAAAAGGACTTCTTTTTTTGTTTTTCTCTTGTATTTGATTGCAAAAATCTACACAACCCTATTAGAATGCCAGCTCTATATGGTTTAAAAAATTCAGACCATGAGAAATGGTAAAGCATCAGACACCTTCAATGTGTCAGAGATCCAGTTGAACAATTCAACTAAAAACTGAAAAATATCTTTGAGTAAAATGGGGGGGGGGGCATTATTGCATGGATGAACTTTCTGAGATTTCAGTTTGGATTCTGGTTTGGCCATTCCAAAACCTGTATTTTCTTCCATTGAAGTCCATCTTTATTGTTAGTTTAGATGTTTGCTCAGGCCCAAAATCAAATGGAATGGCAGGTTTGGGGTTGAAATTGATGGCCATTTGTTAGTTTTCATAATTTAACCAAATCTCAAAATTACATTCCATTGTGAATGAGGTAAACTAGCCGTGTAAATGTATTTGTTTGGTGGTCTGTTAACTCCTAATTGAAAATCATGTAAAGGGATGAATGTCAGAGTGGAGATATATTGTTGTAAAAGTGCACACATAGGAGGAAGGACACCTACAGGCATATGTGAATGCATTTTGCATGAACGTAGAGTTGCAGCTGGGCGGGGTCAACCCGAAAGCTTGTGTGTGTTTGCAGGTCGCACAAGGCCATGAAGGGTGAGAGAGGTGTAATTTCCCAGCAGTATTACTCAACACTCCCTCTCTGACAGCTTTAATGGTGATGGCCTTATTATAGAGAAGACACCTTTCGTGTGTGTGCGGGTGTGTGTGTGTGTGTGTGTGTGTGTGTGCATGCATGTGTGTGACCATTCTGATGGTGATGGCCATATTATTGTGAGGAGAAGATGGCTAAAACACATGGATTTGTCTCACATTAACTGACATAAGAATAATAGGGCCGAAGACGTGCCATCCCCTAACTATTTGTCTGAGTGTCAGCGTATCTAGATTGTGCTTTAATGTGCCGTTCGTTTTGTTCCCATAGACCTGTAACGGCAGTTTGAATACACAATAAATATCTGTGTCATTCTACGTATGTCAGAAATCTGATCGTAAGTTGAATGTGGACCAGTGGTTTTTGTTACGTTGGTTTGATTTGCACTCACATAACTCCTTGTCTCTTTCCTCCATCTCTTTTCCCCCTCCTGTCTTTCACCACACTGTTAGCTAATCGGGTCATCTGTCTCGTTCTCAGGGTACAACTTGCTTCCTGCAGCTACACCCTTTTGCAGCACCTGCTGAGCCGTTGCACAAAAGGAAATAGGCTGTGTTTTGTGTGCGGTTTCAGGAGAGCTAACGGCGAGCCTGTAGTTACACTACAAAACACACTCCATGCCAGAGCAGGTTAACCTCTTCCTTGTGTTACAAAACTAAGTTTTGTAGCCAGGCCGCATTTATTTTCTTCATCCATCTGGAATCGCTGCCATTGGGGGGGATTTCAATACAACATAAAATGGACGACCCACTCAGGAGGAGGAGGAGGAAGCAAGGGTGACCAGACGTCCCCGAGTTCCCGTTTTGGATGACCTGTCCCCGGCAAAAGCTGTCCCCTGAAATGTCCCCGATTTCAGTGTATCATAATGGAGTAAAAAAGTTTAACGAAGCAAGAGGTATTTACCCGGTCCTGCCGCTGTCCAGACGTAGTAGTGGTATTACTGAGCTGAATGCGCCTTCCCCGCCCCGTCGGCGTTGCAGATTGGGCAAAACAAACCAACCCCCCGACAGAGACTCTACGGTCGCCCGCTTAGCAAAATCAGAGACATTCCTGGTTTTCATTAGAGAAATCTGGTCACCAGGTAACATTGCTGCTGCTATTTCATCAGTGTTGCCCAATCTACTGAATATTTATTCTTAAAAAGAACACCAGAGAACACCTTTGAAGGCTTTTCTTAGTGGAAATTATGGTTTCAGTTTTGTTGTTGGTTTCAGTGTGACTGGTTGAAGTAGCACGTCAGTAAACATGACGGACAAGTGGTTTATCCAATCAAATGCAAGGATTTTTGATAAGGCCCCTTCTTCTGAAATACATCTTCAATGGAGCAATCCCAGATGGATACGTGGAGCTCTGTGGAACGACATCCATCTGGCGAGAGTCAGGTTAAGAAAATGTCTGATCACTATAAAAATCCAGTGTTGGTTTGACCCGTCCAGATTCTGTGGCTTTAAGTTTATCTAATTCTAAAATGATCCTTATGAAAACAAGCATTGAAAATGCTGCTTTTAAAATAACGCCTCATAGGTCAAAGCTTGTGTTTTGAAGATAGTTGAAGTATTTTAGATTTTGAACGATGAGATGTTCAAACACAGACTCATTTGAAAACTGTGAAATAGCCCTTTAATTGAGTAGTGATGTGAAGCTGATAATCAGATGCAATTTTTTATATCAACTAGCTGATTTTTCAGTGCATACAAATAATTTGCATCCTGTCTGTCACTCTTTTGCCGTTTATTTGTTACTTTTTCACCATGTACCAAAACTTCTACCAGAAAAAAAGAGTTAAAAGTGATGGCTAAGGTTTGCAGCGTGATACAAGCACCTGCTCTACCCGCAGCTTACCTGTGATTGGAGAAAGAGCCCCACTGCTATTTTAAAGCAGAGTGAAACTAATAGAAAGGTAAAGAGGTTACTGATAAAGAGATTTTAGTGAGTTGCAAAACTGTGGGAGATTCTGACAATGTCGTCTGATTTTTACTGCATTTGTTTTATTTGTCTGTTTTAAAAGTTGTTTGACACTATTTCTGACACTATTTTGACACTATTTCTGGAGCGCTCATCATGCAATCTGTAGGCCGTAGCCACCTCCTGTCTACCCACCTCCTCTCAGTGTGCTGTATTTATGGGAAACATAAAGGTTCTAATATTGAATAATTATTATATGAATTATCCATCATCTCATCTTTAAACCCCCCAGAATTTATTGTTTTCCCATGTCCCAAACCACAACTGTTAGTCCCTGTAGCTGCAGCTTCATATGGCGTTAGCTGCCCATGTGTTTTTGCCACTGTCACCCCCGATTTTCCCCATCATGGAACAATAAAGGTATTTCTATTCTATTCTAGGTGACTAGTGGGTCACAACAGCACATAAAGCTACAATTGTCATTAAAAATTCTGATTTATCCACTTGTTTTAGTGAGGCACACCCATGGTTTATGAGGCGTCTTAGAGACCCTCCGAGATAATTTTTGTGCAGTCCCCGGAGAGCTCAAAATGCTACCCCTCCTGGGGACATCCCAGTGAAAAAAATTTAAGACAATAAACAGATGGAGAAAGAACTGCTTCATTTCTAACTTACAAATAAGAGTTTGTGGATACAGATATATAAATTGTTATTTTAATATTGTTACACAACTAAAACACATACAGTATATGCGGTAAACAGTGTTCCTGAATTCTGGGGGTACGGGTGAACTATACAGACCCATCAGTATCCTAAAGGAGCAGGACTCAGAATACTTGTAGAAGAAGCTTCAAATGTTTGTTCTCTGCCTCTGTGTACTTATTCAATTTATTTAATACATAATGGAGCTTTTAAAAATGTTCCTCCAGCAAACTGCAGAAGCACTTGATCCTGAAGGATCCATCTCTCATCTCAATCTGCAAATTACCATGCTGCTGTAGAAGAAAATAAGCCATATTTAGCTGGTCTCTTCAGTACATGACAATTTCTCTTAACAATACTAAAAAGGCATGTCTGAGTAACATGAAACATTCCTCCCCAGCTCCCCTGTTGTGGAGCGTTGGTTAACTATGTTCTAAAGGACAAATATACATTTTATTCATTTGTCTACAATCAATAACACTTGAAGTTAATTGTCATGTGCATTGGAAGATACTGTAAATTACTTTTCACATGTGCTCAGATTTCAGTTTTGAGTAAATATTTATTTTTTAGCTCTAAAATTGTTTCTACTTTTATTTATGATTACCTTTTCAATACTAAACAATATAATTCCTAAAGAACCGTGGCAGTACACACACAACTGAGTGTTGTCCTTCAGCGTCTCAGGGAGCGAGACGTACAGTTGTTACATTCTGTATTCGGATATCTGATTGCACACAGTGATGGTATAGATTGTGTAAGAGGTCATATTTTTATATCTAGGTCTCTCTCTCATGTGCTTGTATATGTTTACTATTAGATGAATGCTTTTGAAATTTATGCAATGTTCAACCTCTGGCGAAAATGCAACACTGTGGTGGCTTAAAGTGCTGTGAGTATATGTGCGAAACCAGACTTTGTCAATATCCCAATTTATTTATGTCTCAGTGTATGTGTTTATATGTATTTCTGTCCCTGCATCCATTTATGTGTGCATGCTTGCACTTCACAAAGAGATGCAGAGATCTGTCACATCCTGTGTTTACGCTAAGCCTTAATGAAAGTTCCCCGTGAATGATAGAAGTTTTGATTTGGCTGCCGACATATCTACGTAGATGACATCCATTTGATGCGAGATGAAAGAAATGACATCTGTAGTGTGTGTGTGTTCAGAGCATGAGCCGGTCTCCTAGCACAGCAGGCGATTTTTTTTTTTTTTTTTTTTTTTTTACCAATGTTAGTCTAGAAGAAAAGGCAAGTAAAGCTGTACCCCAACTGGCAAGTTAAACTGTCTTCATAGAATTGTGCCTTATTTCATGTGTAAGATATTTGACTATCTTTTGTCCAGCATTACAACCCCATCAACTCCTTTCACCACCCCATTCACTGTAAAATAAAAGGTAAATACACAGATTATCTATAATCTTTAGCAGATAGTTTTCTGTTAATTAATCGAGGAATATTACACTTAGTTTTAGATTTATACTATTATATTTAACATGTCTTTTTAGTGTACTAGCTGCCTGAATATCATTGTGTGATGTATGCAATTTTCTGAAGTGCATGTAACAGATTGAGAATGGTTTCAACTATTGCAAAGCAATCATGACACTGGTTTACAACATTTGAACAGGAAACAAGCCTTGAAGGGGGCATATTGTGTAAAATCCACTTTTGTAGTCAATAAAGGGGACATATCATGCTTTTCAGATCATCCTTTTCACATTGAAATCATTCAGGTGTGGTCTATAGAAAGTGGAACTCCAATGCTTTGGTTGGAAGTCCTTGTTAATTTACCTCCACATTCCACATTTTTGCCCCTGTTCTGGGGCGCGTCTGAAGGCAACTTGTTTTGTTGCTGTCTCTTTAAATCTAAAGGAGGCACTTCACATACCCCCCCCCCCCCCCCCCAGCTAATGGTTCCATTCCACCCGGTTTGGCCAATTTTGCAGTATGCATGGTGTAATGAACAGATGAACATTTTTGACTTACCCGCTGGTAGCTTCAGCACCTTTAAGCTTAGACTACAAGATCGCTTCAAGGAATAAAAATGGTTCGCAAAATTGGTAAGCTGGAAGTCCATGACTTTGTTTGGTGGTTTCACAGCAAATACTGTGACGTAATAGTTCAAAACAAAGGCAAAAGAAAACAGAAAACATCTATGCAGCTACTTGACAGACTACAAGACTACATTTAAATGTTCTGTTTTCCTAGAGACTCCAAGTACACAACAAAATTTATTTAAAGGGGACGTGTCATACAAAATCCACTAGGAGTCTCTGGGAGTCCAGGAAATTGTAATTTAGGCTGTCTAGGAACTGCATTGATATTTTTTTAAAAAAATGTGTAGTTCCAAATAAAATATCCAGTGCAAAAGTCCAAAAGTAGATATTCCTGTCTTTACATAGAAGAAAGGTGGTTTCGAAGTAATACATATGATTCATGCAGAGCTGCATGGATTATAGGACTATTGGATATACCTACATATTTTGTGGGGGATAAATGCTAGGCTTACAGGGATTACTCTAATTTGGGCCAGAGTAGCGTATCTAGCTCACAAGAATCAACAAAGCTCCATCAACGGTTAGATTTTGTTCCTTCAATCTGCCTTGTTGCACAGGGACAGTGTTAAACAGTGATAATTTTGTCTGCGCAAGCAAGCAAGCAACGTGATGCTTTTTACAGTAGCTAATTTATGAGATGCTTTCCTATCTCGCCTGGGGGAGGGAGGGGGGCAATTTCCAGGACTGCACATGTTCAATACTGCACAGCAAGTTAAAGTCAAATCTAAAGGGGTATTTATTAACCAATCAATATTTATATGTAACTAATAGTCCAATTTGCAGCACAATAGTCAGCAACTGTGCTTATGTCCCTGAAGGGATTTTTTGCTGTGTTTCATTAACTAGTGCTGCTACAAAAAAACTGCTAATTTCTTTTAGAATAACCTGCAGTATTTTATTTTATTCTTTCTGCATCTGTGTCTTATGATCTCCAAGTTCTCTGTCCGGATCCTCCCCGTCAGCAAGCGTGTCCTCTAATCTTGTTTGTCAGAACTAAATGAGCTGCCCCAGTGAGGTGTGTTAGCTGCTAATGAATTTATTGCTTGATAAGAAGGGGGCGCAGAGCAGTTACAATTTACTGCACTCATAAAATGTTGGAAAAAAAGAATGATGTTATTAACCTTTACTAGCTGGTGTGTGCTAGATAGTGCTGACTGATGTGGTGTATGGATGTCAGTGTGGGGGGGGTTCTTTGTTTTGGGCTTGTTTGTACATTTGTCAAATATGTCTGTGTGTCTGTCTGTGTGGGTTTCTATGTGTTAGTTATGTCTAAATATATTTTTTCCAGAATGTTTGGGAGTGAAAGGGAATAGTAGTGATAACTCAGCTGCTATCAATTAATCGTTAATCGTTAGCGTGTGATTTCAGTTGCCTCCAGACTGACCGGAGACAATAAATAAATATAGTCAATAAAACGGCAAAGCACCATGGGAGTACAGGGTGATAGGTGCGGGTTGACACATGAGCCAAGGTGCCAACATCATAAGCCCAACCATAAACCTGATGATAGTTATGGCTTTACACTCTCGTCCTATCTGGATTTACTCAATTAAATGAAGAGAATAGGTGAAAGAAAACTGCGACATCCTTCGGAGAAGACAAGATAAGAGTAAAGAAGGACAGCGACATCAAAGATGAATGGCACATGCCCGACCTGCAACTCTGCCTTTTTGCCTCTCAGTCTTCAAACAGTAAACCATTTCCTCCACTGTCGAAGACTCAAACACTCTCCGTTGGCTAATAGATACTGGACTAATGCCTAGGCTCCGCAATAAAAAATAAAGATGGATAGATAGAAAGGGAAGGAAGGAGGAAAGAGGACGAGAGAGGGAAAAAAAGAGCGGAGTGAGTTATGAAGCAGGACCCATGGGGTTAATTTCTCACCGCCAGTTTTCATACGCTGCACACACGCGCGGTAAAGCTGATGCCGGGCCACGGCCAGCCGGTAGCACGCTAGTTAAAAGTGAATAAGTTTATGGCCGGCGTAAGCCCTCATACATCAAGGAGCAGTTTGTTTAGCCAGCAGGGTGACAGGGTACAGTAACATGGGCAGGGCTGCAGAGTGGCTACAGCTGTGATAAATGGGGGATTACACGAAGGATGGTATCACTGCCTGTGTGTGTACGAGAGAGAAGAGAGAGACATCAAAGCGTGTTTTTAGCCCTGAGATTAATGGCAATTCCAGTATTTGATCTAAGTGATTTTTCCTCTATTTGAAGAATGCCTTTTTGAAGCTGTAAATATTGCAAACACCCCTCTCAACACAGCTCCCGGTTCAGAATGTGAAAAGATTTTTCTCTCCAGTATTGACAAAAGCTTATGGCTTCTAGTGCAAATTTTCAGATTGCCAAATGTTTCTTCCCTGCTTAATAGGCCTTTTTTTCATTTAAGTAAACTGCTGATGAAAGATAGAAGATCATTTTTAGATGTTTAGCATTTCATATCACACAGTGTTACCAAAAAAGCTAAAAAATATTACAACCAAAAAAGCTAAAAATCTTTGTGGAGATTTTTATTAGATACTCCAACACAAAATAGTGCATAACTGATAGAACAAAGCGCCTCCTAAAAGTCCATGTTTGGACTCAGTGCAACTAACAGCTTGTGTTATTATTATTATTATTATTATTATTATTATTATTATTATTATTATTATTATTATTATTATTATTATTATTATTATTATTATTATTATTATCAGTTCAAAGCTAGCTTTTCTGAATGGTTGAGTTTTTGTAGACAGGATTAGTGAACAGATGGCATCATAAATACAAGGCAACACAACAGACTAATAAATAATGCTGCGGAGCAGTTTAAAGCAAGGTTAAGCTTGAACATCTCATGAAGTGCAGATAAATTCATCATCCAAAAAGGGAGTATGACACAAATGAAAACTTACCCAGACATTAATTCATCTGAGAAGTATTCAAGCAGCTCATGTTAACTCTGGAGGAGCTGCAGAGGTGTCCAGTTCACACAGGAGACTCTGTTAACAATAAGTCGAAATAACTATTAGTCATGCACTCCACAAAGCAGCCCTTTATGAAAGAAAACCAATGAAAGAAAAACATTTTTTTGGAACAACATGTTAAATACTATGTTTGGAGACAAAGTAACACCAAATAAACCACCCCCACAGTGAAACATGGTGGAGTCAACACCATGCTCTGGTGATGCTTTTCATTAACAAAGGCAGAGAAGCTGGTCAGGAACGATGGATGTTTCTTCCAGGATTCAAGGTAATTCAGGATAATCCCGGGTGAAATCCTATTAGAGAATGCAAAACACTTGAACAAAGTTACCCAAAACACACAGCCAGATTTACAATGGAATGGAATAGATTACATTAAATTCATGTGTTTGAATAGTACAGTTAAAGTTTAGACTGAAATGGTAAATGGACTTAATTTATATAGCATTTTTCTGGTCACACTAACCACTCACAGTGCTTTACTAGCACCACACACATTTATCCACCTATATATAGATCCACTGGCAACTTGGGGTTATATGTCTTGCCCAGGGGCGCAGGGACGTGTGGCGGTAGAAGGGTGGGACTGAACTCAGAGTTTTCATGTTGCAAGACAACTACTTTGCCCGCTGAGCCATTGTAGCTCACTGAACCTGATTCATACGAATGACCAAAAACAGTCTCTAGATTTCTAGCGTTGGTAGAGACAGTTGTAATTTTTCTTTTTTACTTTTAAAATGTACTGTACCTTTTTCTTGCAATTCTTAATCATGCAATGTGTTATGTTGATGTATCAGAGAAAACCA
Source organism: Fundulus diaphanus (assembly GCA_037039145.1). NCBI lineage: Eukaryota > Metazoa > Chordata > Actinopteri > Cyprinodontiformes > Fundulidae > Fundulus > Fundulus diaphanus. The sequence continues at coordinate 41,110,635 of CM073133.1, forward strand.
AGATAAATAACATTGAAGTTTAAAGTTGTAATGTGGCAAAACGTCAAAAAGGTTTAAGAAGATGGAGTTTGCGCGGCACTGTTTTTCTTGCCATTTTTCAACTTTTTTTTTTTTTTAAAACCCTCTCCCTTTTAACTTTGCCGTTTGACATCCAGCGTCATTCACTGCGCCTTCACTTCTGAATCCTTAACTCCTCCTCATCCGCAGTTCATCCTCACACCAGTCTCTGCCTTGCACCAGTCCAGCTGTGTATCCGACTGTACCACGGTGCAGAGAAACAATGAGCCAGTGTGAGAGTAAGTGCATGTGTTTTTATAAGGATGCAAACAATAGAATCATTATTGCTTGACCATGAAAAGGACAACCAAAGTATTTTTGTTTGTTTGCTGAGGCCCCTAGATTCTCGCCATCACCGCTTAGTTGAGTGAAGCAGCTAGAGGGACAGATCCAGAGGCAGTCAGGGTGACAAATAAATGAATAGATGGGGAGACAAAAAAAAACAGGTAGATAGACAGGGCATGAGCGAGGCCCACCACCCAGCTAGCTTCCATTTCTTCCCCTATAACTCACTTTTCTCGCTCTCTGAGAAGGGGAAAAACAATAAGATATAACAATTGGCAAACGGCTGAGGCAGGCGGAGCATTACAAATGAAATGTAATGTTGTTACAGTTTGGAAATAATGAATTATGAGGATAAGCGGGGATCTGTAAAATCGCTGTAGCAATTTACCGAGGTTTCATTTTTCAACTGTATTGAATTATGGAGGAATTGCCTCAGTCAACTGCAGGAAAAGGATGATTCACCGTTACACTCTGCGTGTGTTCATGGGGGGGTTGTTTCCGCTGTCGCATGCAAGCATGTGCAATATTAGCCCGTGGTGTGTTTATTTACGAGGGCGCATTTGCATGCATTAAGTGCACAAGATTTTCTATACACCTCAGCGTTGATATCTGTGAATGCGTGTGTGTGTGTGTTGGGAAATCTGCGTGTGTTTCTCCCCTTAGACCTGTTGAGGGCTTTCTCTTGCTCAGCCCACCGCACATGTGATAAATGTCCCTTATCGCTTCTGTCATTGTAATAGTCCCACAACAGGCCCGGAGAGAGAGAGGGACAGAGCAGGAGGAGAAGGATGGAAAGAGAGATAGGTTAAGGAGAGAAGGAGGGAAACAGGTTAAGGGGGCTTTGAAATCGTAACAGTTACAAAAAAAAAAAAAAAAAAAAAAGAAATGGTGAAAGAAGAAGAGAGAGATGGAGGGATGGCGGTGTGGTGTGGGGATAGCTAGAGTTATCAGCCAGTCTTGTAAGGGAAGAATACGCATCAAGCTGCCAATCATCTGGCCTGAAAATTGCTCTGAGATTTGAGTCCCTAGACGGCAATAGCGTGTGTGTATGTGTGCGTGTGTCCAGGCACAGAGCATCCAAAGCCCATGTCGCCTCCATGCTATTACTGCCCCCATCCCCTCAACCCGATCATCTCGCCCTACCCTCGGTCACCATTTGTAAGCCTCAAACTTAAAAAACACTCCTCTCATCCCGTCACTAAAACCTACTCTCAGCTTAGCTGAACCTCCGCTGTCGTCTGTGGCACCGGCTATTAGAGGAGGGAAGGAGACACTGAGAGAAAGTGCATCGGAGGTATGATGGGAAGAATGGGGAAAAAAAAGGTAAAGGAAGAAGAAAAGAGAATGGAGGTTAATGTGTGAGCAGGAGCCATTTCAGACCCTTTAATTTTCTATTGATTTTAGCAGCAGACTTGTCGCCTCAATTGCGTGTGCGTGCATGTGTGTGTGTGTGTGTGTGTCAGAGGGAGAGAGAGAGAGAGAGAGAGAGAGAGAGAGAGAGAGAGAGACCCTCCAATCTGTCTCCATTCAGAATGTAAAGATGTCTCAGAGTAAACAAAAGCAGGGGCAACCTAATTACTGTCTGGTGAAAAACGTGTATATCAGAAGCTCTTGTTTTCATTTAGGAGTTGTGACTTTGTGGTGTAGCTGGCCTAGTCCCTGCCTTTGATACAAAAGTCCTGGGTTTGAATACCGGTCGTGTCAGCATGGCCACCCGGAGTAAAAACTCTGCCAAATCTGCACGCAAAGTTGTGTAAGACTCTCTGTGGCTTCCCCTGAATAATGGAGAGGCCGAAAGGACTCCCAGTTGTGACTTTGTAACACTCGTGTATATCTGCCTTTACAATCTCTTCTTATGATCTTAGACAACCTGTCACAGGATGCTGGGTTAGAAAAGAGTTGCTGGCACAACGGCGATGTGAGGAGGTAATGAGGAGATTTGAAAGAGGTGAACTAATTAGGACCAGGTAAGAGGGACAAGAAAGGAATACTGAGAGATGCAAAATGGGATTAACAGAACATACGACCAAAAAGGCATCCTGGCCCAGGTGGACATCAAAGCAAAACAAAATAAGTGAAAATCATGAACCTAAAATCAGGATAAAATAACCAGAAAACACACATTTAATATAAATGCTTCATCTTATTAGGATTATTATTACCGTATAAGGATATTTATAAGTAAAGCTACATGGAAGGTGTGGAACAATGTGACACTTTAAAGTCTGAGAAAAACGGCAAAGGCCCAGCAAGAGCGAACTCTAATGAAACATCCCCCTCTATTGGACAATGTGATATTACCATGCAGTGAGTGAGTGGAGAGATAAAAAGGACAGGACAGAAAAAGGGAGAAAGGGTTAGAAAGGAAAGGAAAGGGAACCAGAAAAGGAAAGGAGGGGGAAGTGGAGGAAAGGAAATAAGCAAGAAAGGATGGAAGAAGAGCTGATAGGAAGAGTGCTGTAGAGCAAAATGATAAAACCTTGATAAAGATCACAATGATGTCCAATTGCAGTTGCCTGATGCTTGGCAAACACACACACACACATCACATAGCCCCAGGTATAATCTATGCAATACCTGATACCTTCACAGATAAACTTATCTGGTCTGCTCATGTCAAATGCTGTCAAATGGCTTTTGTTTGTGTTCATTTTACTTTTGTCTGCTTGTATTGGTCAGTTTTTTTATTTTCTGGCACTGGTGGCCTTTTTTTGACAGCAGGCTAACAGGAAATGGGGTTAAGGTCCACGGGCATGCTCTTCCCCTGCGCCACCACCGCGACCCAGTAAATTATATTTTTAATCAAAACGTATGTTTCAGAAATTTGACTTTGGGTGAGGTGTTTGAATTTAGGCTTCACAAGGGCTCAGAGCAGCCCACAACGTCACCACTGTCATGATGACATGGCGCACGATCAAATTTCCTATCATGAAATGTGACACATAAAAGGCAACCCAAAATTTCAAAGTCTTTCAAAGTTTATACTGACAGCAACTATGAAACAATTTTAGACGTAACTTTACAATCTGAACTTTGAACGTAACGACTGACTTTTTGTTCCCATCAAACTCAACTGGTAAGTCATGCCAACAGAGATTATGAGAATGCTGGAAGTTTGCTTTGCGGACGTTTGATTTCTGTTCTGGTGACACCCCTGAGAGACGGGTAATATAGCAGACAGCTAGATAGATGGAAGGGAAAACTGCTCCCCTTGTATGAAGGATTATCCCCTATCCTCTGTTTGTGACAAGCGCTGATAAGGGCCTAAGAGGAGCGGCAGCAAGAAGCTGAGAGGGCTGGTGACGCACACATACACACACTCCCACACACACACACATTCAATCCACAGCGACAGAGATATCAATCCATCATTTAGAGCCTGGGATTCTGCAAGAGGAAATAGGTTCTTCTCAATTGCTGACAAGCCAACACACACACACACACACACACACACACACACACACCTACAATAGCATCTGCTGTACAAAAGGGCTCATGAGGCTTGCCAGTTAAATAGGCCTGTTTGAATGGCTGTTCAATTTCATCTACTTATCAGATTTACATGTGGCTATTGTTGTCACCAAGGCTGTGTGTTAGTGTGTTTATAGCTGTTTATAACCTGAAATAAATTAATGTTACCGATAGAAATCAATGTGTCTAAATAGGACAATCTTTGTTGGTGCTTCCTGTCATCGATACAAGGCAGGAGCTATCCATGCTTTCATGTTGTCTACACCAGACTTCTAACCCAACCGTGCCCCTTTTCGAGTCTTTTAAATCGCCTTTCGTTCTTTTCATCATGCTGAGGCTCCATTTGAACTTCTGTAAGTTGTCTTCACCATGTCTAGATGCCTAAACGTTGCCATGTGTGCTACTTGCATTAACAACACAACTGAAACAGGTTTACCAAATAAAGTGTCCAGAGAGTGTACACACTTGTAACTGTATTAACTTTCGTTTTTAGAGGAAACAAATTCAGTTCTCACACTGAAAAAGATATAGTAGTAGGGAAAACACCAACGGATTAGCGGGAAAGGAGAGAAAGTAAGGAAACAGCAATGTAGCTCAAGTTGCTCAGAGATCAAATGTTTCAGAGGGAGGAGGTGTTTCTAGGCACTGTATTGCTCAGCTCCAGGTTAGGTGGCAGGGCCATTTGGCGAAGGCAGTGGTGCTAGACTTGATGGATGAGACAAACTGCAGGCTCTTTTCTCTTGTAACTTTAAAATCATTAAGCTTTTTACACGGCCATGCAGATTTTTATGGGCACCTCAGACAATCTGTCGGTGTCGGTACCTTTAGATCAGCAAGATGGGAGAAGACGGAAATGGGCAGTGGTGATTATGTTGGAACTTTATATGGTAAATGCAGCTAATGTGACACGTGTCTTTCAGCAGCAACTGGGTTCAATTTATTTTTTTGTCATTTTTATTCATATTTGATTTTTCTATTTTGAGCTTTCATTCGATCTATGTAGCATTGCAAAGCTTTGTGATTATTGTATCCAACATTAAATTAAAAAAAAATCAAAGCTTTAGGGTGTTGAATCAGTGGTGCTCCTTTGAAATTGAACTAATTTCAAGTTCATATGCAAGACCTGTCAGATTTGCATTTATTTGAATGTACACTTATCCCCTCTTATCCTGCTAACATGAGGCAGGTGCAAAATGCTGTTCAAGCAACCAGCAGGTAAACTGGGGAATAAAAGGACACCATGACATTGATCTAAGATTTTAATCTGCTGCTCCTCTTCACCAGGCATGCTTGCTTTACCAAATACACCGTGGAATAACCTGGAGACACACAGCAAGGATATGAGTTGTATTAATAAAACCTCGTTAGCCAAGACAAACTTTTGCCGAGCTCAAGCAGCGAGCGCACACACTAACAAAACGTAATTGCACCTCTTTTTAATAAAATGCTGCTTTCTTCTTTTTTTTCTTTCTTTTCTCCCTGAAGTCGAGATATTCCCCACAAAAGGCCAATAATGTTAATGATAAGCCTGCATAACAACAGGGTGGGTGGTACTGTGATGCGCTCTGAATATTATCAATAAGGAATTGTGTGTAAGTCTATCCATCTCCTACATCACTCCCATCCTGCGTCCACAGGCTGCCTCCTCCGCTGTTAGGATTCAATTAACACGGAGCAGGCAGCCACGGCACCCTCATTAAAGCTAATTAGTTAAAACATCAGCCAATCTAGCGTTAATTGGCTTTGGTAATTAATTCAGCTGCTCGACCATATGAAGGCATAAGGGAGAGGGGTAATGAGAGGCACCAAAGGGGGTGGAAAAAAGGAGCAGGATTTAGAGAAAGAAAGAAACGAGGGAAGTAAATGAGACAAATGATCACTAGACAAAAATACAGTTGTAAACCAATGTGTATCTTTTCAGTTTAAAGTGTGGATTAATAAGGGTACTGTAAAGCATAGAAAGGATGTCAGTGCAAAAGCAATTCAGGACGACTGTAACTAGCTGTTACCTGGCCCAAATTTCTACCAAACCAAGTTTAACCAACTGTTATACTTTAAAAATTGTCATTCTTAAGATAAAGCAAGAATCCCAAAAAAATTATTTTCAAAAGCATTCTGCAAAAAAATATTTAGATACAATAGGACAGATTAAGGCGGATTCCGGGACTCTTTTTCAAACCTGTTGATATCCCTTTTTATTTTAGATTAAAAGACTTGTAATTGTGAATTTGTCTAGATTATTTTGCCTTGTCCATATTTTGCATAGAAGCGAGTTATGTACAAGAGAACAGGGTTCTGATTATCTTAAACAAACTAATTTTGGATGGGTCGCTCCTACACTAGGCTGGCGTAGGATCCGACGGGAATAAACGCAGAGGGAGCAACTTTGCCCGTATTTTCTGCAGCTTAAGAAAATTAATTACATATATGGTATATTTATATAATTTATATTGGTGCAGTTTAATGATTGTTCAAGTTTGTATGAACTTGTCTTTTTTGTCTTTTTTCACAGTTGTTGTTCGAAATAAACTTCATTCATTTATTCATTCATTCATTCACAATAACGGCAATAACCACTGAACGTAGATCCTGCGGTACAGATCACCATTTTGGGCAGAGATTGGTTCCGAAGATGTCTTTTTACTCAGTGAGAACATTGCAGAAACCCAACCCATGGACCATAATTTCCAACCATCCATCCATTTTCTAACACGCTTATCCATATTGGGGTCACGAGGGGTGCTGGAACCTATCTCCTGTCCAGGTACACCCTGGACAGGTCGCCAGTTTATTGCAGGGACCATAATTTCATGTTTATTAATTTGTTATATCTGTATTTCACAAACTAAGGCTGAATCACATTGGCAAATTAAGAACCCTGGAGTTACAGAGTGCCAGCACATATAAGAAACTGTACAAAACCGTTATTTTTCAAGAGTCTTAAAGGGGAAGTCTGGTCAACAAGGAAAAATCAGGGGACCATTAGCTATAACTAAAACTAATACGTTTGTGTTTATTTAATGAACTTATCTTTAATCAATAAGAAAATAAAAACATAAATTGTCATCTGGATCACTGTGTATGGGGGCGGCCATTACTGCCCATATTTGGGCAGTAAGGGCCGTCTGACATCACATCCTGCGACGTGGAAAAGCGGAAGCGGCGACAGCATTTCTCCGCTCTTTCCAAGCAAAGTCAATAGGAGCCGTTCTACACAGCTGGGATCATCAACAATTTTTTCGGATTTCCAGAGGACTTCACCACTGACATTCGCAAGAGCTATTGTTACAGCAACAATGCCCACGTGCATGGCCGTTGGATGTTCCAACACAACTGGTAAAAGTAGAAAAAACATTGCTTATTTCAACTTTCTGATTCATGAGCCACCGGGCTCGTTGCTGCCACTTGAAGAGAGCGGATTTGCCATCTAACTTCTGGCCAAAGAGAAAACACGTCATATGCAGCAACCATTTCGAAGAAGAATGTTTTGAACATGACATGAGAGCAAGGATTTTCGGTATGCTATTTTTTAATTTAGAATTTTTAATTTAGAATTTGCAGGGATGGTTACCGATCAGACGGACGGAGGGATACCACATGTGATGTGGTATCCCTCCGCCCCAGCATGTGCTGGAACGCTTTTATATTTTAATATTTATACAATAATGACCACCTGCCCTATTTACTAGAGGTTAAATATAACTCAAGTCACTTCAGCGCAATCTCTCCTCCGCTGCAGCGCCGGTAAAGCCGTGCTGCAGCGGAGCGAGCGCGCACACACACACACACACACATACGCGCGCATATATATATATATATATATCTTGGGGGGCCCGACTGAGTTTGCACTGGAAATACGTCCGGTTTCTGTCAAGAAACTCTTCTAAAAAATCCCTATCACTATCAGATGATGATACTCCCATCACTGTCACTAAGTACTTCATCACTCTCTGCTTCGTACAGAGCACCAGTCGTCGCCATCTTGGAAAATAGTGCGTCGTTGCTCAACAGCGGGTCCGCTGAGTGACGTCACAAAATGGGAGGTGACAGTACTATTCTTGACCAAGATGGGTTCCTCCACATAAACATGATTAAATGAAAATTATTCTTAATTAAAAAAACATATAATTTATTGCACAGTATGTAGTAGTTTTATATTTAAAGTACTTTCAGCAGTTTGAATTCTGATTTTGACCGGACTTCTCCTTTAAACTCCAGCCCTATTGCAAGCAGGGTAGTGTAAGACACCGGAATGACCTGGGGTTTCATTTATAAAGCACAAAATGGGGCCTGAAACGTGTGTACGCCACTTTCCACGCAAATGTTGGTATCTATAAAAAAAACAAAACTTGATGATAAAATGTGCGGTCAGCACGGTAACTCTGACCCAGGTGTACGCTCATTTTGGAGACAGGAAAAATTGGTGACGCAGATGGTGAAGTGGTGAATTGCAGTCAAACTGCATCATGATTCCTCTCAGACGTTCAATTTCACTCCATATCAGACTTTAATCATAGATCGACTTTATCATAAGCATTCAAAACTGCAGTGTTATTCATTCTTGCACTGGTGACACTTATGCATACATATGGGACATTTCAAATAAATAAAAACATGTCCATAAGCCATCTTAATTTTAATAAAAGTCTGCACAATATTTTATCTAGGTTTTCTACTATCACATTCCTCTTTCCAATGATCACCAGGGTGACGTGTACCACAGATTAACAGATTATTGTGACAAGGTGTGCAGAAATCACTTTAATTGCTTTGAACAGATAAATACACTTGTGCGTAATACTGCTCGGTGGATGAATTGGCACTGTGGGAAGACCGTGCAGATGAGAGAATTGAAGAAATGCAGTTTCAAATATGTCCTGGCCAATAATGAGGACTGGCCAATATCCCGCTTTTGACGCCGAGCATTGCGTTCTGCTAGCCTACAGGTTAAAGTGACTACACCTCCCTCTCAGATGCTAAAAGGCAGTTCTCCAACCCCCAGAGCACAAAGGAGGTGCGCTCACCACTCACACCCAGGCAGCGCTCAGCACCCACCGGCTTCCTAAAAGGCTTTTTCCAGTTTTTCTTTTGTTGTCTTCTTTTTTTGTGTGGGGGCGGGGGGGGATTGCATTGCTGGGAACGAGATGAGAGAAGATTTTTGATTTTTTTTTAATGAAGTTTTATAGACAGTTTACACAAATTTTTTAAGTTCTTCCACACTGGCAGATGGGTATGGATTCAATGTTGTGCCCAGGTTCTTGTTAAGTGTCTTAAACAAAGATTTGTCCTGTAACTGCTAGTTGTGATTGATTGCCTAATGCTCCATTAATTTACCTTTGTCTTCCTCTCCACTCACTACCTGAAACACACCTCTGGGCACACACACATACACACACTCTCTCCCTCTCTCTGACAGGGTGATGGATTGGATAAACAGCTGTCAGAAGTAAGAGATAACCTCACTTGCATCAGACTGATGTCTTTGAGACAGACACGTGTGTGAATCACTGTCTCGGGAGTAAAAGACGCTACACTCACCCTGACAAATATACACATGGATACACACATAGGCACACACAGGGGTCATCAAATGACCGTTTGTCATTGTAAATTTCTGTAATAGGCCATTGATGATTTATGATATGGCAATGTGTTAATGTTCTAGCCTTTTTATTTGGTCTCCCCAAAATGCCTTAGCATTCAGCTATAAGTTTTTGGAAATTTTCTGCATGCTCATGCATTAGGACTGATTTTTTCCTGGCAAACCCTATGTTTGCCTATGTATGTTGAGTAGGCACCAAGCATTATCAAGATGAAAACACATTGATTAACTATTTTTAGAGTCCATCAGAATTTGAATCAAAATCTCCTTTTATTTAATAAGGTTCATTATGCTATCCACTCTATCGGGTCCATTTGGCTGACTGACAGTACCACAGCATTATAGTTTTTCCACGTAGTCGTCCTGTTTCACGTCAAACCCACCTGGAGCTTTTGTTGCCAAAATTTCTCTGTTAGTCTCATTTGACTAATACAAAAAGTTCCAGTTAAAATCATACCAGAGTACACAAAAGACTTAACAATGGTGCATGTTTCATTAACTCGTCGAGTCCAATATGGTTTTATTTAAAATCTCAATATAAGAGGTCATCCAGGCACTCCAACAAGACTCCCACAGCTTTTGGAAGAGAAACAGGCCCCAAGCACCACAGAGCCTCCACCATACATTATCTAAGAATAGACATGGAGGGTTTTTCTAACCGGAGGGGTACCAACAATTGTTCTACAGGTGATATTGCTAAAAACATATTTTTTTTAATCTGGGATTTTTGGGGGGCACTGAATAAATGTATTCAGATTAAAAAGTTGGATTTTTCAGTGTGAGATTATGCTACTGCACTAAAAGACTAATTCAGGCTTATTACACATCTTTATGGCGTGCCAATTAATTTGCCTGAAACTGTAAAAGGGTTTCCTGAAAACGCTGTTTAACTTTTCCTCAGTGAAAAAAATAATAATTTATGTTTCTAGTCTAAGAACTGTCCTGCTCGTGTGAAATAATTATATCTCTTATTTTAGATGTGATTCTCTCCTCTCGTTCGGCCACATAAATGTTTTGACTCAAGCTAACAGCAAACACAGCCGCTTTAGCGCACACACACACACACACACACACACACACACACACACACACACACACGTGCGCGCGCACACACACAACACCTTTTCCCCTTCAATCCTTCTATCCAGCCATCTCTTCATCCCTCCTCTCCGCTGAGCCGACATTTCATTTGCTTTTCTAAAAGTGACAACCCCAGGGAGCAAGGGAGGGATAGTGGAAGAGCCTGGTGATGAGTTTTGAGCAGGGCGTGGAGGAGTGCTATTTAAAAGCACCATGCATCATTGTCAGGGAGTGAGACTGCACACACACACACTCAAAAACACACACACACACACACACACACACACACCAGATGACGGATACAGGAAATGCACACATGCACATAGTAACGCAAAGCAGCCTGGGTGGCAAACTGAAGTTGACCCCCGTTCCATTTCATCAAATGCCCTCTGAATGAGCCAAACAGCCTCATCTGTTTTACACACACGCATACACACTCCCATAGACAGAGATCAGTGTCTAGCCTGCTTAAATCACAGCTCACTTAAGCAAAAAACCATATCACTTCACACACACACACCCTGCTAGTCCCATTTGTGTTAATATGGCCCCTGGTTTTGGGCTTTAGGGCTCATATTTGCCATTATGGAGATGACGGCTTTACGGAGCCCCTATCACCTCACCTTGCCTCGGTTGGGGAGAAGACAGGGAAGAGTCAAAATGAAGGCTGACACCGCAGCGGGATTTATTTGATTGCGGATGCGAGGCAGTGTCATTGTGGAGAAGGGGAGTGTGGCGGGAGGAAGAGGAGGAGGCCTGGACCCCCAGGCTAAGTGAAAAGGAGACAAGAAGACGACGGTGGAGTGGTGGGGGAAATGGTGAAAAACGAAAGAAATAAAGGGGCAGGAAAAGGTAGGAGGAGGGGGTGGTGGTGGTGGCAGAAGTGCCCCCACTTTTCCTTTCGTGAATCAAATCAAATTCCCCTTATCGCACATTATTTGAAGAGGTTATCGGGCACGGTAATGCGGTTACGCGCCAGGCCGCGGCTGAGAGATTTCCTTGTTTACCAATGTTGGCGGGTGTTATAGCTAACCAGGTTGGGGGGGGGTTCTGGAGAAAGATGTGGAAGAGGGTTGGAGGACATGGAAACTGGGGTAGCAGGCGTGATGCACGCATGAAAACTCATATGGAAAACAAAGCAAGGAATGGATTTGTAAAGGACTAGAGAAGAGTTTTTCAAGGACAAAAAAAACAGACTCCACTTGTAGAGGCTTTACAAATCCATTTGGTAGATGGATTTACAGCATGTGCATTTTGTAAGAGCACCCGCTGCATTGCATTGTGTGTGGGAATTAGAGCGGTGGCCACAAGAAACATGCTGTATGTGTGTGCCGGCCAATAAATCTGTCCCTTCTCTTATCTGACTCTTATTGTTGTGTTTAAATCCGGTTTACATGCCCAGCAGTCATTAGCTGATTGTGCATATAATTTACAGGTCTGATAAATTCCTTTCAGAAGATATAAAGAAAAGATGTAAAAGAAAATGTTCCAGTTGGTAGAATGTCGGCCATTCCATTCTTGTCTTTATGCAATAAAAGTTCAAGCCAACGTCTTGCTTCCTCTAAAGCATAAACCCTTAGAATTCAATATGCTTCTAATGTTTGGATGCTTTGAGAAAACTTCACAACGCACTGACAAGGTCTTGCAATAGTATTAATATCCCTTAAACTTTCATATTCATAAACCTCCATGTATTTGAGGTACCCTTTAGTCTAAAGCCCCTTAAGAAAACTTAGTTCAAGGAATTGCCTTCAGGAGTTATTCTCATTAGAAAGCATTGAACAACCTTGAATATTGCCCCTTCCATCATCGAAAAATAGAAAGAACCTCACCAAGATGTGCTGTCTGCTGCCAGGCAAGATTATTAATCATAGAAGCAGCCAAGAGGCCCATTCTAACTCCAGAGGAGCTACAAGGATCAACATCTTATGTGGGAGAAAGACATTGTTGAAAGAAAGCCAGAAGTCTTTGTCGTGTTGGGGGACGCAGCAAACCACACAGTGCTCTGGTCAGATGTGACCAAAAAAGAACTTGTTGGTGTCATACAAAAGGCCATGTGTTTTGGGAAACCAACACTGCATATCAGCCTGACCACACCATTTTCTCTGTGAACATGATGGTGGCAGCATCATACTGTGGGGAATGGTTCTTCAGCAGGAACAGAGAAGCTGGTCAGAGTGGAAGATGAATGGAGCTTCAAGAACACCTGTGGACAGATGGAGGAGGTGGTTCTCCTTCCAGCAGGACAATGCTAAAAAAAACTACAGCCAAGGCTACAATGGGATGGTTTGAATCAGTGGTGGGTGTCAAGGGCCAGTGGCCTGCATATTCTAGATGTTGCCCTGATTCAACACTCTCAACCCAAACAGGCCTATGCTGAGCTAGTGACTTGCTGAGGAGGTAATTCATCCATTTGATTCAGCTGTGTTGAAACAATAGCCCCGTTTATACTACACCTAAAAACCGAGCCATGCCGAGACCAGTCCGAGCTTGGATCAGTTATCCAAGACCAGCCGACCCGTTTACACACAAAGCTTATCTCGGTTCCTTGGTTGCTCCTCGCCCCCTAGTGGCGATCTGCGGTACTACCGCTCTCTGGGATTGAAGGCGGTAGCAGCAAAACAAAACAGCGCGGCGCCCGTAACATTCAGGAAGTTATGCTTGATATTGTGATATTTCGGTGTTTGCAGAGAGTCAGGGGAAGAAGGCAACCATTGGTGAATTTACTTGAGAAAGTTTGCTTTTTTGGGAAGTGGATGAGACAAACGAACGTCTAATAAGGATTTACAGATGCAGGAAACAACGACAGACGCTGAGGTTCATCACACTGCTAAGCAGATTCATCTCTGGAAACCGTGTGGCATGGTAAGGAAGCTAGTATTATTATGAATGTCTGAAATTTGTCTGAATGGAGTGTGAATCGGGACGTGCAGCCAGACTGCCGGAAAACCCGCGGACAGTCAGCTGACTGTAAGGGAATGACGCGGTCTGCTCATGCGCTCTTTATCAAAAAACTGGGCCAGAAATAAAACCAGGCCGAGACCTTCTCAAGAACTGGTCTGCAGTTAGCGCGGTCCGGTTATGTTTAGCGCGGTCTGGTTCAGTCTGCTGACCGTTTACACACAAGAGTTATCTCGGTTACTGAGCTCGGACTGGTCTAGGCTCGGTTAAAAAAGTGTAGTGTAAACGGGCCTAATGACACATCTAATTGTGTGTTCCAAACGACCACGGCGACTACCAGTACGAAATTTCCGCCTGCACCGCGCAGTGTGACTCGATTTGACAGAAAAGTTCAGATTTTTGAGTCACTGGAACACCGCGGGCCATTTCACGCTCCTGACCGTGCAATTTGCATAGGGATAATATGTAACACCGCCACTCACGCCGTGGTCAGTCGGATGGCACTATTAGACCATCGGGGCTCCGGCCCAATCATTTTCCTTCCACTTTTCAGATATTGGCTTCTTTTCTCTGGTCTATTATATAAAATCCCAATAAAACACATTCAAGTTTTTAGTTTACAAAATCTGACAAACTCTTAGGGGTATGGATCGTTTATGAAGGCACTGTACATCCACTGACAGGCAGCAGTGCTGGGCAAGATAAAAGTGAAGAGATGACACATAATGGAGGTCATTAATGGGATTTGGACCCTACAGAGTAGTAGCACATGCTTTGCCTCTTAGCCCATTGAGCCGCGAGGACACCCCGAAATGGTGTTTTATCTCAGGCCCCATTGAGAGTAAGTATTGAGCTGACAATCCTCGTCCTCTATGGAGGTGGCCTTTAAACCTCAACCCATTGTAGTCTGTGACTAGCAGCCTGTGCTATCTAGCATCTATTGATTCCCACCTCATCTGGACGGGAGCAAAAGAGGGAGAGGAAAGGGACGCTGAGAGACAGAGAGGAAAATGTGTTCAATGAAGTAAAATGCTCCTTAAATAGTCAAAAGGTATTAGGCCCGGTTCTTGGCAAAAAATTGTTTTACCTATTTTTGGGGGGGCTGTTTTCAACCGAGCCACTAAAAGCCAAAAGAGGCTTAGAATTATATAGGTGTCCACATCTGTTACCGCCCAAAGAAAGAACAGGTAGCGTTATTGTGTGAAACAAACACTGATAAAATTATAGAGCAAGGAGAGGAAGATAAGTATGGGATGGTAGGAAAACAGGAAGAAGTCTGGGAAATTAGAGGATTTGATAGCATGGATTTAAGGGAAAGAATAGAAATACAAGGACAGGGCAAGGTAAAAAGAAGACTTCATGTCTTTGGTCTCCACTCTTCCGTATGATCCGACTTCCTCCTCCTTACCATCTGCTGTGTGTAATGGCCCATAGGTATGTTTGCTTGTGGGATTTATCCTGTTATTTTAGGGATGTAAAAGCTTAGCAAAGGGCAGATTTCATTTTAACACATCCTTAGCTCGACCTGGAACTTGCAAAACATGAATGTGTTCTGTATTTAGCCTACCAACCGGTCCATTCTGCAGTGAGTTTGGTGGAGTCTGGTGACACCATTAGTGGTACTCGGGGTGCCTTTTTGTAGCAATGTAGGCGTCTACAAGATAAATATTAACAAATTAACTGTGACGGAGTTCTACCCAAATGGATGTTTGCTTCATCACAAACTTAAGGTCCAGTAAAAGCTGAAGCAGACAAAAGTGAACCAGACATGGATGCAGGATGTGACTGACGCTACATTCAATTTTCCTCTGAAGTTGGATTTGGAGACAGCATCAAATCCAACTTAACTATGTTCTACCTCTAATTAAAAAAAAAAAAAAATTGCTCATTGAGCTGCTCATTGATCAAGCTTACTATGAATAGCAATACTAGCTTGTAATGTATTTTTGAAACACTTGCAATATATTGGCTAAAAAATTTTTTAAAGAGCTGTGTGTACTTAAAATATTTGATGGTATGTAAATGATCAACAGTACTGAGTAACGGTTTTTACACCCGTTATCACTGAGTTTTCTATGAAGGGCAGTCATATTGGATTTTAAAGTGTGATTCTTTTTTTCAGTCAGACTTTATTACATCTTTTTGTTAATTTTTCCAAGTTAGAGCTTGGAAATTTCATCTTCTCAGTGAAGATGCACATTGCACTGCAGTGTAAAAACACTTTTCAGAAGCACTTTTTATGACCCTGTTTTGGTTATAGCTTGTGCTGGATATTACAGTAGTGTCGCCATAAATGAAAATTACCTCTAAAAACTTTATTTAGTCTTTAGTGTCGCTGTTATTTTAGTATGCATCATCTGTTGGAAACCATCTCATAAAGCAGGACTATACACTCACCGGCCACTTTATTAGGTACACCTGTCCAACTGCTCGTTAACACTTAATTTCTAAGCAGCCAATCACATGGCGGCAACTCAGTGCATTTAGGCATGTAGACATGGTCAAGAGAATCTCCTGCAGTTCAAACCGAGCATCAGTATGGGGAAGAAAGGTGATTTGAGTGACTTTGAACGTGGCATGATTGTTGGTGCCAGAAGGGCTGGTCTGAGTATTTCAGAAACTGCTAATCTACTGGGATTTTCACGCACAACCATCTCTAGGGTTTACAGAGAATGGTCCGAAAAAGAAAAAACATCCAGTGAGCGGCAGTTCTGTGGGCGGAAATGCCTTGTTGATGCCAGAGGTCAGAGGAGAATGGCCAGACTGGTTCGAGCTGATAGAAGGGCAACAGTGACTCAAATAACCACCCGTTACAACCAAGGTGGGCAGAAGAGCATCTCTGAACGCACAGTACGTCGAACTTTGAGGCAGATGGGCTACAGCAGCAGAAGACCACATCGGGTGCCACTCCTTTCAGCTAAGAACAGGAAACTGAGGCTACAATTTGCACAAGCTCATCGAAATTGGACAATAGAAGATTGGAAAAACGTTGCCTGGTCTGATGAGTCTCGATTTCTGCTGCGACAGTCGGATGGTAGGGTCAGAATTTGGCGTCTACAACATGAAAGCATGGATCCATCCTGCCTTGTATCAACGGTTCAGGCTGGTGGTGGTGGTGTCATGGTGTGGGGAATATTTTCTTGGCACTCTTTGGGCCCCTTGGTACCAATTGAGCATCGTTGCAACGCCACAGCCTACCTGAGTATTGTTGCTGACCATGTCCATCCCTTTATGACCACAATGTACCCAACCCATGATGGCTACTTTCAGCAGGATAATGCACCATGTCATAAAGCTGGAATCATCTCAGACTGGTTTCTTGAACATGACAATGAGTTCGCTGTACTCAAATGGCCTCCACAGTCACCAGATCTCAATCCAATAGAGCATCTTTGGGATGTGGTGGAACGGGAGATTCGCATCATGGATGTGCAGCCGACAAATCTGCGGCAACTGTGTGATGCCATCATGTCAATATGGACCAAACTCCCTGAGGAATGCTTCCAGCACCTTGTTGAATCTATGCCACGAAGAATTGAGGCAGTTCTGAAGGCAAAAGGGGGTCCAACCCGTTACTAGCATGGGGTACCTAATAAAGTGGCCGGTGAGTGTATGTCTTCATTTCAATTTTAAAATATTTCCATTAATAGCAGCAAGCAGATTAGGCTTCCCTGTGCGACTGTGCCAAATTGTGGCCAATCAGATGGTGTTATTCATTGCTTTTGTAAGGTATCGGTTGAACCCCAACCTGTTTAGTTGCCGTCTTTGAGACATTTTCGGTACTAAGATGAAAAGCCCTTATCCTTTATTTTGCTTTACAAGATGTCTTTAAGCATACATTTAGTCCTGAATGCAAATTAAACATTCTTAGAGCGTCCTCTTTAGGACTAAAGGAAAAAATATATATTTTTTGCAAAAGCAGAAAATTGGACAAACTAAACTGTTTTGTTTTGCATCTGGATGTTAACTGAATCACCTTTGTATGCACTTTCAAGAGGTCACTCAAGCAGCTGCAGCTGTTAGCGCTTACTCTGTTTCTCATAAAGAAGGCTGCTTTTGGTTCAGCCAGACAAAGCATGATGTCACTACTACAGTAGCTAACAAATACATCAGAGGGAGGATGTGTTTCCTGCCAGTGACTCATTCTTGATATGAACAAAACCAGCGGGAACTGCTTGGCTTCGATGGAAAGGAAGAAATGTAGTGATGGCACGGCAAAGTGAGATTAAGAGATTCTAGAAGAGAGGTGGAAAAAGGAAACGGAAGATACAGAGAAAGAACTGAGATGGGAAGAAAGGAAGACAGAAAAGCTATTGAGAGAAAGAGAGATGAGATGATCTATCTTGGCCCATTAGGCCTGCATTCCATCATTCTTGTCATGGAGGGAAACACCTTTGTCCTGTCCTCCATCCATGCATCCATCCAACACTCATTTACTCTCCAACTGGTGATTCACTGAGGAATCTCCCAGCTAAAAAGTCCTGTCAGGCCTATTTCCTTGATTTTGTCTTGCCTCCATCCCCCACCTTTTTGACAGCTGTTTCTTCCCTGTGCTTCCCAAGATTAAATGCTCCCTTGTTGGACCACAGGACGAGTGTGTGATTGGAGGTGTGAGGTCCAAAGCAGGACATGTATGTACAACTCTGTGTGTGTGTGTGAGGTTTTTGGCCCAACATTAATCACGTTTAAGGGGCTGACAAGCTTGGTGTGGGACATCGCATCACATCAACACCTCACTCTCTTTCCTGTTGTTCTCCTCCTCATTCCCTGGATTTATCTCTCCACTGGCCTCCTCCTATCGCTCACTAGCCTCTGGGAAAGGCCGACAAAGGAAAACAGAGAAGAAAAATATAAACGATGTGAATTGGCAGTGAAAACGAAGGATAGGAGACAGTTAGAGCAAACAATTTGGATAGACACTTGGATTTAAGGAAGGTTGTTGGTCAAAGTCACAAGATACGAAATTAGCATGAAATGCATTGAGGTACTGGAAAAAAAGCTTATCTGGAGCATTCTTAAATATTGTCATGTTACAACCACAAACAGGATTTTTACATGATAAGTCAATGCAAACTGAAGCATAATCATGAAGTGAGAGGAAAATAAGCCATGTTTATGAAAATGTCTTACAAAAAAATCTCCAAAGTGTGGTGTGAATTTCTAATTAGGCCCCTTTATCTGATACCTCTGAATAAAACACTGTACCAGAAGTCACCTAACAAGTTAGCAGAGCGCACCTATGTAATTGGATTACAGTATATGTTCAGCATTTCTATAAAGGACTCAAGTGTCTTAGAGAACATTTTTTTAATAAACACCATCCTGATGAACGAACAGGTGGGTCAGGAAAAAGGCTGTGGAGAAGTGAAGCACAAAGAAGGGATAGGTTTTCAAACTGCTAATACATTCATTTGAATTTGTAAAATGTACATTTTCCCTCTACTTGCAAGCCATCAAGTCCAAGTGGGATGAAAACTCATTCAAGGTACCAGAAGCATACCAAATCTAATTTGAAGCTAGATTTCAGAGCGTTCTGATGTTCTCATCTTGTCATAATATATATCTGAGATATCTGGGGTTGCTTCCTACATCCATGTTTTATTTAGGGGAAACTTAACTTAAAGACATTTATGTTTATTTTTATGTGATAGAACTTGGACATGTTTAAGTCATGGTTCTTTAGTTTTAATCTTGGTATAAAAGAAAGAAAAAAAGAAAAAAAATGTGTTTGCTTGCACGTAAAGTAATATGTTGGAATCAATTTACCATCTAAAAACATTTTACCTTTAGTCTTTCTTTCTTTCTGTCCTCCACTGCTTGTCTGTTGTTGAGCACTTGCACCTACATTTCAACATCAATCTCTGGAAAGAAAAACTCATTTATAAAGAACGTTTTTACAGTTCAAATGAAAATATCTTCATATTGAAATGCAAAAAGAAAACCATAAGTGCTGAATAAACATAGAGTTTTTAACATCACAAAAGCCAGAAATTGCACAAATATATGCATTTATATGTGTGCATTCACTTGTGTAAGTATTTGCCAGTGAAATGTAGGAGTGTATTTATCTGTGTCTTAGATAGAAGCCTGGTTGCAGGGCTACAGACGGAGGGTTGGATCTACCTGTGCTTGCAGTGGAGGGTTGCAATGCCTCCTGTCTCAAATTATCTTGTCAAGGCAATAATAAAGGAGGTCGGGGATGGGGACCAGATCAAAAGAGAATTCACAACCCCTAGACATTTTCACAATTTGTCACATTACAACCGCAAACTTCAACACATTTAATTAGCTTTTTTTATGTAATCCATCACAAAAAAGTACCACATGCTGTAATTGTGACATGGTAGAAGACAATTTGACGTGGTTTTCATTATATTTTGGCAAAAAATCTATTATATGCGGCATCCTTTTAAAGTCACCCACCTTTATGTTTACACCTCCTAAAGAAAATCCAGTGCAACCAACCTAATTAGTAAATAGTGTTTACCTGTGTAATTCAACCTTAGTAAATAATACAACCAGTCTGTGAAGGCCTTAGAGGTTCATTGGACAAGCGGCATTATGAAGACCAAGGAACACAGCACAGATAAAGTTGTGCAGAAATTGAGAGCAGGTTAGGTTTTAAAAAATATTATTATAGTATTGGTTCATGCCATAAAATGAACATTAAAGCAGCACTGTGTAACTTTTAGCCACTAGGGGCGCTAGACCTGTAATGCCCAGATTTGGTGCCCCTGAAGGCCACTGGTAGCACTGCACTGTTGCAAAATTGAACAGTCTCCATCTGTGTTTTGGAATCTGATAGCAGACCACTTTGGACCAGCACAATGAGAAGTCATCGAGTTACTTGTAAAGACAAGGCCACATTCACCTCTCTACGTTAAATCCTAAAGGGGCAAATGAGAACCAAAAATGTGTCTGATCAGGTAAGTGTCATATCTGTTTTGTTGTTACGGCAGTCTGAGCTAAGACTCCTGTAACATAGAATCAGGCATGTGACCTACAGCGGCACTCTAGGTCACATGACGAAAGTGACAGATCCGCCCCTCTCAAGTTACATAGGCACATTTTTGAGAAGGGCAGTCCACGTGAAGCATCAACTTGCGCCAAGTGCCGTATATTAACCCGAAAAGTAATTTATTATATCTCAAGGTAAGTTAATACTTAGATCAAAACTTACACAGAGCTGCTTTAAGTCACATAGTCACTTTTCAATGGTTTGGGCTCCTTTAAGTAACAGGTGTAGGAAAAGCTTTGTAACCACAGACACAAGAGGCAACAAGGGAGAGGTCCCCATGCAGATTATTTAATGGTAGAGATTCACGCCCCCTGAGGGGTGCATGTGTATGGTTGTGATTGTGCTAGTGCGTAAAGACGGACTAGACAAAAAGAGAGTCCTCCCAACCTGACTCTCCGTGTTGTCGTGGTGGCAAGCAGTCTAAACAGGATGTCCTGGCTGAGATGGAGCCTTTTGTTCATGGGCTAAAAAAAGCCACGTTTGATTGGCTGAACACTGGGAATCAGGAAGTGTCCTCCAAATTTAACCACTGATACAGTTTCAATAGCTGTTATTTTTAGCCAGCCCAGACAGACCAAGTGGTGAACTTTAAGGGACAGGTTTCACACCGCTGTACACGTACAAACACAAAAGGCTCAGAGAATGCACGGAGCAAAGGGTGCACTTTTCACACAAAGCGCTGGACGACCAATAAAACGCATGCTGACACACAAAACAGGTGAGCCCCACCGTGCTGCCCCGCTGATCAAGGACAATGAAGTGAGGTGGTGTTGGCAGACTCTATCCAGCATTATCTCATCCACGGCAGACACTTCTTTAAGTCCCCCATCCACCCCATTCTCCCCACCCCCCTCTTTTTGACCTCAGTGCAACATTACACAATAAAGTCTGTGCAGCACTCTGGTTCGCTTTCTGTGTGAGTAATCTAATGTATATTCACTCAATGTCGGAGACTTTATAGAGTAAGGAAAATAAGTGTTCTAACCAACACAGGTTGTACTGAAAGTACTGGACTATATCTCCATTCACGTGATTTTTAATTTAGAGTGCTGTGCACAAGTTTTCATGCTCCTCAAACTTTTTCTCACTCCCTCACACAACCATAAACCTCAATGTACTTTATCGACAAATCTAAACAAAACAGAGCATAGTTTTTGATTTGATGCAGATCTTTGTGCAGTTTTCAGTTGTTTATGTAAATAAAAATTTGAATAGTGGAATGTGCATTTGTATTCAGCCCTCCTCACAAATATGTGAATACAGCTTTTGCTGTATTCACATATTTGGTATGTGTCTGTCAGCATTGCTGTTATGCTAATTTTTCTTTGTAAAAACAGCTCAAGGTCAGCAGGGTTAAATAGAGATCATTGGTGAACGTTGCCGACAAATTGATATTCGATTTAGGCCTGTACTTTGCCTTGGCCATTCTAAGACAGGAAAATGCTTTGATCAAGACCATTCCCTTGTAGCTTTGCTTCTTTTAGGGGCTTCTGCCCCCTTCAACCCAGACTAGCTTCCCTGTGCCTGCTAAAGAAAGACATTCCCATAAGTTGATGTTGCCCCCACCATGTTCCAGTGTGGGGATGGTGGATTCAGGATGATGTGCGATGTTAGTTTTCCACGAGCATTTTGCAAGTAGCTATTCAGTTGCAAACTGCAACTGAGACTTCTGGACAAGTTTTCAGTGGAAATTGCTTTTCTTTTAAAGGTTATTGTTTTATAACCTAACCACGTCTTAAACTCCTCCACAACTTAATCCCTGGCCTGTCTTGATGTTTTCCATGATTTTCTTGCACTGTTTGATCACTTCTGTTCTCTGATGTGTGGTGTGGTGTGTGTCACAGAACCACTGGATTTATGCTGAGATTAATTTACACACTTGTGTGCCTTCCGAAGGCAAATGGTTGCTCTAGATCTTTTTCAGGGGAATCAGACTAAAATGAGTTGAATTAATTTGCAGCCACGCTTTCAGATTTTGCTTTTTGTGGGTAACATTTTGTAATAATTACTTTGCAAAACATGAAAACATTCAACATGAATACTTTTGCAAGACAGTATACAGTATATTTGAGATTTCAATTAAACAGAGTCAGAATCTTTTTTTCTTTTTTTTGCACTTATGCTGTCTGTCTCTCTTTGCTGTTGTCTCTAGGTAAAAAGAAGATGTCACTATATGACAGCCAGGCTCCAGTTTGTCCAATTTGCCAAGTGCTGCTGAGGCCCGGAGAGCTACAGGAGCACATGGAGACAGAAATAGAGAGGCTAGCCTCCATATGCCTCAGGTAGGCCGTGCAAGCTCAAAATTATTCAGTTGTTCATTTTTGAACTGAACTTTTTTTTATTTTGCATGTACCACATCATGTAATACCAAATCATCCTGGCATTTTAGAAAAAGGATGAGCCACACGGTGGTTGAAACTAAAAGGGGAATCAGAAAATAAAATAAAAGACAGCGGTTGCTGTTGGGGTCATTCAATACGTAAGGTGTGGGCCTCAGCCCAGTTAAGCCTTTCGGTTTCACCAAGCAATATTTCTCCTGTCCACGCATTCGGGGGCCATAAATCTGCATAAAAGGGAGAAGCATGCCGTCAATGTAAAGCTAAGTGTTTCCTACAGGGATTAGGACTCACACCTGTGACCTCAGGTTCCATGCCGCCTCTTTCTCCACCTTGTGGCAGTTGCACGAGCCGTTTTACGAGGGATAAATCAACTCCAAGCCCTTTTAACGATGGGACAAAGCCATTAGGATACATATTTCACCTCAAACACATGCCAGGCTTTGTATGTGTGTATATGCCTGTGCATGCGTGTTTGTATGCCTGTGTGCGTTGCCCCCTATGTCAGTGTGTGTGTTTGCGTGACCCGCTGTGCACTTTGGCGGCCCAGCTTTATGATAGTCGCCATTAACCCGGGGAAACAGGGCAGCAGACAGCCTCACCCCGCATGGAAATCACGCTTTATTTCTCCAGCCATTACACTCCTGCTCCTGCTGTCCCTCTGAATCTACGAGTTGCACATCATCCCTTTATTCTTTCTCTCCAAAATCACCCTCGTCATCTGGTTCTGGATTTTATCTCTCTGTCCTCTCATCTCTAATTTTCCCAATTCTTTATGATGTTTTATTTTCCTTCTCTGTTTCATCCAGCCACAATACCGGCCTCTTCCAGAACTTTTGTTGTTTACATGGTAATCTCTACCATCTATGCTAACTACATGAAATTATATCCAGTACAATAGTTCACAGGAAACTGGACCACACATTATTTTTCTCCACTGGAATCGACACAGCTTTCATTAATTTGCCATAGAGTCATTAACCAATAATTAAATCTAAAAAGATGAAAATTCTGTAAACTAAAATAGTAAGAAAGGGATGCATGGATAAAGCAGATTGTTTTACAAAATAACATTTTCAGAGGTATATTTGATGGAAACAAACGGTGAAAAGCTAGAGCTTGAAGTAATAGTTTAATCTGAAGTTCCAGTTAAAGAATATAAGGAGCTAATATCTTGTCTGCAGTAGATAGTTTTCTTGGTGTCTTAATTTTTACTATAGATCCAGATTAGTTGGTCCCGAAGGCTGAAGCTAACGACTACAGGAGGGGCCGAGACAAAACTGAGTTTCTATAGTTTTACAACATGTCTAGTTTGTAAAACACCATAGCTGTATTTGAGAACACTGTTTTATGAACATCTAAACCGTCTTAACATTTGGTTATTTACACATGAAATATTGGAGGGAGTGTGCCACCAATGATCTTCCCACGTGAAACATGTCCTAAGAACAGGATGCATACACTGACACTGCCTGACATAAAAGCAAAGCACAGTAAAAGGACAAATATAACAGCGGTCTAGTGAGCACTTTTTCATTGACTTTTTGGCTTTTCAAACCAGTAGTTACCCTGACAGAAAACATGCTATATATTATTTTTCTTTGGGTATGTGTTTTGCTCAGGAAGATTATTGATAGCGCACCACATCCTTTCCCATTTCCTCTCCTATTTCTGATGAAACAATCATTAGCTCCTGTCTAAATAACTGGTAATGTAACTTTCAACAACAACAGTTCAAAGGTTCATAAAATAGCTTTCAAACAACTGCTGTGACATTTTTAGACATTAGTGTAGGGACCATAAATGTCTGGTTTGGTCTTGGCATCTCTCTTTGGCTGTCTGATAATCTGGATTAATACAGATGCCAAGAGAGTTGTGTACTGCAGATAAGACGGTAACTTTATATAACCTTTTAACAGAACCTAACTATGTAAACAGTGAACTGCCCCTGTCATGGACAAATTTTCAGAGGTTCCTTTCTGTGAAAAAGTGACAAAATCCTAAGAGTGGTGAAAGGCTGACAGCCAACCAGAGGGAGGTCAAGTAACAGCAAGATGCAGAATTGGTATAGTTCACTTCATAGAGCTTTGAAATCCCATTAGAAGATTAAAGATTTACGTATAACATTTATTTATTTATGTATTTTTACTTTTCAGGGAGGTCTGTAAATTCCATATTTCATCCCAAAACCTTCCATTCTTTCTTCTGTTTCAAGTTCGTTTCACTGTAATTCAACAGTATTAAAGACATTTTAGTGCCTTAATCAGTGGCTCATGTTTGCCTTGTTGTCATGGTGATAGATTAGTTGTCATCCAAAAAGCAAAAAATGTATGAAGACTTGAGGATCAGAAAAAAAATACATCAAGATGAAATAAGACTGAAGGGAAAAAGCCATTCTTCCTCTTGTTATATATCAGGGTGCAAGTGTCTTTCAATTAATAATGAAGGTTAGAGTTTGTCCTTCCCTCTGGATATCAAACTGGGGAAGTTCAGACCACACACACACACACACACTTATTTAAGGAAATCGCATCATCCCAGGATGAGATGGGATGGCGGCTAGCGTCACGCCTGGGTGATTTACCTACTCACCATTAATCCAAAGACTGGAAAAAAAAAAAAAAACAGGGCAGGGTTGAATGGATCACTTTTAAACATGTGCGCAAGAAAATCTAACATAGATACCATTTTTTTAATGAAGAAATGCAAAAATGGGGGGGGGGGGACAAAACAGCAGAGAGAGTTTTATGTGTGTTATATCACAAATCTGACCTTATGCTAAATCACCTTCTGCCTCTTCCTCTCTCTGGCTTCTCTGCATGGTGGCAGCCATCATTGAAAGTGACAGTGGGAATTTGGTCCAATTTGTAGTAAATCTGCCTTTAATGACACGCGGCGGTTTCTGAATCAAAGAGCCATGGGTGTGGAGAGGAAGGGCTGCACGCACGAGCTGCATCTGCTTGACTCTTAATATCTCTTCTTCAGCGTGTCGCTATTTGTTTTCTGCTTGTTCTTCTCCTCCTGCTCCCGTTCTGTCTGCATGTAAATGGGTGGGCTGTGGGTTTGATTACAACTGCCAGCCTGTCCTCTCTTGCGACTGCGAGCTGTGTCACTTGTTCACGGGCCGCAACTTCTGCGTGGACATGGAAATCACACACAGATGTTGAGTTTGGCAAATGGAAATCTGTCATGCCCCGTACATATCCGATGGCTCTGGGGGGGGTGGGGGTGGGGGTGGGGGTGGAGGGGGGGGGGGGTTATCTACATACGCCGTCATCCCCCCGCCCTCCTCCTCTTCCTTTTCTCACCTCTGACCCCTTCCTTTCCCTGCTTCTCCATAATCAATTTACGTCCACACAGCTAAACCCCTACCTCCCTGCCAGATGACACAAAAAGGCAAAAAGCAATCAGTATCCTAAGTTTAGTGTGCTTTCACCAGTCCACCTCCTCGTTGCCAACAAATTCCCACCAAGGAAGCGCTTCTCGTTTAAGTGGAGTGAATGGCGAAGCCGGGTTGTAGTGCCTTGCAAAAGTATTCATTCCCCTGACACTTTTTTACAACTCTAACAAATGTGCAACAGTTCAACTTTGGCAAGACACTGTATCCAGATTCAACCAGGCTGGGGGGCAGCTTAACCTTCTACAGAACGACGATTCATTTAACCGCCCTGATTGGCTTGTCCCTATTAAACACACCAGAGGATGATTTGTACTTGCTCCATTTCCTGTTCATAGTCTTGTAGTTTTTGGCTGTGTGTTGAGACTGCAGAAAGAAAATCTCCCTGTCTGAAGTGGTGGGACTGGACAAAGGCCTGGAAGAAGTGGTTGTTAGAGGGACCCCCATGCCCTCACCTGTCTTCCCTCTTCACGCTTACCTCATTATCAAAACACATTTTAAACTGTATCAATTCCAGCGGCTTGTTTGGCGAGTTCCTGCTCGCCGTGTTTCTTTCTTCCCTCTCTTTGACGTGGCAGCCAGCTGGAGTTTGCAGGCCCCCTAACCCCCACCATCAAAAATTCATAGAACCAGGCGAGCAGACGTGTAAAGCTGTAAGAGGAGGAAGCACCAACTTTCATATCACTCCCTCTTTTTTTCTTTCTCTCGTTTTCTGTCTGCTTTCATCATCCCGCTTTGTGTTGCCCGCTCGTCCTCCCTTACCACATCTTTCTTTCACCTCGCATTTCCCCCCTTTTCCACTTTCCTTTCATCTCTCCATCACCCTCTCTGTCAATGTGGCAATTTTCCCCCATTGCGGCAGGCATGCAACTGCTGTCCCCTCTCCCGCTCCCTCTCGCTCGCTCTCTTGTCGCTGTTTGACACTGTCAACAAGCAGGTGGAGGTAGCTGTTATTGTTGATGCCTCTGCAAAGGTTCTAGGTAATGAATAAAAGGGAGATGGAGGGAGAGGGAGGCAGAGAGATGAGAGAGGCAGAGATAGGAACAAAGTAAGAGTGGTGTGTGCAAAGAAGAGGGGGAGGTCGGAAGATTCAGCTGCATTACATGGCAGCTTGGCTGTGTTAGCCCACGTTTGCTTTCTTTGTTGCAGAAGGTGAGGCCAGCACAAACATGCACGGATGCACACGTTAAACTGAAATTGTGTTCACAAATATGCTCAATAGGATGTTAATTTGCTACAGTTTGTAACATAGGGTTCGTTTTTATAAGTTTGAGGCCTGAGTCGTTACTCTGGATTTTCAGCCAGTTTCCTTAACTTCTTACAACTTGTTTTTCTTGCAATTGTGCATAATAACCCCTATACAGGCACAAACTACCACCAGAGGATGCTGGCTAAAGCTACTAAAAGAGTGGGATTATCCACAATGAAAAGAGTTCTCTGCCAACATAGCCTAAAGGGCTCCTCAGTGTAGAACAAGTCATTACTTCAGATGGAAATAACAATAAATAAATACAGTCATAGGCAAAATTGTTGGAAACTGACAAAAGTAATAATAAATAAAGAAACAGAAAATGAACCAATGAAAATCCGATATTGCTTTTGTACAAGCTTGAAGACTTCTATAATGCTAATTAGAGGACACACCTCAGTTTAACATGTCCCTATGGTCAAATTGTTTTCAATCTTTTCTAGGCATCCAATCAGTTTTGTCCTGGCCTATTTCATTAATTTATTGTTTTAAATGATTCTGTTGAACCACATTCCAAAGGAAATTTTCAGTACATTTTTATTTATTATTACTTTTGTCAGTTTCAAGTTATTTCAGTGACCATTGTGGGATTTTCTCTAATTAACAGAGTGGAACCAACAATTTTGTCCATGACTATAAATACGGCTTGCAAATGTAGTCACATTGTCTGATAAAGCTAGAACTAAAGTCTTTGGCCGTAATGACCTTCATTACATTTAGAGAAAAAGGGAAGCAAGCAAGCCTGAGAATACCATCACAAGTGTGAAGGACAGAAGTAGCAGCACCATTATGTCTGGGTTTTTTTACTTCAGGGAGCTCGTCTTCACAAAATAGATGACATTATGAGAAAGGAACATTATTTCAAAACATTGAAGCGACATCTAAAGCCATCCCCTGGGAAGTTAAAGCTTGGGCACAAATGGGTCTTGCAAAGCTTAAAGTTAGTGTTTTAGATTGGTCACCATAAAGTCCCCATATAAAATGTGTGACCTGAGAAAATGTTAGAAAGAACAAGGTGACATACAAACCGGACTTAGTTGTATTGGTTCTGTCAGGAGGAATGGGCCAAAACTCCAGCAAACCATTGTTAGAAGGATGGCCAAAACACTTGAACCAAAGTATACAGTTTAAAAGCAAATTCTATCACATATTAAATTCTAAGACATATTAACTGAACTTAAAACCAGAAAGGTTTAGTCTGATTTAATGTTTTAGAGTGAAGGAAAAAAAGGTTCTATACATTATATAGAGTGTATGTAAATGTCTGGTTTTAACTGTGTGTTAAAAATGAAATAAAGCACATTATTTACTTTTTCATGGATT
Organism: Fundulus diaphanus; assembly: GCA_037039145.1. Classification (NCBI taxonomy): domain Eukaryota; kingdom Metazoa; phylum Chordata; class Actinopteri; order Cyprinodontiformes; family Fundulidae; genus Fundulus; species Fundulus diaphanus. Next base: position 41,139,354 of record CM073133.1, read on the forward strand.
AATGTCCTACTGGTCTGTCCTTCATGTAGACCAGTTTTTAAAATCTTCCCTCAGATAAGTAACACATAAATAAAACCTCTTATTTTTATTACCCACCCATTCAGCCGTTGAAAAATGAAATCCCTTGTCTACCAGGGCATGCTGTCAGATTAGAGGTTGCGCTCAATTCAGTTTTGGGCACTGTTCCTTCCTGGATCTGCCACTGCCTGTTAGTCTGTGTGCGTATGAGTGAGTGACTGCGCCTGTGTGAGCGTGTCCGAGGGTCTGGACTGCTAAGAGGGTCTCAAAGCAAACATGACAACCTTGCCTCGCTGTGTCAATGTCAAGCCTGTTGCAACGCTTCATGAGGCTCGGAGAAATTTATCTCTGTGTTTGAGCGAAAGAAAGCGAAGGAGAGTGGAGCAGACTAAAAAAAGGGGGAAATAGAACCAAGGAAGTGTGGATCAATTGGCCATGAGCGCATCAGAAAAAGCCATCAGAATGGAGTAACAAGAAGAAATGTTACATGTCTGGTTGGTTTGTTGGCAGAGTAAAGCACAATACTGTCAATTTTATACGTTTTGACTTCCCATCCTTCATATCCAATCTTAGCCGTCTCACTTGTTTCCAGCTGGAGTGAGCCAAATTATGGTCTTCAACATATTTCAGACTCCCAGTGAACGCAGTTTGGCAGCACTGACAAATTCTGTTGTTTCCCGCCTCCACAAATGTTCTGTGCTTATATCTAAGCATAGTGAGCTGAAGAATGCATTGCTTTTTAGAACATACGCGATGGATGAAAAAAGGGTCAAGGGGAAAAGGAGAGTGCCGGGTAAATGCAAGCCAAAGCATTTACAAGAATCCAGTAAATAGCTCCCCAATGTGCTGAAAATGTACAGATATTGCTTGTTTTATCCAGGGACACCGCTGAACAAGCTCGCAATATGTGCTCAGACTCAGCTCTGCACCACATTATCTTATGAATCTTCTCTAATTTCCGTCTTGTCCTGTTTCCCGACTGCAGTAAGAACCCCTCGTCCAAGGATTGTGTAGCCACTCCGGGAACTCCCAAGGTAAGAACAGGCTCATCTTTTAAGAGCAGTGTCTTTATTTCAGGTGCATGTAAATTACTTGTTCCAAAAATAATATCATTGGAACGACCTGTACGTAACTTAGATGCACATATTTTCTTATATTTCACACCCACAGACATGCACAGAGCTGCCAAATCACAAGTGGAACACTGTTAAAGAGTGTTTTCTGAACTCATCACTGCCAGACAGAAATAGTTTTAAACAATCTTGTAGGAATTATAAATGATTACTGGGAAAAGTATTCATACCCTGTGACTCTTTTCACATTTTGTCACATTACAACCACATACTTCAGTGTATTGTAATAGGATTTTATCAAATAGACCAACACAAAGTTGTGCATAAGTGTGATGTGAAAGGAAAGTCTTTTTTTTCAGATGAAAATCTGAAAAGTGTGGTGTGCATTTATATTCAGCCCACTTTTACTGTGATAGCACTAAATAAACCCCGTGTAACAAACGGCCTTCAGAAGCCGTCCCACCTGTGTGTAATTTAATCTGAGTATATGTTCAGGATATTTAAATAACACAATAAAAAATGAAAGTATACAGCTGTGAAGGCTTCAGATGGGTCTGCAGATATTCACAGCTCAGATGGGAGGCGGTATTATTTTATTAGACATGCACTCCCAGTATTGGCCTTCATTGAACATGGTCAAGAAGAATGCTTTCGTTCAAAGAAAGCCATAAGAAGTCCAGTTAAAAATGTTCTATGAGCCATGAAGATGACACAACAGGCCTTTAAAAGTGCTCTGGTCTGATTAGACAAAAACACATACTCTTGAACACAGCAGCATCATACTCTGGGAAATAGTTTTCCAGCAGGGACAGGGAAGATAGACAGATGCAGGTTTTATGGTAGGAAGGTTGGAGCTAAATACAAGGTAATCCTGGAGGAAATCCTCTTGAAAGACTTGAAACTCTGGAGGAGGTTCCTCCATTAATGATAAACGTACAGTCAGAACCTCAGTTGAATGGTTTTCATCAAATACTCTAACTGAGCTTAAGCTGTTTTGAAAAGTAAGTGACTGGATGTACAAAGCTGGAAGACATCCCACCTCCAAACCCCCACTCAAAAAACCAAAACACAAAACAATAAAAAATAGAGGTATTGGGTCAATTTCATTCCACTCTGCAATCATGTAGCTGTTTGTGTTGGTCACACAAGGTTCAATAAAATACACTGAAGTTTGTGGCCGTAGTGCAACAAAGTGTGAAAAAATGTAAAACACATGGATACTTTTGCAAAGCATAAATGTGAAGTACCAAGCTGAACGGATTGTAGGAAGTCTCCATACCTCAGATTTTGACTTCATTATTCTCTTCTTTGTAGAATAATATATGAACATTGGTTTTTGGTGACTTTTCTGAAAGGCCAAAACTGAACAATCATTTCAATGTTTGCTTTCTACATCTAATCACAGCTCAGGTGAAAGTCGAACACTGTGAGGCAAAGAGCCTTTGACTCACATATGAATCCACCAGGGATCCAGGATAAATCAGTGTTTTTTTTTTCAGCCCCAACGCTTTGGGCAGAAGGTGCTGACCTGGGCTTAAAGGAGCGCTCGTGGCGGTGCGTGTGGGCTTGTACTCGAGTAAGGCAAGCGGAGGAGGGTTGAGGGGTGAGCGCTGGCCCTCCTCTGCAGCCGTGACTGTGCATCTCACTGCTGTTGTTTAGTATTCTGCGGCAGGCCAAGGAGAATGAAGAGGGCCAGTCTGAAGCATATGGGCTTGTTGTTGTTCTCCCCTGGCTGCTATGCACCACCCACCCATTTTACACCCAGGATTAACCCTAAAACACCTCCTTATGTCTGTTTCAGCTATACTTGCAATGTAGTCTTTGGAGGGAAATGTAATTTCTGCATTCTAAAGAGTCCTGTTGAGATATAGCAGAAGCCGCAAATATAGTGGCTAACCTAGTAGGTTTAAATGCTACTGTTTTTGTACTGATCGTTTTGCATGTTGATTTAATTAGTGCTTTTTAAAGACCAGATTTGGAGAGAGACCTTCATTTATAACCTCTTTGTAGATTACCATTAAATGTCATATTCTAATGATAAAACTTAAATATATTCCTTGATCGCCCCCAGGTAAAAGATTCCTGACCTTTTTAAACCTGTAAAAAAAGGAAGAAAGATCAGACCCACACACACACACACACACACACACAAACTCAGAGGCAGAAAAGCACCATGCATAATGTCCAATTTACTGTGGCAGGACTGGTGGTTGGTCATTTCTCACATATTATTATTAGATTACTGCTGTCGAGCACTTAAGCCCCTGCTCTGCCCCTTTCCACTTGATTAATAGGAGACGACTGTAAATACAAATATTTCACAGCTGCCTTGTAAAACGAAAGCAGCCGCATAGGCACAAATGAAAATACAAGTACAGAGAGAGAGAGAGAGGCCTGAGTGTTGTAAAAGAGAGATATTACCTTTCTTTTCCTCTCCTGTTCTCTGATGTCCCTGTCTTCCTCTTACCAACGTTGCTATTCAGTCATTCGTAAGAGTCCCCTGACTGTCTTTGTCACAGCGAGTGGGTTAGAGGAGGAAACTCTTGTATATGTGTATGTTTGCAAGAGTGGCGGCACAAAGTGTTGCAGGACAGATTTATGGACAGTCAGTGTCCTGTAATGTCAGATGTTTACCCTCTCTCCTGCCACCACTTCCTTCTGCTCTCTCTAAGGGCTTCCTCACTTTGCAATCGCTCTTTCTTCCCCAACTCCTCTTAACGTCCCATAAACATTAGGTCTAATCAGAGGAAAGGGTTTTATAGACAAAGTCAGGCAGGTTACAGTCATCATCGGTGACGTGTCGCCACTAGCAGCTGAGGCAAGTAATTATTCTAAATATTTTCTCTAATAGATCTTGGTAATACATAAATTAACAGTAACATTTCATAATGCATATAAATAACTCACATTTTAGATTTAACTGCATTTTTGCATTAAGTTGTAATCATGCATTACACATGCATGGTTTCTTTCTCATCAGTTTTAACACATCATCAGATGCTTTAAACCATTTCTCTTCGTGGATCTTTACCATTGCTTTCCTTTTTTACTACAACAGCATATGGTGCTTATCAATCAATGGACACTTTAAAATATATTCAAATTGTACACTTATTCAAGCATTAATTTATCTTCCCTTAACTGAAACTTTCAAGTCAATTGACCGCCACACTGCCTAGGCAGAGCCACGAGCACTCGGAGTGCAGTCCAACAAAAGAAAGGACAGTTTTTCTTTGGTGCTGCACAACTAAGTTTTGTGATACAGATGTTGCTTCTTTACAGAGTTCATTTATTTTAGGTCTTTGACCTCTGTATCTGAAGCATCTGTGAGAACCAGTTTCCTTTGTAAATCCAGCAACTTGTCTTTTATGTTTCAAACATTACCACCAGCTTTTAGCTGACAGGATTTTTGTCAGTGCCGTCTGTGTTATGCAAACAGCTGTTTACTCTTTCAGTAATTGGTTTGTGCATATTTAGCACCCAATGAGTTTGTGTTTTATACAATGCACTACAGTGTTGGTGCTGGTGCATATCAGAACATTGTATTTGAAAACAAATCAACAAAAGTTGAAGAATACTGTATGTACTCATTCAAGAATTTTGTTCGCCCTTCAAGCATAATATGGGTTTTAACTTAAAACTATGTGCTCTTCTACTGATGACATTTTGTGGCCTCAGATATTTCTGTTTTCAAGTAGTCATCTCGGGTATAACAAGGTCGTATTTTAACATCTTAAAAACTGTTTAGATTTATGTTACAAGGTTAAAAACGTGTGGAGATTTTGTTGTGCGGCTCTTTGCCATGCCGCTGGATTTCATTCCGGCTCTTGATGCTGAACTGTTTGGCCACTCTTGTTCTAGTGTAGCCATTTCTCTGAAGGTGACAACATGACAAGATCGTCTGCATAGAAGATGACTTTATCCCTCCGCCTTTCTCTCTCTCTGTCTGTCTCTGCAGTCGATGCTATTGTCAGTGCACATCAAGAGAGAGGGAGAGTCTCCGGTGGTGTCACCACTGTCATCTGAGGATGCCCACCACTCCGACAGATATCAGGTCACACAAACACAGACACATCCACACCACTCGAGGCAATCATAGTTGAAGTTATACTTTTCTGTTAGAAGGAATTTCACTTCCTTCAACATAAAATATCAGAAATGTATGAAAGAAATAATTTTATTTTTTTATCTGTATGATTTATTCTGTTTTCTTATTAACCATCCAGCTCAGGCTAAGTGTTTATGTTTTAATTTTTTTAAAGCAACGTTCTATGAGCATATTGTTTTAAGCTTCATGAGTGAACTCCATTTCTTCTTGATTGGCTCTTAGATGAGACATCTCTTAATCTGGCCAAACATTCTGAATTGCATTTTAAAAACCTAAATTCTATACTGTCATTAAAATAAAATATCAAAAATGCTGCAATGAAAATAGAAAGGCACATTAAGACTGTTGTAACAGTGTACCAAAAAAATATTTAAACATATAATGTGTTGAAGTAATTGTGACACATATCAATGTAGCAGAATATTATGGGAAATTTGGGTTTCTGATGTCTTCTCAGCAGTTAGGTTGAATAACAGACTAATCTTCTTAAATTCAAGATGTCACCCTGACTTTTATCTCTTCTATTCATCAAAGTTTGTTCGGGTAATTCTTCTGGCCGTGATGTATCTCTGGGTTAAGTGGGTTTCCCCCTTAACACCATAAAATAAGAACTATTAAGTCCATGCAGACGTTACGTCCATACGTTTGGGATGACACAGCTCATAAAGACCTTAAAGCAATAAAGGAGATTTTCTCATTTGGTGAAACTGCTGAAATCACCTTATATTATACAAATGATTAGGTCGATGGTGACTTATTTTAACACCTTGAAATGAAGCATAATGGAAGGCTTCACCACCTCCTCTTTTTCAGTCAGGTCTGAGTGCTCTCTGCTTTCTCGCGCTTCCTGAAAACCTGACCTATTCTCAGTCGTTCAGTGAGTGTATCATAATCATATGGTTGTGCTGGTGATGCACAGCCAGTGGGCCAATAACTCAGATAATGAAGAGGGAGAAAAGGATCAACGAGGGCAAGGTGATGGTATTGCTGGTCAACGGTGTCCACCAATAGTACGTGGGCTGACAATACCGGTGCCATTGCGTTATCAAAGATAGAGTATCCATAACTGTAAGAGGAAATGCTTTAGTCAGCATACCACATACAGCGCTTTAGGTGGGATCCCAGCAGAACTGAGGGATACATTCTGCAAAAGACAGAGGTGGATAGGCCAAATGAATCTGACCTCAATTAATTTCATAATACTGTACATTTATTGCTGAGGCCGTTATTTTTAATGATGCAGGTAATTCACCTCAGGCAACCTGAACTAGCTTGCACCATAAATGTTCCAGATATGCCCACAAAAACACCCCACAAATGATTAATAATGTATCTCACTACTGCCAGTGACGAATAGTACATTTACTCAAGTACAATCTTCAGAAACTTCTACAGTTTCTGCTGCCTCTAGCCAGCAAGGACTACATGCCCTTGACTAGCGTACATATTATAATAGTTAAACTGGATATGTTACACTTTGTAAGAAAAGAAAAACGACACAATGTCACATACAGTAGTAAAATTAATATTTTGTTTAAGCTTAAAGAGGTGGTATAAATAACAGGATATAGCCTATTCTTTGACCTCTTGTGTTTACCAAAATGTATTGGCTCCATGTTCACTGTGGGACACATTTTGAGGGTAGATTGCTGTTAAGTCGTCACATAATGCATTTCATTTGTCTCGGAAATAGAAAATAGAACCTGGGAATGTGGCAAGCGCAGGTAAAAACCAAACAAAAAAATTAAATAAAAATAAAAAGAGGATTACAATGTGGTGATGTGTTCATTTGGTCCATAGTATCTCTTCTAAACATAATTTAAAGCTGTATTTTTCCACATGCAAACACCACTTTTACTTTGTTGGGTTCAGATTTGCAGGCACTACACGTAACCCTGATTGTAGACACACTCTTACACCTGTGTCTTGTAAACATGTTTTAGCACAGCTTACTGTTGTTGATGCGAGGAGTTGCCATATTGGATCAGACAATCGGCAGTGTCTAAAAAATTCCTCTGACTTTCTGAGGGAAAAGTCCCACTAGCAGCCGTTACAGTTGATTTTTCAAATCGGAAGCAGGGATTTCCGAGTTCCGACTGCAGATGGAATGCACCATTAACAACCAGCTTCCAGCACATCCTATCTAAATAAACAATTGCATCATTATATCATCAACATCATTATACTCCAGCCAACCTAGCCAGATGCTTTTGGATGCCAATAGAGCCTAATGCTAGGTTCAATTTGTTTTTGTCAGAGCTCAGATCTGGAAATTGTGTCACACTGGAATGTAGAACGTTGTAGCTGCATATCGTTAAAATCCGGGGGATTTACATTAATTGCTGTGGCACGAACAATTAGTAGCGGCACAAGTTTATAATTTATTTTGCTCAGACTGTAATATGCAGAGAACCAGATATTCAGCCAGACACGGTGTTGCATTTTAAAAGGTTTATTAAATAAATAAACTGATCCCGGTGCAGGCAGGACAAAAGGGATGATGGCAGAGATCAGGTCCAGAAACAGGCAGGGTTCATACATGATGAAGGCAGGCAGGAGATGGCTGACAGGTCCAAAGAGCTTGGCAGGGAATCGAGGTCATGAAACAGTCCAGGTTGTGTCCAGAAAAGTCAGAGAGCTGATGAGGAGTCCGAGCAAGGCAAGGCGAGACAGGGAAAATCCAGAGACAAAAAACTCGGTGAAGAAACAGGGTTGGCAGGCAAAGAAACCTGTACATCTATTCATAACTAAGGCTTTCAGCAATCTGGCAGAGACTAGCTATGAGAGGCAGGTATGTGTAGACAGGATCACAGGTGGAATAAATGCAGGTAATTAGGAGAGAGACAGTTGTAACTGCTCACACTAATTAGCTGTGTGGTGCGGATCAGAGCAGAGGGTGGCAAACAGCCAGCCGGCCCAAAACACATGACGGGAAAAAACAGGAAAGACAGGGCAGAATGCATAGCACAGGTGTGTTTTTTATACCTTTGTAGCTGTGGCTGTTTCATACCCAAAGATGAGGGTGTCTGTTGGCATGGCAAATATTAATCATGCACTCCAGATATATGGCCTTTATAGAAAGGTAGCAAGAAGAAAGCCACTGCTGAAAGAAAACCATAACAAGTTCCATTTACATGTCATAATGGCCCAGTAAAGCTTAGACCTTAATCAAACTGGGGAATCTGTTGCAAAACTTAAAAATTGATGTTCATGGATGCCACCCATGCAATATTACTGGAATTCAGCTACGTATAAATCAATAAAACAATAAAATCAAATAGGTCTCGTTCTCTCCAAACTCTTGTGTATTTAATTGGAGCTAAGTGTGTTTATCAGAGGGGGGATGGACTAAACACTAACACGAAGTAATTTGTTTTCTTTCATTTTTTTCCCCTTTGAGTGTGTGGAGGATGAAAGAAAAATCTAAATCATGTATGTGACATGTCCTCGTGACTTTACAGTTATAAACACCAAAAATACATAGGCATTTGTTGTTGCTGCATGAAAGCAACGAATGTGGGCACACTCTGTGCAAACTGATGCTTTTAATACTCTATTTACCTTTTGCGGGGATAAACCTTTGTAATTGAAATAGTTAGAAAACGAAATTGTTAAATGTAAATCATAAGGTAGCCATTTGGAATGAAAATGGTGACACACTTTTTTTTAAAAAAAGAACCACAATAAAAACACTAAACAACAATCAAGATTAACAATATAAACCTATTTTAGGGTTGAAACATTTACATTATTACTCTGTTTTGAGACAGTCTGTTCAACGAACAATGTTAACAGTCGTAAAACACAACCTAACTATCCACTGACAATAATAAAGTCTATATACAGGAACTCGGAGCATTGGTTTGAAACCCATTGCTTCCCCCTAGTGGCCGAGAGGCGAAACAACAACCAACGTCTACCCACTTCCGTTTCCCCGACGGTCACATGATCACAACAAGCCAACATGGCGTCGGACATTAGATCTACAAGCCGACTCGGGCGCCACTTTCAATCCTTTTCCATCCGCAGGAATTTGTAGCCAGGGCGTTTAGTTTGCTGTGATGTAGAGTATCTGGCGGCAGACCTGAGCTGTGTGCAGCAGCGAGTTTTAGGCAGGGGGGGCAGAGAGTCATGGAGGAGGTGGAAAACAAGAGAGAAGTAGGTGGAACTCTTTACACTGCCTGTGTTGATAAGCTCCCCGAAAAGTATCCGAAGCAATCCCGTCCAGAGCAGCGGGGTGTGCATCTGTAAACGCTGCATACTGTCAACTGAGCATCTAATGAATATTTCCCCCCTCTCCTTTCTCTTCTTCTGCTTGCAGACATTTTTACGAGTTCGGGCAAACAGGCAAACGAGATTGAATGGTATGTACACATATCATTGCAGCTCTTTTACATGTTTAATAAGCACAAAGCATATATTTGAAAACGTGTTGTTTGTGTTTTGGATTCATTAAAAGGTTTGGAAAATAAACAAATCATATGGTTAGTGCTGAACGCTAAATGGGGACGAGTTGAATGGAAACGACAGTAAATGGCCTCTTCAACAGATCTGCAAAATCTCAAAGAACACATTTTTAGAATAAAAATGGCTACATTACGACTTTTATCCGACAGATGGGTGCTTTCATTTTTAGTGATACCTAGTACTACTTATGATCTGATGGGCCAGATGACATCACAGCTGCCACTTATGGACTTTGCATTTTCTTTTCTGTGCTTGATCGGTTCTACTGGGGACAAAAAAAGTGCTTATTTTTTGTTTTTAAACTAAAATCAAGCATCGATTTTAGAGACAAAACAAAACTACACTTTCAGTTTTCCTTTTCAGCATAGATGTCTCCATGGGAATGAGGAACTAATTTCAGTGTGTAGCTTGTAGCAAGTAAAGGCTTCCTGAAAAGTGCCTGGCAAAGGCATTCGTATCGCTTATGTTTACGTGTTGTCCTACAGCCACAACCTTCAATGCACTTGTTGAAATTGCACGAGACAAACCAACACAATTATGAAGTGTTTTCTAACAAAAATCTGAAAAGTGTGGCCTGCATTTGTATTTACCCCCCTTCACTCTGATACCCCTAAATAAGTTCCATTGCAACTGATTCTCTTCCGAATGTTATCCAATTTGTTTGTGGAGTTTAGCTTTGTGCTTTTTGATCTCAATAGAACGCAGAGTTGTTGTGTGAAAACCTCTTGGGTGTTTTAGAGGACGTTGAAGAACAAACAAAACCAAGATTAAGGAACAAAGCGGACAGGTCAGGGGTAACGTTTAAAGATCAAGAAATTCCAAAGCCGGGTTAGGTTCTAAAATAATATCCGGAGCTCTCTGTGCAAACCTACCGGGACCTTTCTGTCCGCGTACAACGACAGCAAAGCTGCCAAGAGAGCCATGTTGGCTCTGGAGGAGCTGCAGAGATCCACGGAAGGTTCCGTTGAATCTGTGTTGAATCGATCATTGAAAGAAGGTTCTACGGCGTCTTATCTGCAGTCTGTCACAAGCAATCTAGAGGACACAGAGAAGCTTAAAAGACGGCAACCTTTCAACAGAACCAACAACCTGAGACATACAGCCAGAGCTGCAATGGAACAGCCAAGAGCAGTGGTCCTCGAGGGCCGGCGTCCGTCAACTTTTGTGTTCCTCTGTTCAACATCCCTGGGTCAAATCATCAGGTTAGCAGGACTCTGGAGAAGTCGGCTGCATCCTGGGGAGGTTATTCAGCCATTTGTTCCACCGGGGACACGACTAAAAGTTCCGGGACACCGGACCTCGACGAGCGGGATCAAGGACCTCTGGGGATCAGTGGTTTTCAGTTCACGTCCCGAGGACCCACTGTCCTGACTGCTTTAGGTGTTTCCCTGCCTCCGCACACCTGACTTAAACAAAGTGGTGATGAAGAGGTCTCTGCAGCCCTTGATGGCTGCTGTGGGAGTGATGCAGTCAGCTGATTGGGGTGCGCAGGATCAGAGCGGCAGATAAAACGTGTATGACAGTGAGTTTAGATGATAGCATTCGTGTGTTAGAATGGCTTTGTGGAAGTCCAGACCTGAAGCCTCGGTAAGAATCCGGATGTTCAGATGCTCACAGTCCAATCTGACGCTCAGCAGAGACGTGCGCCACACTTTTCAGATCAAAGGCTGAAAACCGTGTTTTCTTTCCGTTTCACTTCACCTTACGTGCTACATTGTGTTGGTCTGTCACCTAAAATACCAAAGAAATTTGATGATTCCAACAACGGGACATGGCGTAGAACTAAAAGTTGTGTTGCAGGGCACCGTTTTGATCTGGCACTAGGATGAATTCTGTCCGTTTGGGCGCTTTGAGAGACGGTGCCGTGCACAATTAGCAGTCTTTTCCCCCTTCTCTTCAAGCAGCGCTTTTCTCGATTAGTGTCAGGGGGAGAAACGGCGCTGAGGCCCCAATCTTCCTCCGCTCCCTCCGTGTTCTTGCCCCGCAGTTATGGCACGCTGCCTCATGTCCTCCTCTTCTTCTTCTCCTCCCTCTGTCCGTTTGCCGTGGTCCCTCTTGGCCTCCTTTTCTTTCCCAGACAGCTAAAAATTAATGTCCCCGTGCGCCATTTGCAGTTAAGAAAAAACGACAGAGACTCAGGGTTCAACGACGGCTGTTCAGCCCTGTTAAATTTCTAATTAAATGTGTGGGTGGGTGGCTGGGTGGGGTGGAGGTGCAGGGGTGCCGTGACAGCAGGGAAGGCGAGGGAAGAAGGGAGAAACAAAAGGAAGAGAGCAGAGGCGCCGATGTAGCGCATGAAGCGGAGTGGGAAGGATTCAGGATGGGACATCCAGCTGTTTCTCTATGTTTCCTGAGGATGGTCAGCCATCTTTAATGAAGGCTAGAGAACAGAGGTTAAGGCCTTTTCCAGCACAAATACACTGATTTCTAAATGTTTTTTTCTCTCTTGTCCTTCTGCTCCAGCCCGTATAGGCAAGATGAAGAGGAGGAAGCCTGAGGAGGGGGGGCAGGTATGTCCGCTGTGCAGCGCCCCATTGGCTGGGAGCGAGGAGGAGATGAGTAGACATGTGGAACAATGCCTGATCCAGGTAGTACAATCCCAGCCCTAGAACCCCACCTACCGCCACCTGGACGGCCTATATCTTCCCGTCTTTTCCTTCACCTCTCTACTTCCTGTAGACTCTGAGCAGTTCCCATCCATGCTGTACTGTAGAAAGAGCGAGCCTTCCTTTCCATGGCGGTTTATAGCAGTCGCAATCATATTGGATTCAATGCAAATGACTGTTTCTGCAGACTGGTGTTTTAAACCGGCCGGCTCTCACCTGCAGGTTTTACCCCGTGTGACACGATCGCATCGCGTGTCACCCTCACTCCCAGTTACTCCTCATGTCCCGGCTAAACATCACACTCTCTCTTCAGTACATACTTAACAGCTATCGTCTCTTCTAGAGTAGATCTGAGATTGGTCATTGCTACTAATGAACTCCTCCTGTGTCGTGCCGCTGATTGCTAGCCATCACCTTACCCAGATATACTAATCACTCTTCTTCTCCAGCATGATTTAGACTCATTAGTAACTTGACTGTTGCAGGCCATGGAAAGCTCTGAGGGTTTTCCATGTGTTGGAACAGTGAAGCGATGCCAGCGTGCACTGCCTTGCAAAAGTATTTGGGGTGATCACAGGTGTTAATCTCTCAGATTTCACAAGAGAAAATTATACAGGAGATTTGAGATATATATATATATATATATATATATATATATATATATATATATATATATATATATATATATATATATATACAGGACTGTCTCAGAAAATTAGAATATTGTGATAAAGTTCTTTATTTTCTGTAATGCAATTAAAAAACATGAAATGTCATACATTCTGGATTCATTACAAATCAACTGAAATATCGCAAGCCTTTTATTGTTTTAATATCGCTGATTATGGCGTACAGCTGAAGAGAACTCAAAAATCCTATCTCAAAATATTAGAATATTTCCTCAGACTAAGTAAAAAAAAAAATTATAACAGCAAAACAAAATCAAACATTTGAAAATGTCCATTAATGCACTCAGTACTTGGTTGGGAATCCTTTTGCACAGATTACTGCATCAATGCAGCGTGGCATGGAGGCAATCAGCCTGTGGCATTGCTGAGGTGTTATGGATGCCCAGGATGCTTCAATAGCGGCCTTTAGCTCATTTGCATTGTTGGGTCTGGTGTCTTTCAGCTTCTTCTTCACAATACCCCACAAATTCTCCATGGGGTTCAGGTCAGGGGAATTGGCAGGCCAATCAAGGACAGTAATGCCATGGTCAGTACACCAGTTACTGGTGGTTTTGGCACTGTGGGCAGGTGCCAGATCTTGGTTGTGCAGCGTTTCCTGCCACATTTCCCCCTTCCAACACACTTTTTGTGAATGTGCTTTGAAACTGCACTCTGTGAACAGCCTGCTCTTTGAGAAATTTCTTTTTGTGTCTTACCCTCCTGATGGAGGGTGTCAATGATGGTCTTCTGGACAGCAGTCAGATCAGCAGTCTTCCCCATACTTGTGATTTAGTTTACTGAACCAAGCTGAGTGTTTTTCAAGGCTCAGGAAACCCTTGCAGGTGTTTCGAGTTAATTAGACGATTCAAGTGATTAGTTGAATAGCCTACTAGTATACAGTACTTTTTCACGATATTCTAATTTTCTGAGACAGTCCTGTGTGTATATATATATATATATATATATATATATATATATATATATATATATATTTATATATATACACACACACACACTTTGGACATCTAGAGGGAGGAATTTTAGCCCGTCCTTTGCGAAGTTGCTCAGGTTCGGTTAGATTGGACAGAGATCCTCTGTTAGCCGTGGTATTTAGGTTTAGATCTAGACTTTGATTGGACCATTCTAGCACATGAATTTGATTTTTGGATTGCACATCTAATAGTTATGTCAACAGAGTGGCCCACCTGAGCTTTGCAGCTCCCCCCAAGAATACCATGGGCCCCTTTTCTGCTGCTGTCCGTTCAGGAGGACAGCCATCTTTTGGTAGTTGTTCAGTTTGTTTTATTTATTATTCAAGTTACAGAAAGACAACATGAAGACAAATATATTTGGCTATTTTGTGTGAAAAGTTTTGGCATACTTATTTTATTTTAAGAAGCAAGCTAGCCAGCGCTTTAAACCCCTACACGTTCTCCCTGACCTGTCCTCCATGTCTCTTGGGTCTTGATGATGCTGCTCAGTCAATAACGTTCTCTAACGCACATCTGAGGCCTTCGGAGAACAGCTGGACTCGCACTGAAATTAAATCACACACAGTTGGACATTATTTACTAATTAAGCGACTTCTTAAGGGAGTTTGTTGCTCTGGATCTTGTCAGATTAAAGAGGGATTGATACCAAATGTTTCATATTTTTATATGGATAAAAAAAGGCAAACACCACCCATTTTCTTTTCACAGTTAACTGCTTTGTGTGGGTCTGCCACTCAAAGCAACACGCTGAAGTTTAAAGTTGTAACCTGTGTCGATGTGAAGAGGGGTGGGAATACTTTTGCAACGCATTGTACATTAAATTTTGTGAAAAAGGTTTCTCGTAAAAAATATACGACATTTGCGTAGTTTAAATGCGTGTAGATGCATTTCTGTTCTGAGTTTCTGCAGCAGGTGTGTGTGTGTGTGTGTGTGTGTGTGTAAACTACAATCGTAAAGGTTGATCTTAAATGTGACCATTTAGTGTTTGAGCTTAAGAAAGAAACAGCCAGCAAGAAATCTTGTTCTTCAGAGCAGTAGAGGTGGAGAAGCTTCAACCAAGCTGCGTAGTCAAGTAGAAGTAAAGCTTGTATGGATGTCTGGTCGGTCACCAAATCATATCCTTACAATTTGAGTCTATAAAATGCTTCTTTATAAAAAAAAAAAACTAAATGAATTCAGGGTTAAGAAAATGCCTTCTGATCATTCCGACTTGTTTTTAAATCCTTCCTCCTTTGTGTGTGTTTTTGCGTGCCAGCGTGAGGGGGCTTTGGCCGATGAAGACTCTGCGGACATGGATGGAGAAAACGGGCGGGGCTTTGACGAGTACGAATGGGCGGGGCAGAAAAGGATCCGAGCTACAGCCTTGCTGGAGGGAGGCTTCAGAGGTACAAACACATCTGGTGCGCTTGTTTGTTGGTGGCGTTTCCCACTAACTGAGACAGGTTGTCGGTGTGCTGAAGAAGCGTGTTGTCTGGTTGTATAGGTGTCTGCTCGTGTGCTTCTGGGGCGGCTGACTGACCTCTCTGAGCTGCAGCGTCACAGCTAGTGCCAGCAGTTTGTTCTCTCCTCCGTTCTCTGCTGTTTGTCTCCTCCTTTGTTTCCCTGCTCATCCATCATTCACCGCGCCGCTGTCCGCTGTGAACACCGTTAGCTCTCTGAGACCAATGTCGAATGTGACCAGCGAGCGGTAATGGTACCTGTGGTCTGGTGGCAGCGCAGGCTGGCCCGGGGTCAGCCCGGCTCGGCCCGGCTGAACCCCACACTGCCGTCTGCGCGAAAGGAAGGAAAACACATTTAGCTGGGCAATTGACCCGCTGGTCACCGCTTCGTGTGTGTGCCCAGAAATGCAATTATAGAGCCGGATAGCAGAGCTGGTCATTGGGGAGCACAGCAGCAGCAGCAGCAGCTCAGGGACACAACACACCTTGTGTGCCAGCACTTAACTCACTGTGGCCCTCTGCTTTTGTTGGTCTCTGGAAATTCCATAAATTCTTTATTTTTATATTTGTTTTGCTTATTTCTAGAAAGGGTTGTCCTTTTATGATGACCAACTATAGTAGAGCTTCTTTATACCTTTTTTGTTGGCTTGTAAAGATCAGAGCAATTTTCTTGATGAAAAAACAAAATGCACATTTAGTGAAATCCACAGATTCCGATCCTGTGTATAGACATGGTCTAGGATCAGATTATAATGGTAACCTGAGTGGAACATACAGCAGTATCACAGTACAAAACATCGAGTTATGATTTGTTACTTTTATTTAAAGTCATCTAGGCAAGAATTAATCCTAATGCTTATGGCACATATATTATTTTCCTGCTCTTAATAAATTATAGTTATAAAACTATAACCCTCTACTGGAAGGCCTGCGCCTTGTTCTGTTAGTTTCCTGATTTAAAGTCATTTTCTCATTCAGCTGTGAGTTGTCAGCATTTTTATTTTATTTCCACAAAGAAAGCCTCTCTAACAATACTGGTTTTAAAGACTAAATTAAATTAAACCAAATTAAAAGTTTATATTTGGTTTGAAAAAAAAAATCTAATAACCAAGTGTTGCTTCTCTCCTTCCAGTTGAATATAAAAAAACAATTAAACAAGGCAAGATCATTCTTAAAACGGACTGTTTTCCATCAGTTTTCCCATCTGAGTGAACTCCTGGAAAGTAAATTCAAGGTCTGTTTAGTAGGTCGAAATTGTTTTTAACAAATGTTTAACTGCACTCTCTTAACTGGATTAATGAAAAGCCCTCAGCTTGATTTAAACGGTCCACATTTCCGCTGTATCGTAGCTCTTGAAAGGAGCAATAAGCGACATTTCACCACTAGGTGGGGCTTGAGCACTGTCTGTAGACCAAATCCAGATGTGTATCAAGCCACGCCTCTCTCTACCTCGACTCCAGCTGCAAGCCGCCTCCCCTTCTCACCCGTCACCTCGTATGCGCATATTTGCAAAGGACGAAAAAACAGCATCACCTTTTTGGAGGAACATTTGTAGTGAAGAAGTAACTCATAACTTTATATTGCTGTTAGCAAGAGAGCATGTTGATCCGCTGGGCGTTCTTTCTGCCATTTTGTGCCTGGCGATGGCATTTTACTGGCAGGGAGGGGCTAAGCCCAGAGAGGCAGCTGTTCACGTGCACGTGCGGCTGGCCCGGCTATGTAAATAAGAGTCTGGAGAACAACACAGGAAGACGTGTAACGTCATCAGGGTCCTCACCAGGATTTGTTTTCAGCGTAACTGTGGATGGATGGCGGCGGTGGGGGTGCATGCGCTGGTGTGTCGTTCCACTACTTCTCTAGAAGCATTCCCACAGTGAAGCGTTGCGTAGTGAAGCCCGAAGGGGGATGTTCTTCAAGCTGATAAAAGCTAGCGTTAGCTATTGTTGTTCGGGAGGTTTATAGCTGCGCTGATGCACGTTCAACAGCTTTATTGACTTTTCTATGTTGCTCTCAAACGTCCGTGTCGTACTGACTGTTACGGTCATAAAAAATGAGCGTAACGGTCTAATTTCAGCGTTAAACTGGACTTTGACAACGTTCAGTGTAACGGTCCATTATGCTGAAATGCGCTGGCGAGAACCCTGATCATACCATAGTCCATCTGAAAAGATACCTTTAGTTCTTCACAAAACGATTTTTTAGTTCTTTCTATCTAAAGTAATGACATTTTGCTTATTGCTCCTTTAAACCTAATGTAAATAAGTCTCATAGAGCCAGTTTGAGGTAAAGCATGGCGATCTGGGCCGGCGGAGCTGCAGGCTCGTCATCTCTGCTTTCATGTGTCTCTCTTTATGTTCGATCTGTTGTTAACCACACATGCTGATTCTCACCTGGCTGCCTTTCTCCTCTGCTTGCCAAGAGGAGACAAGACAGATCAATCCTAAAGTCTCAACTAAAACACCACAAAGTGAGGCACTTAGGGCAGGAGGTGGATTCAGCCCCTCTTCATCCATCTCCCAGGCGCTCCCTCCCTCCATCCGTCTGTCTACCTTTCACATTGTTAAAACGAGCCGCCACAGCCTGGACCCTTCTGTCGCGCTCTAATAGGGAACCTTGTGATGTGACGCAGATAACTGAGGTGGCCTGGGGAGAGCAACTTGAAACGTACTCTCACACACGCGCGCGCACACTCATTCATCCATCCTGGCAGACGGCTCAGAAGGTGGATTTTGTCTTGAAAGCCGCTCAGTGGTTCTAACACACAGCTGCATCCAGCAGGCTCTCTGGAGCTTCTGACCGGCTAAACGGATATAGAGACGTATCTGTGTGTGTGTGTATGTGTGTTGGGGGGGGGGTCTCCTCAGCTGGCAAGATGAAGAGGGGGCCTATTTCTCTGTGAAGCACCTCCATCCTTCCCTCCCTTTGAGAGCACAGGGAAGAAAGAGAGGGAGGGGGGGAATCGAACAAGATCAGTTTATGATTCAAGTGTGTGTGAGTGAAGACTTCCCTGCGTCTCAGAGCGGCTCAGACAGGTTGAAAGAAGGCGTACAGCTCAGATAGACCACCAGATAGATAAAGAAAGCTCTCTGTCTCTGTAAGCTGCAAAGTCGCCAGCTTTTACTCTCTAACTTTCTATTACTGGACATTTTAAAGCGTTTCTGTGAAGGGGACAGATTTCAATGAAGTCATGACGGATTAGGAGATTTTCTTTTAATTGTCACATCAATCTGGGACCCAAATTTAACACTGATAACAAAATGTTAAGTTTTTTCTTGTTATATTCAGTTTTTTTTAATCAAACACTACCTTACATTTTTTTGTATTTAGATTAAATGATTAGAAAATGTCTTTCTCTAACCATTAAGGACTTGTGAATGAATAATTTTAAGACTAATGCTTAGAATAATAGTATAGCAGTAAACACTATTAAAATCTTCTAAAAGCATTCCAGACGACTGGAAACAAAACAGTTTCAGCAACTTTGCCTTGGGGCAAAATATGGGCCGAGAGCTAAAATCTGCCCTGGGAGAGGGCAACCAAGGGAAACGCATGCAACACAAAAAACACAACTATGAGCCGAGTCTAAAGCCTCATACTGAACACTTACACCTGTAACGTTAATAGAGGTCTTGACATCTCAAAACATGAAGGTGTTCTGGCTGCAGACACAGGAAGGAGCTGTGACATATGGAGCCATCATAGGTGTATGAAAAGAACAGAAGTGGGCTTTCAAACCTCAGAAAGTAGGAAAAAGTAAAGTTTTCTGAACTAAATATAAATTAAAATAGTTGTTTTTTAGGTTTACACATTACTTGATATATAACAGAAGCATCATTTAATTTCAATACTTTCAAAGTAAAAAAAATGTAACATCTATGATGAGGAGCAGGGATGTTGTTCTGTCTGAAAATTTCCCAAGAATTCTAATAGCATACATTTATGTATCAGTATTCTTTGATCGTTCATAAAGCAAACAAACTACATGGAGATAGAATAGATGTTTGAGGCTCCTTTCTGGGGTCTATACTGAAGTCCGGGAAATTTCCAGACTCTAATCTTTTATGTTGAACTTCAAACAATGTTTGCCCTAAAAGTAGCTAGTTCTAAGAAATCCAGTAAAATCAAGAGACGGCTAGTTTTCATATACTTGTTTTCTATGTATGGTCTCAAATGGGAAATAACATTGTGAAACTTGAAAATGGAGCACCTTCGCGCGGCATTGCCTGCAGGGTTCAGCCAGTTATGGTGTCTGCACCCTGTTGCTTGAAAGATTTGGGAACAAGTGCAAAATCCCAGAGATGTCTGTCTCCATTTTGTCGTCAGTTAAAAGTTTGATTCCAAAATGGAGGAACAAAACCCTGAAAACATATTTCAGCTGTGCTGCCAGAATAATCTATTTTAAACAATCTTCAGTTGTATCATTTTTATTTGGTTGCTCCAACAGTCAGTATTACCCCTTCCCCACCTCTGACTGGTTCATTTCAACCAGTAACTTTTAATTTTCATGTTGGATCACTCTAACCACTTAGAAAGCAGAGATCACCATGAAAGCCATCAAAATGTATCACTCAGATTTTCTTTTAATCAGCATATTTTGAACCATGGCAACACAATTAATATTAGAGCTGCTTTGAAGCCTGAAGTTTTTATGAAGAATTGATGACCAAAAGGAAACAGAAAGAGCTTTCAGACCGGAAACACCACCTCAGTGAACTAGTTATACTAGTTCTGGTAAGGTTCTATGAATAAATGCAGCACAATAATAAACAAGTTAACTGGTCCTTTATAAGGACTTTCATTTATTCACCTTTTTAACAAATGTTTTCTGATTTAAAATGAATGAAATAGGAAAACGGCTCCAATACATTGTTAGAGGGAAGCAGCGCGGCAGCAGACAGATCCTGAGGTGTGATATCAGGCTGTCCTGAGAGACCCGTGAGGAGAGGAGGGGGATTATTGCTGGTTGAGATGGCCCAGAAGGATTGAGAAGAGGAGAAATCTCCTCTTTGTACATGAACTTCAAAGATGGCCGTCTCATGTCTTTGTGTCTGGCTCCCTCTCCTCTCCCTCTCTCTCTCTCTCTCTCTCTGACCTGTAAATGGCAGGAAGATAGTGTGATCACCTTTGACATGCCTCCTCTCGGCCTCTCACGGGGTCCCGATAATTGCTATGGAAACAAGATGTTACCGGGGTCATTCGATTGGCTGAGGCGAGCCGCCGGTCGGCCCGATGAGGCCTTTGATCCTGGCCGCCCGCTCAGATCTGAGCTTGTAGTCTTGTTGTGTTGACATATATGTTAATTGAGGGTCTCTTTTATTGCTGTTATGTATGTACCATATAACACAGAGGAGTAAATGTGATAATGAGACAGACCACGGAATGCCGTGTAGGAGGAAGTATAGATGTGTATTATTGATTTAGATTATGTGGTAGGGAACTAGCAAGCCATTTAAGATGCACTAAATGCTATCGAGTATCGGGGAGAGAAAAAACAGATCTAGACCAAAGGAAATGAGCGCCAACATTTAGTAAACATTTAAATTTATATGTGAAATAAGTTTGAAAAATAAGCTAATCGACGATCGTTTGGGCAAAAAGGTAGCAAATAAGGCGAGTAAAGAAAAAAAGCGAGGTAAAGACGGCGGTGGGGGTGTTGATACATAATGTGAGTGAAAGGCAGTTAGAGTGTGGCTGACCTTTCCCTGGCCAGATTAGATTGGCCTGCCAAGACTGCTTAGAGGAACAGATAGAAGAACAGGGATCACACACATTCAGAGCAAACAGGCCACACCAACCCTCGCCGTGAACACATCGGTGCGTGTGCGTTCACTCGTATCAGCTCAGGAGGCATTCAGCTTACAGTACGAGTGCAGGTACTTAGATTATGGAGCAGGATCATATTTAACAAGACAGTTACAAATGTCTGGGGACCCGCTTATTTATTTCTTATAGTTATATAGATGCTCCGTGGGTTCTGAAGCTTTCGCCTTTCCTTTTTCTAAGAAACCTTCATAGGTCAGCTTAGTTTCATAATTGTTTTATTATTGGAGGAAAATTGGGACATTAATCCTTGAAGGAACGACACAGCAAATTCAGATGCATGCTATAAAGGTGCAAGAAGTTTAAATGGAGATTTGTTTGATGAATTTCTGACAAAAAGTGATTTAACTACACAAAAATACTTAACTCTTTAACTCATTCAGCAAAGTATATTAACCAAAATGTTTAACAGCGTACACTAAAATTAGGGCACCCTACTGCCTAATAGTGTTAACCCCTATAGGTGAAATACCTTCAGTGACTAAGTGTTCCTCGATTATTGCAAAAACTATAATCACGATTATTTTTGATTGAAATTGAGATCTCGATTATTAAACAAGATTATTCATCAACTTTGATAACACAAGTTTATTGAATGGATGTTAAACAATGTTTTCCTTAGGATTTCAAATATTTTTGAAAAAATTTGACAAAAATTAGACAAATAAAGATAAATAGTCGTTGGTTACGACCAACAACAGCGACTAATGGCTTTCGTCGCCACCGCGGTGAAGACCCAACACACGACGGCAGCATTTCAAATCGTGCTGTTGGATCGCTTTTGTCTCAGAAATCTTATTGCTTTATTTTCAAAGCAGTCCGTGTCCAACAAGGATCAAGAGTCAGAATCTTGTTTATATGTTGACTCTGCAAAAGAAAAATACCCTGGGTTCATCCTATATCATAATTTTAAGGGCGCACCTCACGGCTGATCCAGGTAAATGGCTGTATCTTTGTCTTCTACCAACGGCTCTCTTTTCCTGGCCATTATCCTGATGTCTTTAGCCTTGCTCAACTTTTCAGTCTTGCTCCTGAAGTGTTTATATCTCGTGCTGAAGGAAATGAAACTGGTTGGGGCTGTGGGGGGAGTCTTAGTGGCGCGCAGGCAGCAGCACTGGATTCACAACACATAACAGCAAGAGAGTCAACTAAGAAGGGACAAATATCGATCATTATACTTATATGACCGTTGAAAACCCAAATCATAATCAAGGTCAATATCCGATGAATCGCCCAGCCCTACAATAACTCTCTTCTTGTAACCACGTTCCAGTCTCTGACGTCAGTCTGTGGAGGTTTGGCCCACTTCAAGATGCCGCCCTTTTCAGCCCACAGCATCTGAAAATCATCCAGTTCTGTTTCAGTTTTTTATTACAGATTACTCACATTGTCCTCAAGCAGTTTCAGATAGAGAATTCATAGTGGATTCTGTGAGAATGAGATGGCCAGTCCTGAAACCATGACACTCTCATCACCATGCTTCATAGTTTGTATGAGGTTTGTCTCTCAGAAGGAGTTTTGGTTTATGTTAAACACATCCTGTCTAAATAATTTAATTTTATACGTCTTTGTCTATGTTTTCGATGACAAACGTTTGTCTGTATTTCGCGTTTTTCTTAGAGAGCAACGGTTTCCTCCTTGCACAGCTCCTGTGAAACTTAAACATGGACGGCCTCTCTTTGATCGTACGGGGATGCCCTTTCATAATAACAGTAGCATGAGCCTGCTGGAGGTCCCTGGATCTTCAGGGTGAGCTTGCTCAGTTAGCCAGGCCTGGACATGTTGCCGGTTGTTTTTAAATGTCCTCCTCCCATGAACGATTCTCCGTACTTTACCAGACCTAGACGCTGCTGCTATCTTTTTTTCCAGGGGCCTCAGGCAGCTCTTTTGATCTCACTTTGGTGTTCACTCTGATTTCAACAGTCAGGAGCACACCCAACTAAACAGGCCAAGCTCCCTCCTCCTTTCACGTGACTGCATTTGTAAGTGGGTTGACATTCATGTGATAAGCTCTGTTTAACCCCCATGTTATTCTAGATTTACACTGCCTCGTAATTGTAAAATTACATAGTTACATGGGAGAGGAATCTGATGGCTGTATTATAGAAAGCTTGCCCAGACGGACTGTGTTGCTCTCTGACAAAGAGCCCAGAGTTGAGTGAGATGCAGTTGTTCACTGATAGCAACTGTTCTTGGAAGTCTAGTGTTGGGAGTCGCACACAGGGACAGGCGGGTTAAACAGGACGGGTGTCAGCTGCGTCTGGTCCCCCCACAGACACTTCCTAGGCAGCCCACTAGTCCACCTGAGAGCTTGTAGAAATTGGAATAGGTGTAAATAAGATGGCTGTCAGGACTGTCACTGGCTGACACACACAGACGGCTTCAGTCACAACACACACATGCACCCCCCCCAAATGGTAAGGGTCTGAGTTATATACACATCTGAGCACAAACACACCCCCAGCTACCTTTGTGCTGCAGATAGACCGGGTTTAAGTGACAAGTGGACAGGCTCATAGTCACGCATCCACACACACACACACACACACACACACACACACACACAGAGGGTAGAAAGGGATGCCGAGATAGACCTAAGTGACAGAGAGACAGACAGTCTTAAACAAACATGGAAAAGACACCTGGAAGTGACGGACACACAGCCAGCTTGGTGGTTAAGTAGAGCTGAAGGGAGCAGTCAGGCAGCGGTAAGGGTTTGTCTGAGCGTTCATCACTTGGTTTATAAAGGTGCCATTCAAACCCCCCCCCCCCCCCCCCCCTCTTTCTCAAAGATTTATGGGTAACGTGTCAGTCTTCATCACTTCACACCATCTCTCTGACCACACCTCGCTGTTTTTTCGCTGCTGTCACCGGGCTTTCTAAAAGTCTTTAAGTTGATTTGCAGTGAACTTTATGCTACATCAAAGGATATATGGTTTATGCTGAGGGTTTAAAAATAAACGTTGCCATTGAGCTTACGGTTATTTTTTTCAGATTTTTAGTCTGTGTGTAAAAATGCATGTTTTTAGAGTTTCTGATGTAAGATTAAATATTCAGGTCGAGTCTTTTTGTTAAAGTACATAAATGCTTGGGACACTCTCATGTGCACCAGTGCTAAACGGCAGCTTTGTCCAATATGCTCGCTGAAGATATAAAAAAGTTACTTCTCTCTCCGCAGGAACAGGATTTGCGACATGCAGCATCAAGGAGAGCACGGCAGATAGCGACGCTGACCTCGACGTGGACGGAGACGACACGTTGGAGTACGGAAAGGCCCAGTACACCGAGGCCGACATCATCCCCTGCTCTGGTGCCGGAGAGGACCAAGGAGAAGCCCGGGAGAGGGAGGCACTACGAGGCGCTGTGCTCAAGTATGAAGTCCTGAGCAGAACTTCGGCCCAAATGCTGTACAGTTTGCACAATGGAACGCACCCCTGCGACATTAGACATAACGGTGGTTGTGCTACTTTGTTGCAGCGGCGGGATGCCTTCCAACAGAATAACACCAGAGTTCTCCAAGTGGGCAAACGATGGTAAGTAAAGCAAAAAATGACAATATCCTTTCATATACTGTGCAGGCTGGAGTGCAGACCAGCGGCTAGCCAAGTACATTAAAATAAGAGAAGTACTTCTAAATACGCTGCCATAGGAATACGTTCACAATTAACTGTTAGGTCCTTCTTGGTTACAGAGATGCCTTCTACGAGCAATGGGGAGAGCAGCAAGACAGACCCCAGCACTCCTTCATCATCCTCCTCCTCTTCCTCGAATGCTCCCCGTACCTGTAAAAACAGCGAGATTGAAAAGTAGGTGAAACGATAATAATCAAACATGGGAACATCTAATAATGTAGTCAGCGATGAGCAAAATTTAAAGGCAGGACTCTTTCTGAATAATTGCCCTCTTCCCATTTACCCGAACAGATTTTACTCACCCCTAAGGGTCAAATAGAGTTGTCACAGCAGCAGGGTGAAACGGGCAAAGAGTGCACGCGAAAATAAAAAAACAGCTGGTTGCAAAATATGGTCTACCCTTGACCGTTTGTCTCGTTGCAATATTGGAAGAAAACTATAGAAACTGTTTGCATTTTGCCTCAAACGGATCAGAGGACACCACTAACGTGTGAAATAAGGTCCTCTGGTCAAAGGAGACCAAAATGTGTTATTTTGGCTATGAATAAAAAGTAATTTCTGGTTGAAAAATTATAATTTCACATCACCCTTATTGCACTTTTCCCCTGCAATTAAACACCCTGGTGGCAGCATCATGCTGTGGGACTTCTGGAGGGAAACCTGTTGGAGGCTGCAAAAGTCTTGCTGGATGATTCACTTTCCAGCTAGACAGTGACCCGAAACTTAAAATCCCCGGTTACAATAGAGTGCTTTAGATTAAAGCCAATGTATGTTTTTGAATGGCCCTGTTAGAGTCAACACCTAAATCCCACAGCAGATAAGTTGCAACACTTGAGGTGTGGCCATAAACGTCATTTGCTAGATGTGGAAACCTGGTAGAGACATATCCTAGTATTTTGTGTTGGAATGTCACCTAAAACACAAATAAAATAGTTTTTTTTTGGTGGTTGTAACTTAACAAAATGTGTGAAATCTTAAACTGTACGATTACTTTTGTAAGCCATTATATTCCCTCAGTTGTTAGCATTTAAGTATGGTTGTCCCAGCTTTAACTAACACACCCCTTCAACCATGGAGGCAATTCGATACAATAGATTATTTAAATGAATCAGCACTGTGGGTGTGCATGTTTTCCATATTAAATATCTGCAGGTTGGATAATTGGTGAACAAACTGAAAGGCTCAAAGTGTATAGATTATAACGTCCACTGTCAGAGCAAAGTGAGTGTTAGGTGGAGAGATCAATTTGTTGCCTGTTTGTTACAGAGAGCGTGTATTAAATACAAATAGTGAAACTATGAACTTCAGCAACACATTTACAATTACAAACGTCACTTCTGGTAAATAATTATCTTCAGATACTGAACAGATACCTTGCCTTTATCTGACTGAGGATTCTAAGCCTAAATGACGGTGCCTCGACTGAATAACAGACTGAGTAATGGTATATCCCTCTGAATAACATAAACTATCTTTGTTTCTATGTTGCTTTCTACAAAGTTACTGTTCATTATTTTCTTAACCAGGGTGCATAAAGCTGTCAACCTTAGCGGACAACGCTGTTGATGAAAAGTGTCCTTTTTAAACACTCCTTTTTCCCCCCTATTTTTCCAAAAGATTTTATAACATCAATATTGCAAAATATTGAGCAATTCACCTCAATAACGATAAATGGATGATAACACTTGCCTCCCGCCCCCCAGGTACTTCACAGCCACTTATATTGATGATATAATTCACCCGGACAGTCACAGCTAAATTATCTTAATAGACACAGATACAACTACACATATTCCCCTGACAGGGTACATAGATTAAAGATTAATTAATAATTACACTATGGAGCAATTACATCTATATA
Source organism: Fundulus diaphanus (assembly GCA_037039145.1). Lineage (NCBI taxonomy): Eukaryota > Metazoa > Chordata > Actinopteri > Cyprinodontiformes > Fundulidae > Fundulus > Fundulus diaphanus. The sequence goes on from CM073133.1 coordinate 41,166,038, forward strand.
CATAGGTAACTCCATTAAGTTATGCACACTCACTGATTGCCAGGTGCAGCCAGTGCCCAAAACACTGCAATAGCATCCATCGATCGAGCTCGGCAACTCTATGTTTGCGCCGTTGTCAGTAGTAGCGACATGGGTCTCTTCCTTGATGTCCCATACAGAGAGCTTTAACCTGGTCCGACCAGCTACCCGGTACCGGCTGGAAAGTAAGCCGTCTCGAGCACTCTGGTGCGCAGTTTCCATTCGTGATTGATGTAATGTACCGTCAGACTAATGAACGGGTCCATCGCGCGACTGTACCAGAGATCAGATGTGGCTGCAACGTAGTTAACAGCTGCTCCTCTTCCTCCTAGAGCACCTCTATCACCACTGCCACTTCAATCTTTGAAATGTCCTCCATTTGCTTCTTGTTTTACTCTGGATGTGGTCAGGTTTCCCCAGAAAACTGACAAAGCCTGTTAATCTCCACGTTAGCAGACTTTAAAACTCCCAGCTGCTGCTCTTTATTTGGGTCGGGTGTGCGTGTGCAGCTGCAGGGAGGAGACGGGAGTGTCTCTGTGCTGCTGTGGGAAGAAACGAGTCAGTTTGGGCTGATGTGAATAGATCAGTTTATATAGATTAATCAAATCTTTGAATAATAACTTTTCTAGTATTGATTGTCATCATTTCTTTGGTATCACTGTTACTGATGTATAAAAAAAAAACTGGCAGAGGGGTCACTTAAAGCCTGCCAGCCCACCAGGATTTTAACACAGTGAAGGAAACATACATACATACAATTATCATAATTAACTTTCGTGGGTCAGCACTTTTCTGTTCCAATCAATTTTGTCCACATGATGTTCTGTCATTTTTGTTGTACCATTGTTGGTGTGTGTTGCCACATGATGTGCACCTGGAGCAGAACATGCTTTAATCTAAGTATCCATTTAGGGTGAGGCCAACATGGTACTGAATGATTGCATTGGAACAAGCAGTCAGGTGCCTGGCTGGAACAATTCCCTGCCTCACTCCTCCTCGCTCGCTATAAATGCACGTATTTGTGGAGCTCCTGTGCCCTTCCATCCTCAAATGAAAATGAGATTTGTCTCCTTTTGTTACATTGATACATTGTGTGTGTATGTGTGTGTGTGTGTGTGTGTGTGTGTGTGTGTGTTTGTTTGTGTGTGTGGCTTTCCACAAGGTAGCGTTAGTGAAATCTCTCTCTGTCTCTGATCCCAGATGGGTAATGATCTGGTCGCCTCCCGGGGCGTCCTCGTTCCCCTGCTCATTCCCCTGCAAGATAAATGAGTTCTCCCTCTCTCTCTCTCATACACACACACCCGTCGCCTGAGACGCTCTTTCCTCTCCAAGATAAATGGCCCCTCCAATGCCGCCAATGCGATTGCTGCCAAATTTGGTGCTCCAGCTGGAACAATGCGGAGTGATTTCCATGTGGTTTCTGCAAATAATTGAATCTGTCCTCAATTTGGAAGTGATGAAGCTAGATTTCTACCCCCCCCCCCCCCCCCCCCCACCCCACCCCCCCTCCCCATCCCTTACACACACGGGCTCATACACACACTGCCCAGTCGTCGTCTCTACATTTTGCCTTCCACCACAGTGTGGTGCATCTTTCCTTCTAGCCCTGCCCCTTTCTCTCGTTCATCCCTCTCTGTCCTCTGTCTCAATTCTTCTCAGCTGTTTACAAGGTTCCCCCAAACCCCCGCCTCTTAACTTTTGCTACACGCACTCACACATCGGGGGAAAAAGCAGGAGAAATCAATAGTGACTTAAATGTTTTATCATGGTGTGTAGTTAAGGCCTCGTCTAACAGGGTGCAGAGCAGAATGATGCACTAAAGGGGTTTACAGCAGCACATACTTGAGAGATTTATTTAAGGGTAAAATGTTTACCAGAAGAGGATTTCAAATTAATTTGTGTTAAATTTTATCAGCTGGATGTTCCGGTGCTGCGACAGAAGCTGAGGGAGCCCAATATGTAGATAGACAGCAGATGAAGACATTGAGCTGATTGAGATAGATGGTAGAGATCTCCCGCTACACACACACACACACACACACCCCCCACACTAATGAAATGAGAAATAGCCCCGCAGACGCTGGGAACAGAGCGCTAAATAGGGGAGAAGCAGAGCCATCTATCTGTCTCTGCTGGGTATCTTGCTTGCTTTTTGCCACGAGAAGGACTGGAAATGGAAACGCATAAAAAAAGAGTTACACACACACACACACACACACACACACCCTTTTGAAGGACACGTGGAACAGAAATAAAGTTGAGCCAAAGTTTAAGAAATCTGGCCTCTAGGTCAGGGGTTCCCAAAGTGGGGGAGATGATGTGATGCTGCTGTCATAAAAACATTTAGCATTTCCTAATTTGTGAAACTGATATCAAAGTATAACTTTACAAGATGCTCTACGTTCCTTGTTTTAATCCAGGGGGAAGGTTGTATGTTTTTGTAAGAGTTCTTACAAAAATATTACTTCTCGTAATTTTACAATTTTATTCTCCCACTTGTGAAGATGGGGTAGCTAGTCTCTGGCACTGTCGTTTTGGGGGTCGCAACCTGAAAAGTTTGGGAACCCCTGCTCTGGATCAATGTTTTCCAACCCCGGTCCTTGCTGCCAGACACCTAACTTATATCAATAAGTGATTAAGAGGCTTCTGCAGGCCATGATGGCTTCTCGGGAAGTCATTGAATCACTTGAATCAGGTGTGCCGCAACAGAGACACATCTAAAACTTGCAGGGCAAGGATACTGGAGGATCAGGGTTGGGAACCAGTGGTCTAGATGAAAGTCATACATTAATTCACAGCGGGCCAATGTTGAGGGATTTTCTAGTCATATAATCACTTTGACATAAACAAAGTTAACACTGATGTAGGTTGACCTTTAGTAGTACCTACTATATTTTTTGAACGATAAGGCGCACTTAAAATCCTTAAATTCTTCTCAAAAATTGGTGGTGCCCCTTATGGTCTAAAAAATACAGCACTTGCCTAAACTCCTTTCAGCAGCAGCCGCTATGACGGGGAGAGTTGCAAAGACTTTTAGATAAACCCACAAGTGGGGATACATTTCTGCTGTATGTTTCATCTCATGCAGGAAAGTCAACAGATGCATGTTGGTAATATTCTTATTTTTGTACATTTTGTACATTTCCATTGCAAGTTGAGACAATGTTTTGCAACCGCTTCTTTTGTTAGGGAAGTTGAACAGCACTCCAAATTTGTCTTTTACCTCTCCAAGGTCCTGAAATCTCTCATCAATAGATGAGATTGCTGTATATACAAGCATACTCAAAAATGTAGTTTCCATTTTTTGTAGTACATCCTCAGATGGCTCATCTGGAGACTCATAGCCAAAATTCCTTTTCGCAGCTTTCAAACACTTTTGTTTTTGCTCAGCCCCTGTATTTATTTCATTACTTATTGTGCAGCCTCTCCTTGAAGTTCAGAGCATATCTTCAGAGATAGGCAAGTATGATTATTTAGTATTGTCATTTGTATTAATAATTGGACATCGTTTTACAATATAGTGCGAGCACATTTCTGTGGCGCCTTATGAAGAAGCTTAAATATCGCTGGTGTCCACGTGAGCGTCCTTTTCAGTAAACCCTGCTGTCTCACTGAAAGAAGAGCTGTTTAGACCACTTATGACTCATCTCTGTTCCTGGGCGATTTTACAGTTTAAATTAATCCAGATTATGATTACCCAACCTGTGTCCCACGGGGAAATGAGTTTGCCTATTTTGGCGAAAGGTTTCATCAGTCCTGAGCTGGTTTAAGTCAGCAAAATACACAAAGGATTTAAGGATTTTCACATGTGGATCTTGCTGGTTGAGCGGTTACCTTTTAGCCTTAGAGAGCTGTCTCTTTATTGCTTGGCCCGATTCAGTCATATTATTTTCTTCCTGACGTCTTTTATTTGTGAAGTCCACTGACTGTTTCATTACTTTTTCTTTTTACTTTCTGCTCACATCTGGTCAAAGAAAGATGAATGTTGTTCCGCTGGTGGAAGATAAAGCAATTTGTTTTGTTGAAGCATTCTTAATGAATATTTATTACAGAGATGAAAACATGTTTAGAAAAAATAAGCAATGTTAAAAGCAAATCAAGAACTGCTTTTTTTCCAAATCTTTTTCTTAACATTACTTGAGACAACACAAACTATCCTTCAGCATAGTTCAGCGAGAGACTGAGCTGTAGAGGGATTTAATAGAAGCGTCAAGGGACAGTTTCAGTCCAGCTTCCTCCTGGGTCTGCAATGTTTTATAAGCTGGCAGGCTAATCAAGGCTAAATGGCTTTTTACAAGCTCAGCACTAATAAGAGGAGAGGGTACAGCGGTTTATAGGGCACAGTGGTGGCACGTCATTCTGGGTCTTTTATAGACATGGAATGATGATGGGTTTACAGCGAGGAACAGGTCTGCTCTTCATACAGCTTCGGAAAAGGACCTAATACCAACTGCTGTACTTGAGGTGGACCCTCAGCTTGAACCAGTTCAGTCATCTTAAGGCCTGAGCGTCCTGCTTTAACAACCCAAAGTAGCTCAAATATTCTTTATATCTATATGATGGCAAAAAATATATAAATTAGATCTTTTCGTTTTCATTTTTTATGTTTTACAACTATAAGACGTGTAACATAATCTCGGGGCGTGAGATCTCGTAGTACTAGAGTACACAAAACTTTTTAACCAAGTGAATTCTCTATCCCACAAATCCATATTTAGTTGCAATGTCAGCACAACTAGGTCTTGTGGAATAAGTCTAAACATTTATGAGGTTGTGTTGTGTAGGACAGACCCTGTATCAAAGTTTAAGACTCTTATTTTGAAGTACTTCAGGAAGGAGTTCTTGAATTCTTGAGTTCTTGTTGTGTTGACAGTTGAGTAAAAAGAATTTTACAAAACCATTTTTTTATTATTTATGTTGCTACAACGCAAGCTCTATAGGTTAAGCTTCTCTGTGCTGTTTGCTGTGGAACCTCTACTTTTTAGTTTCTGAACTGTTCAGGCTGTTCCACAAACCTTAAATAAATCACTTTAAAATTAAAGCGTAGCTTAAAGTACTTCTTGATTTTGAGATCATACAAGTTGCTAAATGTTAGAAGGTTCACATATTATTATGACCTGAGGGGAATAAAAATCAAAATTCGATGAAAAAGTGGATTTTTAAGGCTTTTTAGCTCAAGGCTCATAAAAAATGTTGCATGACCGATGACGTAATATGTGGATAGGCGTTGATCTGTTGACAGGTAACAAGATACTTCCTGGTTGCAAACTCGCTTTCTCAAAGACAAATAGACGGATTAAACATGGCTAAAAAAATGTGTGGCTTATGGTTGGTCAAATACCAACAAGGATAATGTCTCTTTACACACATTTCCGAACCCAAAAAGTCCCGGTGTTGTGCGAAATTCAGCTCCCCTGTGAAAATCTATTTCCCTCTGAGTCTGGAGCGCTGCAGCCAGAGAGGCGGGGTTTCACGGCGCTTCTGATCGGTTTCTCGGTAAAACAACTCATATAATCATGTCAAGATTGTAACATTCAGTTTAATCGGCAGCTGTTGTTTACAAAATTGTAAAATTAAAATAAATAAACGCGGTCTTCAGGCAGCTCATCGTGCAGTGAAGCGGAGAAATCTCGCCGTCATCACAGCAGCCTGCTGAGAAGCAACATGCTCACTAGTGAGTGGCATGGGGGTTCCGAACCGAAAGGGCTATGGGTCTATCCCCACAGCCCTTTCGGTTCGACGCACCCCCCAACTCCCCCCCCCCACCCCCCCCCCCCCCCCCGAAGAATAACAGCGACACAGCGCAGCAGATAAGCGCGCGTCCGCTCACGTCTAGATTATTTAGTAAAATTCCGGGAACACATAATGCTGAAATTAATGCTGTGGTTTGTGCTAAATGTACATTTTTATATGTGCTGTTCTGGCGGATTTCAGCCGTCATAAACGATGCCAGACAATCGAGCTTCGACGAGTTGTTTCGGTGTTTACATCCACACGGTCAGCCATGACTGCGATTATGAGCACCAGTTCCAATTATACATTAGCAAACCATTTCGTTTATTCTCCTAAAATGTTTTTCTCAGATTTATCCGAGTCGTAACAGACCCTTGCGCTGTCTTTCGTGTTAAAATCATCACTTTGTGAATCGCGAACTTCTGGTGGTGTACTTCATTGAACTCTCTGTAGCGTAGCCTGGGCAACGCCCACAAACTACGTCATCGACCCAAAGTGTGGATTTTCAGCCTAGCGGTCGCCGAGGGACTATTTTAAGTCCTTAAAAAAACCTTTAACGGCGCAGTCACGATCTTAATGCTACATTTTTTGAAAATATGGTCACTAATGCATGTATTTCCGAGCTGGTCGATCTCAGAATCAAGAAGTACTTTAAATAAGGATTTTTAGTGGTTGGTGGTTCTCTTATAGTAAGCTTGAAACAAATACAAGTTTCAAAGTGTCACTTCTATTTAAAACCAACATTTATAAAATTAATTATAAGAAAAGAGTATCTAAAACCACTTACCAACCAACTAGTAGACCGACGACACTATTCTGACAGCAGTGTTATCGTAATAAGAGCGATGGGTGGTGCTGCTTTAGTTCCCATACCATGACTGTCTGTTTTTATAGCTAGCAGGCATTTTGAAACAGTCAGATTTATATTATCTGTAAGTTTAAGAAAAAAAGTCGGAGCTCTCTTTCAGCAAGCTGACCAGCAGTGTACAGAAACTACTAAAGGAGGGACAGAACTACTACGAGTTAATGCAGCAACTCAATATTTGCAGTGTTGACCCCTCTTCTTCAGGACCTCTACAATTCTCCCTGGCATGCTCTCAATCAACTTCTGGACCAAATCCTGACTGACAGCAGTCCATTCTTGCACAATCAATGCTTGCATTTTGTCATAATTCCTAGGTTTTCGTTTTTCCACCCGTCTCTTGATGATTGACCACAAGTTTTCAATGAGATTAAGATCAGGGGAGTTTCCAGGCCATGGACCCAAAATCTGTTTTGTTCCCTGAGCCAGTTAGATATCACCTTTGCTTTATGGCAAGGTGCTCCATCATGCTGGAAAAGGCATTGTTCATCACCAGACTGCTCTTGGACGGTTGGGAGAAGTTGCTCTCAGAGGACATTCTGGTACCATTCTTTATTCATGGCTGTGTTTTTAGGTAAGACTGTGAGAGAGCCGACTCCCTTGGCTGAGAAGCAACCCCACACATGAATGGTTTCAGGATGCTTTACAGTTGGCATGAGACAAGACTGGCGGTAGCGCTCACCTCGTCTTCTTCGAACAAGCTGTTTTCCAGATGTCCCAAACAATCGGAAAGGGGATTCATCAGAGAAAATGACTTTACCCCAGTCCTCAGCAGTCCACTCCCTGTACCTTTTGCAGAATATCAGTCTGCCCCTGATGTTTTTCCTGGAGAGAAGTGGTTTCTTTGCTGCCCTCCTTGAGACCAGGCCTTGCTCCAAGAGTCTCCGCCTCACAGTGCATGCAGATGCACTCACACCTGCCTGCTGCCATTCCTGAGCAAGCTCTGCACTGCTGGTAGCTCGATCCCGCAGCTGAAACACTTTTAAGAGACGGTCCTGGCGCTTGCTGGTCTTTCTTGGGCGCCCTGGAGCCTTTTTGGCAACAATGGAACCTCTCTCCTTGAAGTTCTTGATGATGCCATAGATTGTTGACTGAGGTGCAATCTTTCTAGCTGCGATTCTCTTTCCTGTTAGGCCATTTTTGTGCAGTGCAATGATGACTGCACATGTTTCTTTAGAGATACCCATGGTTCACAGAAGAGAAACAATGATGCCAAGCACCAGCCTCTTTTTAAAGTGTCCAGTGGTGTCATTCTTACATAATCATGACAGATTGATCTCCAGCCCTGTCCTCATCACCACCCACACCTGTGTTAATGGAGCAATCACATAAACAATGTTAGCTGGTCCTTTTAAGGCAGGGCTGCAATGACGTTGAAATGTGTTTTGGGGGATAAAGTTCATTTTCTAGGCAAATATTGACTTTGCAATTAATTGCTGTTGCGCTGATCTCTTTATAACATTCTAGAGCAGTGCTTCCCAAACTTTTTGCATCGCGTATCCCTTGGAGCATTTCATCTCCATCCGCGTACCCCCCCCCCCCCCCCCCCCCAAACAAAAAAAAAAAAGAAACATTCAACATAGGGATCAGAGTTTTATTAACTTGACTGCAGATACTAAATAATATACCAGATAATATAATAACATGTAACAAACAAGAACAAAGACTATAACGAGCCTGTTCAGAATACAGCCAAAACTGCGGAGCGTGACGGAGTCCTTGTGACTCTAATGTGAGGGGTGTGCTTGAGAGGACGCGCATAACCCCTGTATGTCTGGCCGAATCGGCGACAGTTTCAGTCTTAAATTGTCTTCCACACATAGTCTGTTTCGGTATTTAGTTTTCAGGCTGGTCAAACATGAAAATCCTCTCTCACATAAATATGTAGTGGCGAATGGCATTCATTTCTTGGACCAGGCTGTGAAGACCGAGGAGGACCTGGAGGGCTCTCCCCGCCAGCCGCACACTCCGTGCGCTGAGGCGCTCGGCTCCTCTTCACCTCCCGGCCGCATAATGACCTCCGCGGCTACGATGACGGAGCCTCTCCACAGCGGCTGGACCCCGCCGGCTGCGATCAGCGGAGGAACCACACCCCCTCCACCGCCCGCTGATGACGGCACTCCTCTCCCTCTGCGCCAGCAGAAACCCTGCGGCTCCTCCTGTCCTTCTCCGGGGACGTCACAGCTCGCCTCTAACCAACTTTATCAGTGTCAAGCCCGAGCCCTACTCGAGCTCGTGCTATTCATTGAATTTAAGGTTGCTGCTTCACGTACGAGGCCACTATTGTACGGCATTTGATTTTTTTTCCCCTGCATTTTTATTTTTTTTTTCCAAAATCTTTTCCCGTACCCCCTGTCATGACGTCGCGTACCCCTAGGGGGTACGCGAACAATAGTTTGGGAATAACTGTTCTAGAGTATATGCAAATTGCCGTTATAAAAACTGAAGCAGTAGACTTTGTAAATATTAACATTTGAATCATTCTCAATACTTTTGGCCATGACTGTACATGATTCTATGCTCATACAGCTGGAGAAAATTGGGGTAATTCCAGCACTTGCTGTAACACTTTATTAAAAAGGACAGTATGATTAAAATTTTTGTAGTTTTGAAACTAGCATTTTTGATATTCTTTATACCTTGGTAATATTAACTAGTTATTTATTGCTGATATGTTGAAGTATAAATGACCTAAAACTATTGAAAAGAAAAATGACAAAGTTGTTCAGTGTTTCTTCCTCTGCTCTGTACGCGGATGTTGGAAATGGAGCCATATCTTGGAGCCCCCACACACAGAGCTACTTACTGCTTGGGTTTACTGTCCCCTCTCCCTGCTTGTCCTTCCCCTGCCAGATCAATACCATAGATCAGCAAGCTATCAGGCTGCAAAACGACCACATCACCATAAATACACACACTCCTTGAACACACACAAATGCTGCCGCTGTATCTCAGCCGGGAGCGAATGGACGGCTGTAATAAACATCAGCCGGCTCGTGTGCTCTGTGCTCACTGCATCGGAATATCATCATCGTTTGTGGTTTGTATTGATTCGGTTATGGCTGCTTCATATGCTGTTGAACAGTGTTAAATGCACATTTTCTGGCATCATGCTACACATTAGTCAGAGGCTGCTCATAGACTGGATGGAGTAGAGAACCGCAACGGAAGCAAGAGTAGGGATGTAATGTATGAATGGATATCTCTCTATATTACACAAACAATGTAAAAAAAAACACACACACACAAACTCAACAGATCTCAAATGGAAAAATGATCCTGCTGGATAGCCATACTGATAGGGAATGGGTAATATGTTAGGAACAAAAGGACAACACATCATTTGATGAAAATGTGAATTATCAACCCACAGAGGGGTTAATCTGAATCATAGAGAAAGTGAAACTGAGGACCCGGTGGCATCAAATGAACCTAAACGTGACATCCCAGAGATGATCTGTTGGATTTAGGTCAGGGGAGCAAGGAGGCCAGTCAATGGTATCAGGTCCTTCATCCTCCAGGAACTGCCTGCATACTCTTGCCACGAGGCCAGGCATCATCATGTACCAGTAGGAACCCAGGGCCCACTGCTCCGCCGAAGGGTCTAACAATGAGGGTAGGGATTTCCTCCCGATAGGGCTGTACGATGCTGCCAAAAATCAAAATTGCAATATATTTCAACTATAATTGTGATTTAATTTTGACTTTTCTCTGCATTAACCACAAGCAACAAAAATTCCCTGTAGATAAAGATGTTTGTAAACAAGGACTATTTAAAACAAGAAACTTAATGGCTTCTATTAATCAGGTTTAGGGTTATTATTCAAGAATAACTTGAGTTGGACATCAATCCTTGTTGAACATAAAGTGCAACCAACAAACAAGTCTATGTATTAAACAGTTTGACTGGTACTTAATGCTATGGTGAGATTCCTGAAAGTTTCTGGTAAAACTGTATGATTATATAAACTCTAAAACAAATAATAAAATTAGATTATCTCACTGCTGCAACTCTCTTCCCTTCCATGTGGAGGCAAACCCACTTTAAACATATTACCGGCATCTAAAGGACGCGTCTTATCCATTAACTGCTATATAGCCAAAATTGCAGACCTCTGCAATTTGGAAATTGTGTCTTTTAAAATTGTGATTATATTGTAAATGCGATTAATTGTTCAGCCCTACCTCCCAATACCTAATCATGGGTAAAGAATCTCTGACTGTCCTGTCCAGCTCTACTAGACTAACTGCCTGCCTCGTGGAAGCTCCTCCAGGCTCTTGAGACTGCTGTGAGACACAAAAAACCTTCTGGTCAATGGCACGTATTGAGCCATCCTGGTGGAGATGGACTCTCTGTGCAAGCTCTGTTGGGTCCAGGTTTTGCCTCATGGTACCAGAGGTGACCACTGACCCCAGTCCAACGCAAAACTTCTGAAAAGCAGGCAAAAAGTGAGGAGGGGAAAAATGCCTGAGGCCTCCACCTGCAATACCATCCAGTCCTGTTTTTTGGGTCGTCTCATTGTTGGCCCTTAACACCAAAACAACTGACCCTGGTTACCAACCTCTGAATGAGATAGAAAAAGGAGAATTTTAAAAAGTGGAATGTAGTAAGAAAAAAAGGTTTACAAACTGTTTTCCTAACTCTATTATCAAAAAGATAAATAGTAACATTTTGGAAAAATAAATGTTTTTTACCCAAATAATATTTCACTCAAGTTTTTTAACAAATGTCCTTTGGGTTATCAAATCACAGCCAAAGCTTCTCCCCAAGTTACTGAACATTTTAGGTTTTGAGTAACAAAAAAAGTCTCAAAAAGTCCAGAAAATGTGTACAGCTGGACCATTGTTACTTTACACTGTAACAAGATAAAGATGTCTCTGCTCAGACGCTATGGTTTAAGATATATTTAATAGAAACCAGTCCAGATTTGACTAGACCTAAATGTCCAGATGTACAGTTTTGAGGAGCAAAGATGATTATTAATAACCCTTCCGGTTAACCTAAGGGATATTTTCTTTAGTTGTGAGCTGACTTCATTTTTATTCAGATACCTAATCCTTGTTTTCCTCTATGGCAGGGTGACGGAGGAAGAATCAACAGCTACCACGATGGAGGCTCTGAAGGCCCGAATCCGAGAGCTCGAGAAGCAGATCCTGCGGGGAGACCGGTACAAATGCCTCATCTGCATGGTGAGTAACCTCCTCCATACTCTGTCCGGTAGGCTGTGTATCGTGCCTGAGCCGCAATACCTTGCAAAAGTATTTATACTCTTAGTACTTTGTCACATAGGAAAAACAACATTTAATATACTGATTATTGGGACAACATTAATTAAAGGAGCGGCCAAGAGGTCCATGGTAACTCATGGTAACTCTGAACTCCACTCTGAAACATGATGGTGGCAGCATCATGATGTGGGGGTACTATTCTTTGACAGAAAAGGGGAAGTTGGTCAGAGGAAATGGGAAGATGGATGGAACTAAATACCCGGTAATCCTGGAAGAAACCCTGTCAGAAGCTGCAAAGACTTTTAACTGAAGTGGAGGGCGACATCTCAATAAGATGACCCTCAACCTACAGCCAGACCTGCAGTGGTTCAGATCAAAGCATGTCAGTATGGTACAATGGCCTAGTCAAAGTCCAAACTTACATTTAATTGATAATTTATCACAAGCAGTTGACTATATGTGAATAAGGGACCAGGGTGTGAATACTTTTGCAAGCCACTTCACCACCATGAAAGGAATTTTGTTCCTCGTTTTCTCTGAGGAGAAATGAGAAATGCACACGTGCCTTTCTCTCGCCTCTGAGGATGTCAAGGCAATTCATTTCTTTTCACTATGAGACAAGAGGTGCAGTTTTTGTTTCGTTCTTTTTTTTTTTCTTCGCTTTTTCTTTCAAAGTTTAGTTTTTTGGCCATTTTACTAATTTTCTCTTCAAGAAATCCCAAGAATCCACATCATGTTGTATCCTGCATGCTGCTTTCTTGTTCCACCCTCATGTGAATGCGCTGAGCAACTTCTATGTTTAGTTACAACTCTTCTAATGATGTGCTGTTAGCGCTCGCATGGCTCTGCACGTCGATGCCGTTATTTGCTGCTCGTGCAAATAAGTGTCCTGCTACAAACGTCATGCGCTAATCAACAATCGACCCGCTGGCTTAAATCCAGTTCTTCATATGAACAGTGAAATTGTTGCATTTACGTTTATACCTTTCCGAGTGCAGCTGAGCGAGAAGATGCTGTGCTGATTTGCGCTTTTTATTGGCATTTACTTAAAATAAGACCGCGGTCATCGAGTGACGGTATTATTCAAAAGGATGGGCAATATTCATGTTCATCAGACACCTCCCAGCCGAGGTTGCTTCCCGTAATCGGTGTTTGTGCTCCCCACTTTATGTCAAGTACACATCCTGTCATCCTTCAAGCTTGTGGACAGTTCAGCATTGGCATTCTGTTCCTGTGTGTGTGTGTGTGTGTGTGTGTGCGTGTGCGTGCGTGCGCAAAACGGGTAATTACCAACGCTTGCGCTTCCTAAAGGTCGCTTTGTGCCTGAGGTGACACGGAGGGCAAGGTACAGCGATCGATCACTCACTGCCCCATGGACACCCAGCTCTTCGCCACTCATCTGTCTCTGTCCCTTATCTCTCTTACACTCCGGGGCCCTCAGAGAAACGCAAATATGTGTACCCACCCCTCCATCTAATCTGTCTCTGTCTGTCTTTAGGTTGTCGCTTTCCTGTCCTGTCATGTTGTCTGATCTAAAAGTCATCAGATTAGTGGGACTTGTTGCCAGGGACGGGGCAGATTTTAAAGGAGCTGCAGGTTACCACTGAAGGTTGCATCAGAGCAGATCCAGAGAAAACTACAGATTTGGCTCAGCGATCAGGAAAGGTTAAACGACAGTGGCACTCACAGCATTTAGATTCTCACTGAATAATTTACTTTATGAATTATAACTTTTACATCAGTGTCTCATAATTTTACTCACACATTTAGTCCTGCTTCCTTCTGTTGACAAGTTCTTCTGTCTTGGCTTAAATGCAGCTCTGTGCTTCAGCACAGCATCCGCAGTGGATTTCTAGCCCCATCTAGTGGTCATTTCAGAAAGTTTTGGGTTTATTGAGAATTATTCTAAGCACAAACTAACTTGATAATTGTTTAAAAATGTCATTTTACATGAAAGCAATGCAAGCAATTACAGTTACAGAATGATTGTGCAATGAAACTTGTTCACATTTTGTCACGTTACAACAACAACCTTTTATACGTTTTATTAGGATTTTATGGGACAGACCAACACAAATGTATGCACAATTTTCCCGTAGACGGAAAAAGACACATGGTTTTAAAATGTTTTTCAAGTGAAGGATTGTACACATCTCTTGTGTTTGGTTCCTGTTGAAATATAGCCTTAAGACATCCAGTTTATGGTTTCCCTAAAAGCCAGGTATGGGAACACAGCAAACATGTGAAATAAGGTTCTCTGGTTAGCTGAGATAACTAAACCTTTTGTCCTGCATGCAAACCTCTGTGTGCTGCAGGACACTGCACATCAGCCTTAACAAAAGAATCCACTAAATGAAACATGGTGGTGGTGCCATCATGCTGTGGGAATCCTTTTTTCAGCTCAACAGAGAAGCTAGTCAGAGCGGATGGGAAGACGGTCGGAGCCAAATACAGAGCAATTCTGTTAGAAAGGGTTTTAGGAGCAGTTCAATGCTACTTAGTGTTGGTCTCTCACATGAAATCCCAGCAACAAATCAAAATATGTTGTAGTAATGGTGACATAAAGTGCGCCAGGTCGGATTTTTGCATTGCGCTATTTCTTGCATCAATGTAATGTCTATAGACTCTGTTAAATTTACATGAAATCTGCCATTTTACTAATTTCCTCCGTCAGTAGTACCTTACACTTAAAGGGTCTTGGTATATTGCCGAATCAGTTGATCTTTACACTTCAGCAGTATTATTTGAACCTTCTGTCTAGTTACTAAGACCAAGTGGTTCGTTGCAGTGTAGTTACGGGCTATCTGGCTGGCACTAGTGAACCTCTAATATCTGTGTGCGTGTGTGTGTGTTTGCGTTTGTCCACGCGCCTGTTTGTTGCACTTTGGTGTCGGCGAGCACGATGAGTTCAGCTTCATGATTAGCTGCCACCTTTCGCCCCTCACTGTCCTCTCCCTGACCCCACCTCCCCTCCTTCCGCAGAGAAAGCCTGCTCTCAAGCCAGGCGCAGAGATCAAGAGCATAGGGCTGTGGTCAGGCTCGCGGCCACTGGCCAACGAGGTTGGAGAGAGGCAACCTAAGTCCCTCCCCCTCGGCCTGTACTGCCTGTACAGGGGCCTTGTGATTGGTGGCTACAGCAGCAGCATAAAGAGGCTCCTCCCACAACCCCTACGGAGGGTAAGGCGCTACCTCCCTCCTTTTCCTGCACCTCTTTGTCCCCTCCTCACCACCATCCCCAAATCATCTCTCCATGTTATTTCTGAGATGAAAAGACAGCGGCGCTTCTCCACGGCTTTGCCCCGCATCCCCTCCCCCGTGCCTGCCCCTCCTCCATCTGTAGTCGTTGCCTGCCCGGTTTCGTGTCAGTGAGTGTGTATCACCCGCAGGTTGCCGGTTCAGTTGTCCCCATTGTGCTGCCTTGCTCAGTGGTTTTTACCCCCACTGGCTGTTTGTTCCATGGATAGTGTTCTGATGTGGCGAACTGGTCAGGGAACGTTCAGTTCTGGTTGTTAGTTGGTGACACGTGTCCCTGCGAATCGGCTAAAATGTCTCCGTTTCTCCCTCTTCTCTTTAGGACTCCTACACGATGCCTCTGACGTCCATCCAGTGCTGGCATGTCCATTGTGAAGAGTGCTGGCTCAGGACTCTGGTACGCCTAAACCGACACACACACACACACACACACACACATTCTCCTCGGACTCCGCTTTCTTGCAGCTCCTCATTTTATGCAATTATTGCTGCCTCATTTCACAGTCAGTGACTTTCTCTCTGTTCTCGTGCCCAACAGGGAGAAACTAAAATGGAATATTCCCCAAATGACCTGTTCTAATATTGCACACACAATCCAGACAGTGCAAACACTCTTAGCCTCAGTAGGGGAAGAGCTTAGATGGAATGGTCCCCAAAAGGCTTGTTAAGATGTTGGAATAACGTAGTGAACTCAGAGCTCCAATATCTAAGACATGGTGCCTCAGGTCTGTGCACACACACCTCTGGGATTTTGTAGGTTATTAGTTAGGCTAATATATTCAGTTGAGTGTAATTAGCCAGTGCTAATGTCTTAACAAAGAGCAGAAGAAAACAGTGTTGCTTAAGTTGTGAAAATGAACAGTCTCTATGCTATCCCCCTCTCTCAGATCGCCTCCTATTTACATAAGCTGTAAAAAAACATACAAGATCGTATATCGGCATTCAGCCTAAAAATATCGAGATATTACTTTTGCCAAACATTTGCTCTCACAAAACATAAAAAGATTTTGATGACCCTGGCGTAAAAATGCTACAATTCTTCAGTGTCTTTTCTTTCTAAACTTATAACCACTTCATTCTCCACTGCATTTTTCCCTATTTTAAATACGTTTGCCATTTATTAATTCAGCAACTACGTTCTGTGTAAGTGTTGCTGCAGTGTCGAGTTTCTGTCACCATGAAAAGCAAACGACAGTAACTGTGATTAGTGTACAGTGAAGGGAGCTGGTCCTCTGGTGGTGAGGATCAAATTCAATCAAAGCTCAGAGCATCTCTGATTTAGCATCGTGGGATATTATGGTCTGCCTTTAATAAGCTTTTATTTGGCATTTATGTGTGTTAATGATTATTTGGTACATGACTTTAATTTAAAATCAATGCTGATTCATGGAGAACTTCATCTGAGTACAAAGGAAACAGCGGCCTGTGCATGTTTTATTCGTTACCTAAATTGTAATTTAGTTTCCAACAGTGCTGTGTGTACCTGTATTTTCTGTGCATGCTAACGTATGCGGCTTTAAACTCATAGCCTGGAGACAGCTGTAAAAAAAGGTAGGGCCAACCGGATCAAAGTAAACGGCAAGGAATCTAGTGAACACCACCACCGCCCCCTGCCTGCTCCTTAATGCCGTAATGTGTAGAGCAGCTGGAGCGCAGCATGCACACTCGAATGTTACCGACCGCTCTGCACAGCAGTAGTAAATTTTAACTGGTGTGCAAACCGCAATGGACTATGCTCACTTCAATTACCAAGAATTATTATTTATGGAGAAGTAAAGCATCTGCATAACCTTCAGCTGTAGCTTTAAAGTATGTCATTCATTTGTAACTTGTCACTCATAGTTAGGACGATATGATAATAATAATTGTTCTGGTTAACTTCCTATACACTCATTGTCAGGAATATTAAGTTATAATTATGAGCTATTCAATGTTTGTCTTTGGAAAGCAGAATGGGTAGAGTTCATTTAAATTATTTGCTTTTCCTGGCAAAGGCTGGACTTTTAAACATACTCTTAAGAATGTTTCATTAGCTTGAAGGTCAGGATTTTGGAAAGAGCGTTCAGGAAGCTTAATGTTCCTCCACTTTAGATAGCAGCTTTGATGTGTTTGCTGTTGCTGTCCTGTTTGAACACTCAACTTTTTTTGAGTTGAGGTTAAAGAATCTGAATGTGTTTCTCTTTCTTATCCTTATAACGCACCAGTACTACCAGCAGTGAAAAAGCCCCACAGCATGATGGTAACCCCACCATGCTCCACCATGGGGTATATATCTAAATGCCAGGATATTTTCAGACACCCAGGTCTTGTTTCTAAAACTTATTAAATTTGTTTCTGTATAATTACTTGACCCTAATAACAAACTTAATGATCATGCTTATAAAGATCGCACATAAAACCTCTGACTACTAATTTAATCGCACTTTGAATAATTTGTGTTCATATATCATATGACTCTGACTCTGATTCTTTGGAAACATTTCTCTCTTAAACCTGCCTCAGGCCACCCAACAAAGAGGTAAAATGTTTTTGCCATCACCCTATTTGTGGATGGTGCACATTTAAAATGTGATTATGTCACAAAATGATAAAGAGCAATGTCTTTAACCCTTAAAGTACAGTTTCTGTTCTTGCTATGAGGTCATAAAATATAAAGTGAGCAACTTGCTTTGTTTTTGCTCCCTGTGGGCCATCTATCTACATATTTTTGCCATCTCACATTTCTCCTGTAATCACTCCACGGTGCAAACTAATGCAAGGTAGGCGGCCAACCCAGAACAAACTGGATGGAAGGGAAGCTAAAAAAACAGCGGGTGGACAATGCTGGAGACCACCCACTCAGAGTAGAGGAGTGCTCTCCACCCTGTGTTGCACATTATGACCTGCTGCTTTACTGCAGATGGCATGCTATCAAAGCAAGGCAGGGGGAGGAAACGGTGCGCTGCTGTAAACGGGTTGAGTTAGACCCACGCTGTAGGAAGGATGTAGTGAATGTTAGTACTTCTGCCAAACATTGGTGAACTTTGACATAGTTGTGAATGTTGAGCCTCTACATGTGTTTGTTCTTCAACCAACTGACTTTCAGGTTTTTTAGGTGCATCTCAAGGAGCTAGAATATTATTGAAAAGTACATTTATTACAGCAATGCACTCCGAAACTAATAAATAGACTGATTACATACAGAGTAATATATTTCAAAGATTTATTTGCTAACTAATATGATTGTTTTATAGCCAATGAAAACCTAAATATTAGTTCATCAAAAAATTGCAGTATCCTATAACTTCTAAATAGTGCTTTTAAAATAGAGATGTCATGTTATGGCCTACACATGGACAGGGAAGACTGCTGACTTGTCATTTAAGTCCTGCACCAGGAGGGTAAGACACTAAGGAAACTGGCAAGGTGTTCTATCCAACAGTAGAAGGTAACGGTGCACTAGAGAAAAGGGTGCAGAAGTAAGATGGACAACTGCCGCCGTGAATTTATTTTGAGGCATAGCCTGTTTTAAGAAGGAGAAAAGGGACAGGCCTGTTACTCAATGGTCCAAAATCCTCTTTCAGATAAAAGTACATTTTGAGAATTTGGAAGAAGAGTGGATAGCTATTTTAGACACATTAGGTTTGCAATAAACAGAATTTTGGGTTTTCATTGTTTGTAAATTATACCATTTAAAATAAACAGGAAAAAAAAACACTTGAACTATATCCCTCTGTGTGTGACAAATCTAAAACTGTTTGAACTGAATTCCCAAACTAAATTCATTATTCAGAAATGTCTTTTTATTGAGATGGCGCGGCATGTAAATAAATATCTTCACCATGAACACCTGTACCGTGATAAAAAGGCTTAGATTTGGCTGGAATAAAGCTACATTTTTGCTTCGATTTCTTAGCAGCTAAGCTAACTCCTCTCTGTCCGTCCTCCACAGGGAAACAAGAAGCTATGCCCGCAGTGCAACACCATCACCTCACCTGGAGACCTGAGGCGCGTCTACTTGTAAAGAGCACAACGGCTGCCCCCTCATCCTTCCCTGGATGCCACCTCTCCCCTGTCACCGTTAGTTTTCTCCTGTGGACCGTAGATCCGACGCCTCTGAGAGCGTTTAGAGACAACAAGGCAGTCTTTGAGACTCCTCTGGCTCTTTTAGGAGGCCGACACTCTTGAAGAAGTGACTCACGGACACTCTTGCTGACTGACTGATCGTTCATTTGCAGAAAGAGAATAAAATTTGGGAACATGAAGTCCCAGATGTTAAGCAGAAATGCTCCACTGAAGGACTTTTTCAGTGGAAACCTCCCCCATCTCCTCAAAACCAAGCAAAGTCCTGCTGACTCCTGGCAGCTTCGTGCTGCTGGGGACGAACCCCCATTTTTCCTGCGCTTCTTTCAAATTTGACTCTAGCTGGACAGCAGGTGCAACATTGATGACTCGCCAGAAAGCTTCTTCGTTTTAATTTTTGTTTTGTTTTTTTTTCTGTTGTAAAAAAAAAAACTCTTTTCCTCACAGAACTTTTGCTTGAGTGTTTTAAAAAAAAGGACCATCCACCAAGATTGAGCTTTCAACCAAACTGACCTTCAGAACCTTTGAAAAGAAGTTTGACACTCGCTGTCCTCCACTTCTTCTTTTCCCAAACCTCTTTTTTTTCCCCTGTTTGTGGTGTTTTTAGTGAAGTAAACCAAATTCGCTCCCCTCCAAAATGCAGTGCAAGCACATGTAATATAGTTCTATGTAAGTTTACAATGTTGGGTGTAAATGACATGGAGTTCACACACACTTGTACACTCACACACATGACCATCAAAAGACACACGCCGAAGTATGCATTTAAATCCCCTTTTTTAAGTGAAAAGTCGGTTTGGACTAATGTGTGTGGGGGGAAAAAATGGCTGGAATAAAAGGCCTTCTGTATTTTTGAAAAAAAGAAAAAAGATCATTTCAAGATCTGTCGAAGTTTTATTTGAATGTACAGGAATAAAAAGAAGATAATAAAAATAATAATCTACTCAAGATTAGATGGTCCAGATTTAGGTGGTCTAGATTTTCTGCAGGGTACGCTGGAAAACTAGATTAGATCATAAAGCAAGGGCAAATGTTAGTTTTATTGAATGGAGAGATTCCTTTTGTCCAAGATTTCCTGAAACCATGCAGAGCGGTGGAAATGTTCTTTGAAAAAATTTTCAGCCTAGCTTCTTCTTTTCACCATCATTTCTTCTTTGTCTCAATTGAGGTGACGCCATGATCAGATCATAGTCTACAGAAATGTATTTTTCAACCCCTACATGTCTCAGAAAGGTTTTTTTCCCCCTAATATTCCCCTAATGCTGTGCTTCAAAAAAAAAGAGTCCCGAGAAGCAACTCCAAATGGCAGTTTTTTTTCTAAGCTGTAACAAATGAGTAAAGGCTCTTTAAAAGACGGATGCCCTAGGCTGTACTGGCAATCTGAACAACCCAGAGCATTTTCCCCTTTTCCCTTTACCGCAGCGGCATCAGCAGCCAAGATGGTGGTGTGCTTTGTGTTTGTAAAACTATGTAATCTGTGACGTCTGTATTGTTGTAAGAAATATTGGAAAAAAAGAAAAAATAAAACTTCTCAAATATCATAAGTGGTCTTCTTCACTCAACCTGGATGGTGAAGAAAATATTTTTTTTTAAATGGGCTAATATGGTTTTAATGCAGAGAAACACAAAATTTATATCCTTTTAATCTCATTTTATGCCATTTGGATGTCTGAAAGACTCCATCGCTCAAAGGTTAATTCTCCAGAAGCTGGATGTTGTGCCAATGAGGCCGACGGCTTGAAAGCTCTCCTGCTCACCTATAGTTATCTAAGAAATTCATGTTTTGAATCCACATTATGTGTAACCTATCATCTCTGAGAAAAATGTAGTTGTTTTTCTTTGGCATGGATAATTCTAGTTACACCTGACAAGTGAAATACTGTGCGCAGGATTTGATACTTTATTGATCATCAGATTACTTTAACATGTTGATTGGAGTCTCCCCCTATATTATAAACTGCTAAATAGATTTGTGTTGGTCCCAGTTGTTAATGGAAATGGTACATGTCAGCCATTTGTCAGAATCAATTGACAAGATTAAATGTCTTAGCATCAAATGCCATCCATTGCATTTCCTGTAGTTCAGCTTGTTTTTATTTTTTACCCCACTAAATGTGTTCAAGGGAGCATGTTATAGCAGGTATTTTAGGTCAGCTCTTTCAGAGTATGAACTAAAACATCAGTCAGATTTAGTTTCAGATCCAACCTTCACCAATACTGGCAAATAATGGGTGAAAGACGTAAATAAAGCCATGCTGGCTCAGACCTGACCCAGATTAATGTTCAACTGGTTGATGTAAAATTGGAATAGAAGTGCATTTTCATAACCAAACCAGCAGGAAGGGTTCTATAGACAAAGGGTTTTAGGACTTATATTAACAAAGTGCTTTTCACCTAATGTCTGCGAGAACTGCCGATCACAGCTTGAGGTTGAAGATGTGCGGCAAAGGGAAGTAAACAGGTTAGACATTTTCAGCTGCACAAGTGCAACTGGCTTGACCATAAAAAAGATGGATGTCAAACGCCTGTGCCTTTTGTCATTGCTGTGTGATAAAGCGCTTTTTGAAGATCTGCTAGAAGATGTGTATGCTAACCTAGTACCTACATATTGTGCTACCGTCCCGACACTGATAAACTGGTACCACTACCACTGGTTTTTGGCATAGCTGCAAGATGCAAAATAATCCACAGCCACAACGTGCATTGTCCCTCATGAAGGAAGAGGATCTGAGTTGAGCTCAACACAGTGGGAAGTTAGCTATGCATTTGATCAAAAGAGAAGTCTAAAATGACCCTGCCTTTAGTTATTCAGCTAAAGAGGTACAGGAAAGAATGGTACCACTTCACAATAAGGCTCCCCTAATAGATGGCTGACAATTAGTTTCTAAATATGTTAGAAATGAATCTGTAAACAGACAAAACTGAGCGATTTGTGCTTACAAGGTAGTAACTTAGTCTGAAATTTTTAATTCAAGCAACTCTAGATGAAATATGTAGTTGAACAGATTAGGCTCACTACCAGCCAGTTTTGTCTCTTGGTTGTCCATGGGAAATATATAATACACACTTATGAGTTGTAAAGTGCTTACATATTAATTATTAATATATCTATAAACTATTTAGTAGCCATCTATAAGGGGTGCCACATTGTAAAGTGGTACCGAAAGAATCAGAATCAAAGAGAAGGCATCTTTCTGACCCCATGTTAAGACATGGCATCTTGGAGACTGTAGCAACATTGCAGCAAGTTTAAAGATCTCTTATCACGATCCTGCTATGCTCTTTGTATCAGATAAATAGGTTTTGAAATTCTACTTTCCACACCATTAAAAACTTTTCTTGTACCTTCCCCATGTTCAATATGCCAGCTGCCCACTTCCATATCGTGACTATTCCATGTACATTGATTATGACACCTCTGCAGCGCTGGCCTAATACACCTCACCTCAACTTTAGAAGATCATGTCATGAAATCCCAACTTGTGTCAGCTTTCACTTCTGTCACTTCTGCAAATAGTTTTCCAATTATATTGTAACCATCTGCAGAGTGTCCCTGTATGTATGATTTCAGGGCCTCTGTCATCATTGTCAGTCTTGCTGTGAAGGTGAAAACACCATCAGATTTTCAGCATGTGGGAAGAAAGCTGTGCAATGTCAAATGTGCTTTTCTTGCACACTGAAGATACCACAATGGTTGCACTCGGAAGGAATCATCCACATAGAAACAAAAATCTATGCTCATCTGTCACTGAAGAACAATGCTGAGGAATTAATAATGGCTGCTCAAAATAGCTACTAAGCACAAGAGAAATAAAGGCTGGTGTTCTTCACTCCTAACAGAATCCAAACGGACAGTTGTGTAAAAAATTCAGATGAGACAGTTGAGGAATTCAAAGATGATTATAAGATACAGATATGCCATCATTCATTGCAACACCCGGTGTCCAAAAAATGTCTGGTTTGTATGAAACAGAAGTGGGAGGCACCACCAAAACCAGGACTTGGGTCCGGTGGGACTTCCAGATCTAGAATCATTAGTTATTAGCCATAACCCACTTTGACATTGGAGTGGTTGGCAATGAATGTAGCATTCCCAAGCAACACCAAAAAGGGTGCTTGAGAAATACCAACAACTCAAAAGTGAAAATAGGGTAGTTGTGGAAACTCAAGGCCTGATTGTACCAGTGACCATCTCAGCATTTAACATTTTAGATTGACTGAGAACACTCTAGTTGTTCACTAATGCATTTAATCCTTAAAGGTTGCCCAATTGTTGTTCACATGGTGTGATTTTGAAAGGCCTTAGCACCTAGGTTGATCCTATCTGTCTTACTAATTGTTTGTATTGAATTCTTACAAACAGTTCAAAGCAAGTCTAGGACCGTGGGTCTGCCACTAATGATGCCTTCAATTTCAGCAAGGATTTGCCGTAGAATAAAAGACAATGGAAACACAACAGAAAACAAGTTTGCCACGGATTTAGTAAAAACATGATATTCACTTAATTATTGTGGTTTTGTATGAATGAGTCATTTTGGCTGTGAATGAGTCCATTTGTATAGTGCATAACAAATTCCACCAGTCAGCAGACCACCCCTCATACATATTTTCTTCAACCACTGCAGACTGGCAGAAACTCTTGCTGTGATAGACACTGCCAAACCAAAGACTGTTTTCCATAAAGTCAAATGCCGACATGTATTAGTGTTAGATTATTGTCAGAGTTAGTCATTAAAACAAGTGTTGTCAGATGCGGACAAAAATTTTGTTCCTGTCTTGGAAACCACAGCAACAGGGGAGCCTCGCTGGAAAGGCAAGCTCTATTCAAATCAAGACAGCAAGGTCTGGCAACATGCTGGCTACGTTACTCCCAAAACCACAAGGTTGTGGAGAAGGAGAACTTGTGATGCTAACAGGTAGCAAACACAGAAAACGATGTAGCAGAGAAGGAGGTGTTGCAACTGGGATTACAAATCAGTTTGGTTTAGGAGTAATTGTGCCTTCATGTATTATTTTGCAATTGCGATGCAGGTGAACTGATCGTGTGGTCTAGAATGGTAGTAGCAGTTACAATTGTAATAGGTAGGTAATAAAACCCTCAAGAAGCAAACCTGACTCCTGGATAGCAGTCGGGAACAGATTAATTGCTTTTTGATTGGAAAAACTACAGGACAATATTGCCATCTAGAGGTTTTTACCTGGCACACACCAAGCTTTCCACAAGTAATCTTACTCTTGCTGTCAGGCATCTGATATCAAATCCTCAAATGACGTCTCTGTGCAAGAAAGATCTGTGTATGCGAGCTTGCTTGCATACTTTGGTTAATCTCTTTTTGAGAAACCTGCAGCGCCAAACATGAGAGCTCACTGAGGAGCTGCTTGTGAGTGTAATTAGGGAATTACTGCAGTATATTCTCCCTCATATAACCAACTGCTGCTCAGATCTGCATCCAAGCTTCAAACAACAAAACACCAGCAGCACCCTCCACCCCCACCCCGGCACCATAAGAGCTCCTCTAAGTGCTGTCAGATGTTAATAAAGTCGTGGGGAACAGGTAATCAAAAAAGGCAAAAGTGATGAACTGAGTATGGTAGTAGCAGTCGGGTGTGTAACCAGTTAATAATGTTGCCGCTTATATTTCTGAATGCGTGTTATTCATTTTTAGCATTCAGTGAAAAAGAGCCACATGTAGTTCACAGGCTCACACGATTGTTTCAGTCGAAGACGGTGGACTGGTTTAGCGTAATGGAAATGTTGCACGGACACATTACAATTCCTTGCTAAATTATCCATTGAGTTTTTCCACATCTTGTTTTTATGTGATGTTCATCACATTTTGAGATAAGTTTTATAACCTAGCATTTTTTAAATTTGTCCCACAAATTAAAATCTGATTCAGCACCAATTTGTTTCCCCATCTGATCTGACCAACTTCCCTGTCCCCGATGAAGATGAGCCTCTCCGCAGCATCATGATGCCACCGACATGTTTTAACATGATGATGGAGTGTTACGTTTGCCACCACACACACTGTTTTGCTTTTAGGCTAATACACTGAATATTAGCCCCATCTGACCAGAACACCTTCTTCTGTGTTTGCTGTATGAATTATCACGGTTTTCTTTCAACAACAGCTGTCTTCCTGCCACTTTTTAAAAAGTCCTAATTTGTGGGGCTCATGACCAATAGCTGTCACTTTCAAGAGATTTTTCCACCCTGAACTCCAACTTCTCACGAGTTACAATAGGTCTCTTGGCTACTTTTCCTATTATGTTCTCATAGCCAGGCTGGCACTTAGGTTTGCATCTGTGCACGATGGACTGAGTATGGTGAGATGTTCAAAGCGAGGAATATTCTATACCATAACTG
Source organism: Fundulus diaphanus (assembly GCA_037039145.1). NCBI lineage: Eukaryota > Metazoa > Chordata > Actinopteri > Cyprinodontiformes > Fundulidae > Fundulus > Fundulus diaphanus. Next base: position 41,191,564 of record CM073133.1, read on the forward strand.
CTTTAAAGTTCTCCACAACTTTAACCCTCACCTGTTCGCTGCGTTACGTGGTTTTCGTTATACTCGTAGCTCACTAATAAACCTCTGAGGCCTTCATGAAAGAGTTGGATATATACTGAGTTAAATTACACACAGACGGACCATATTTACTAATTACGTGGCTTTTTTAAGGGAATTGGTTGCACTCAATTCTATTTCAGGTTAACAGAGTAGAGGGGGCAGAACATAAAAGTATGCTGCACTTCCTTTACCTTCCACTTACCAATTATGCACTACTTTGTGTTTGTCTATAACAAAATATCCTAGATTATGGCAAAGTGCCTCCTGTACAATCCTTGACATGTGTGTTTGTGACAAAGCTGTGCTTTATTTAAGCTAAAACTTTAAAATGGTATAAAAAAAAGTACACGCACACAAAGCTCTCAGGGGCAAAGTGAGCATGGCCCAAACCATTTATCAGAAACTGAAAAAAAACACTACCTCTGACAGCTATTTCTCTTATAAAATGTGGTTAAACTAAATTGTAGTTTAGCCTGGTTTGGGTCATCTGATGTATGAAAACAAGAGCAACAACTTTTGTTTTGTGTGTGTTTTTGCTGTTCCGATAGTCTTACTAATAAGATAAGATAAGATAAGATAAGATAGTCTTTATTGATCTCACAATGGAGAAATTCACTCGTCACATCGGCTCATACAAGAAGGTGCAGAGTAGGGAAGGTGCATTCAGTTATATACAGTGAATCTTCATATCTACAATGGATCAAAAGAATACCAAAAACAAAAAATACAAAAAAGGAAATAGGAATGTAAATGTCTCATTTACATTCTTAGTGGTCTATATATATATATATATATATAAACATATCTATATACTTAAATATATACATATATCTATGCGCCTACTTACATACGCACCTACGCGTATGTAAGTGCATATACATTGTATACATTTGTACATACATACATACATGTGTACTGACTTATGTTCAAGTGTTGATAGCAGCAGAAGTCACTACATCAGGATTATTGCACGGGTTGTAGGACAGTGTATTAAATAGATTATTGCACCTTAGTTATTGCACATTAAATATTACAGTTATGGTCACAGTTGCAGTTACAGTGCAGCATTGTAAAATCTGATGGCAGCAGGAATAAATGACCTGCGGTAGCGCTCCTTTTTACAGACAGGATGTCTAAGTCTTGCACTGAAGGAGCTGCTCAGCTGCTCTACAGTCTGGTGCAGGGGGTGGAAGGTGTTGTCCATGATTGATGTGAGCTTGGACAACATGCCAGAGCCACATCTTTTGGAGGTCACACAGTGTGAATCCTAAGAAGAATGTACACAGCATGGTGTGGCCATTATTGGCATTTTATAAACACAAGCACACGTGAATCAATATGAGACTTAATAGTACCTTCCATGTCCCCTATTCCACCCAGCACCTCCTATATATATATATATATATATATATATATATATATGTATATATATATATATATATATATATATATATATATATATATATATATATATATATATATATATATATATATATATATATATATATATATATATATGTATACTAGTATGCTAGTATGCACGAAACGCACATGAACAGACCCATTAATACACACGTGTGCGCACACATTTGGACACAAAGTACATATTGATTTAATGACTAACACACACAGTATTTGGCCAGTTCAACAGGACTGTGCGTATTTAGCTGCAGGCTGGGTGCCAGAGGTACCAGGCAATCTATCCAGCAGGCGCCTGCAGAAAGAGGCAGGAAATTGAACCAGATGACAGAAGAACCCCCTGAAGGCTAGTTAACTGCCATTAGGATCATTTATGTCATCAAGTAGCTCCTCCAACATTATTTTGGTAACAACATCTGGAATAAAATCTCAGATTTTTCTACTTCAATTACAAAAAAAAGTGAAAATCTGCGTAAAAAATGTGAGTTCATACCCCTTTAACTAATTTTCTCATGTTACAACCACAGACTTCAATAAATTGTATTTGGATTTCATCTGATGATGCAACACTAGTAGTAGTAAATAATAAAGAGGAAGGAAAGGGAAATATTTGACAAATAGCAATCTACGAATTCTGGTGTGTATTTTACTCTTTTACCACTAAACAAACTTCAGTACAGCCAATTACCTTTAAAATAACTTAGCAGTTGCCTAAATGCAAAACAAAGGTGGTGGAAAGTATACAATCAACCCACCACGAAACATATTTCTTGCAGCTTGATGGTGGGGTTACTCTTTTTCTTTAGCAGAGAAGCTGGTAAGAGAATAGGAAGATCAACAGAGCAAAATACAAGGTATTCCTACAAGAACACCTGCTGGAGTGTACAAAATCGGAAGGGGAGGTTCAACTTTTGTAGGGGTCAAGGGTCCAAAACATAAAGCCAGAGCTACAATGAAATTAAATGCTTAGATATTTATTTTTTAGGATAAATCTTCTCAAACAAACATTAATGTATCTTTCTATTTTTACCTTTACTTGTGCTTCCTGTGTGAGAGTAACGATAAAGAGCAGGGCAACAAAAAGTGACTATAGGCTACTATAGAGCATCTTACAGCTGGGAGCTCTGCCCCAGTATGGCATTAAATTCAGTAACGTCCTTGGTTTTACATCTAATGAATAAATCTCAGACCCTTTGACCATCAGAAATGGTTTTGCAAATGTCACCCCTGCAGTAACACCAGGGTTCCACACGATGGGAGTGTTTCATTACAAACACTGTTTCGCTGTGGAAGACTGCAGACATATTCCCAAAAGTTGACCTTACCAACACTGTTCTGTTTTTTTCTTTGTGTCTCTCTGGTACATGATGGCAGGACAGTTGTAATGTTATCTCTGGCCTGATAATGTTCTCGAATAAACCTCTTAAAAAACAGCTGGACCTACTGAGCTTAAATTACACACAAGTTGACCCTTTTTACGAAGTCGTGAAGCCACATAGATGCGATTTTATGTATAAATATTGGATGAAAGGGGGCTAAATATCAAACATCCATGTCACACTTTCTTTAAGGTTTTCCCTTGTAAAGAATTTTCAAAACCATTTCGTCCTCCTCTTTCCACATCACAGTTATGTCGCATAGAATCCAGATCAAACACATTGAAGATGGTAGCATGAAATTTAGAAAAAGGGTTGCGTTGAAACCAAAACTCGAGTTCTATCTCAATGCTAAAAGGAAATGCCAGTGGTTTATATCGGAAACAAGGCGAGCAAAAGACACGATGAGGAGTGAGGTCATGTCATCTGTTTCATCTCCTGCTTTAGTAACCCCTCACCACACCTTCTTTCATCTCGGTCAACCCCCCGAGGGGAGAACACTGGCCCACTGTGTGTGTGTGTGTGTGTGTGTGTGTGTGTGTATGTGTGTGAAGCAAAGAGGTGCGGGTCTTGGATGGATGGTGGGGAGGGGTGGGGGTGGGGGGGGGTTGCCAGAGGATCCCCATATCTTGAAAGGGAGAGATGACAACATGAGATAATGGGCTAGCAGGGGTGCAACATGAGTGTGCGTCAGATGGTAGACCTAATTTCGTCCTTAAATCAGCCCAGAAAACGTGTGATATTTTAACCCCCTTACATGCCACTTAAGACGTTTTTGTGTTGTCGCAAGTAACCTAATAACTCTCAAAGAAATGCACACAACATATCCACAGTGCTAGGCACTTTAATTAAGCAGATTACACAAATGCAAAGGAGTGCAAAAGTTTAGCTGAAATCTTCAATAAACAAAGCGATCCAAGACCTACAGAAGCAAACATGTTGAGTACTGGTGTAAAATGACATCCTCTTAGAACCTGCTCTACAACGCAAAGCACACCCATTCCTTCCATCCAGCGCAAAGCAACACTGACATCCTGCTCCTGCATGAAAAAGAAAACAACTTCGGCATTACCAGCGCTTACCGTTGATCCCAAGTTGCATCCGCGCTAATCCCACCTGCATGGTGTGAAGAAAAGACAAACTGTTGACATATCAGGTGGGGCCACGGCAAATAACACATCGTATCGTGTTGGTTAGCTTCATTCCAAGCTCTTCTTCAACAGTGGATTTGGACTGGACTAATTTCTATAAACTGTGAACTAACCTGTTTTGTCAGTTATAAATGTAACTAAATATCACATCTTACAGTCACTGCAGTGACTACTGTTGTCCAATTTGGCCCAAAGAATATCAACATAACATATTAGGTAACGGCCGGCTTGTTCAGAGGCACAACTAATCTTTCCAAAGCCTGACTGTAAGGTAATGATAGGTTTTGTTTGCATGGTGCTTCCTGCAATCAGCAAAGGGATAAAGTAAAGCTCAACAGAAGGTGATAGACAACACACATCCAGCTCAGTGCACACAAGGGGAGCTTGTAAAAGCTCCTTTTGAACAGATGTGTTTTGTAGGACTCAATGTAACCCTCAATGTCTCATTTCAGTAATCCTTGAGTAATATAATCATAACTGGGCAGAGGTTCTTTGGAATATAAAACTATTTGTTCCCGTTTGTACTGATGCATTATAGACTACAGTGGCAATTTCACTTCAGTTTATATTCTCTTGTGGCACTAATTTGACAGTTTAGTAGATGGGAGAGAGGAGAGGAGAAGACCTTCAATAAATAGCTCAGGATCAAACACAGGAGAGCTGCATCCAGAAATGTGAGCCTCTATACATGAACTGCCTGCTCTACCCATTTCACCATATGCTTCTGGTCTAAGTACAACAATATGGTATATGTTTCCCACTCATGCTAATTGAAGCATATTCCACACATGCCGAGGATTGTACAGGAGGCACTTTGCCATCATCTAGATGCCGTTATCCTGATGATGCTTAATTTTGATTATTTGCGCTCTATATGCCTAAATGTACATCTGTTGTACATTTGCTATACATAATTAAAAACTCTATTTAAAGATAGAGTCAGCGATTTTTCTAGAAGTTTCCACAAGTCCCTTTTTGAATAATTACACATGTGTAAGACCTGACCTGCTTTTCCGCCCCTCCAGGGGATCGTATGAAAAGAAATCTCACAAATCCACGCTGATCTTATTTCTTTCTACTGAGGCCTTCCTCTTCTTCTCATAAACGTGCAAAGTATACGGTGAAAGCAGTCGAGCTACGATGAACGGCTAACATCGAAGCTATATGCTAAGCTAACCAGATACATAAACACTAGCAGTGTGCATGGGCAACGTGCACACACACTGGCGTCACATGAGCACGTCTGAATGACTGGCATGTGGAACATCCAATAGATAAGTTACCCGGAACTTGAGGGATAGAGGATGGTGAGAGCAGGACCAAAACTCTGACCAATCCCTGCCATTTTTACAGGCCTGCAGCTTTCACAGAGATCTAATTTTTGGCCTCCTTTTTCTGAATACATAATGTATTTACTACTTTCAGGATGGAAGGACCATTTCACCTAGTATAACAAAATGTGTTTCTGAACAGGATTACCAACTATAGCTTTAATTTAGCCCCTGCTCGGTAACAAAACAATATATATATATATATATATATATATATATATATATATATATATATATATATATATATATATATATATATACCAGAGTGAGCTACTGATGCATAAATAGAAAAAAGTCAAATAGTGTGGCTATGCACCTTTAATATTATATATCAGAGCTCTTATTACCCCGTATGTTCTTAACAGAGCACTTCGCTCTCAGACTGCAGGTCTGCTGGTGGTTCCTAGAGTCTCTAAAAGTAGAATGGGAGGCAGATCTTTTAGTTATCAGGCTCCTCTCCTGTGGAAACAACTCCTAGTTTTGGTCTGTGAAGCAGAGACCCTGTCTACTTTTAAGACTAGGCTTAAAACTTTCCTTTTTAATAAAGCTTATAGTTAGAGTGGCTTAGATTACCCTGAGCTACCTCTATAGTTATGCTGCTATAGGCTTAGGCTACTGGAGGACATCAGGGTCTACTTTTCTCATTCTGCTGAGTTTTCCTATTTTTCTCCAATTTGCATTGTTTGTTGTTATTTCAACTTTTAACTTTTTGTTTTCTCTGTCTTTTTTTCATCTTTATAGTAGGTACACCTGGTCTGACGTTCTGTTAGCTGTGACACCATCCGGGGGAGGCAGATCATCCGCCACTACCATATAACAGAACGGCTTAATGGATCAATGTGTGATTCTGTGCTTTTGTTTCTCTGCCCTGTCTCTCTAACCCCCAGTTGCTCGAGGCAGATGACCGTTCACACTGAGCCTGGTCTGTTGGAAGTTTTCCTCCCGGTTAAAGGGGAGTTTTCCTCTCCACTGTCGCTTCATGCATGCTCAGTATGAGGGATTGCTGCAACACCATCGACAATGCAGAAGACTGTCCACTGTGGCTCTACACTCTTTCAGGAGGAGTGAATGCTGCTGTCAAGACTTGCTGCAGTCTACTGGGTTTCCTTAGATAGGAAACTTTTTGATCAATCTGTCTGTATGATTTGATTGAATTTGACTCTGTGAAATGCTTTGAGATGATATGTGTTGTGAATTGGAGGTATATAAATAAAATTTTATTGAATATGTTGAATTGACTTAAAACTTATTTGAAAATTACCCAGATCCCTTTTTGGGCCCCTGGTTCCTTACATAAAACTCTCTGTGAGAAACCTTGGTGTGACAATTGACAATTCTTTTAAAATAGACGGTCACATCAGCACCGTTGTAAAATCAAACTTTTTTCCAGAGGGAACTTTTAGCCAAGCTCTCTCCCAGAGATTTTGAGAACGTTATTCATGTTTTAATTTCTGCTCATCTGGATTACTTGTACGTGAGTTTAGATCAATTGTCCCTTCTTTGCTTACTGCTGGTACAAAATGCTACAAAATGCTACTGCTAATCTAATTTCTGGAGTGGGGAAGTATGAAACATTTTGACTTTACTCCATTAGATTCCTAGATAAGGACTTCTATCCAACAAAAGCACTCAGGTTTACACACCATGTGCGAATACAGAAAGCTCATACAATAGACAGCTTAAAAACTGCAGCTTTCATTTCAAGTGAAGCTTTGTCATCCTGATGTAAATCTTCCAGTGATTTATTAACTTCTCATCTTATTTGTTTTGGGATATGTTTTTATTACTTGTTATATCTTGTTTTAGAGCATTTTGCTCCCTCTACTAGGGTTGTAAATGTACTTGATAAATAAATATTCTCACTGATATCGATATTCTTCATAACCCAAAACAGTTTCTGTTTAAGGTCACAAATGGATTCTCAAGTAGAGAGCTTAACACATGGTTTCATCAATTATGTTAAGTTATCCAGGTCCCGAAGCAGCAAAGCAGCCCGAGCCCATCACATTTTCTTGATTGTGTTTGACTGTAGGTGAGGTGTTCTGTTTCTCAAATTCTGTTTTACTTAGACCAAACTCATTTTGGTTTAGGGGCCGCATTCAGCTTAATCTGATCTCAAGGGGGCCACACATGTAAACTCATTGCAAGATTAAATAGAACTAATAAAAGTGGACTTGTTGTTGGTTTTTATATTAAACAAATTTCCCTTTTACAAAACATATATTATGAATAACCTCAGAGTTTAAGAAAAGTATGTGCAATTTCAACAATACATTTACTCAGTTAAACATTTATTTAAGTGCGTTATGCATAGGAACTGATTACAGTGATTGTAAAATGTTGAAAAACATTTATTCACAGTTTTTGGGACTTAAAAACACTGTCCTGCATGACAAAATACATCAAACAGATAAAAATTAAGAAATTATTTAAAATCAATGTTCCACATCTGAAGCTCAGTGCTGCTGTTAGTTGTAACGCTTATTAAGGCCAGGCGCCTGACTACGGCCAAATATTGTAAAAGGCAGTCAGAAAGGTTCGGCTGAGGAGCCTGTGTGTGAATAAAATACCAACAGACAAGTAGTAAGTTTGACTTATTGTATTCAAACTTATATTTTTACATACATTTATGGAGGTATTCAATAATAGATTTTCCTATGAATATAAACAAACAACAGGAAAACAACAACAACAAAAAAAAAATAACCCTGATAACACCCAAGTTTCTTTCTCTTATTTAAGTCTGTCCTTTTGTTTGCAGGATAATTAATGGTCCATCAATCAATGATCCGACTCTTTTTTTAGTCTATGATTCACGGCAATAGGTCCTGGAAAATGAAATAGCTCTGCTCAATTAATTCCTACCGCACAGCTGCGGCGATGGTAGCTCGCCATCCTGGGTCGGAACAGAGGGTGGAAAAAACCCCTGACCTAAACAAGGTCATAAATAAAAACAAAAAATAGCACTTGAGCAGGGTTAAACTGCCATCCAAAACAACTAAACATTCATAAAAAAATAGCTATATTCCTTTTGTTGCGCAACTCCAAAGGAAAGAACCTATTCCAGAGTTCCATAGGCCATTGACAAATTTAATGAAAAGTAACTTAAAATTATCCTTAAAGGACAACATTTTGAAAAATCAAAAGGCTAATTTTAATGCTTTGAGAACATCTCTTATATTCAGCCACAAAATCAACAAAAAGAGAATGACCTTTGAAGCTATAAGACCATTTAAGATGCCAATACATAGATTTTAAGCGGGCGGGTCGCCACCACATTGCTATTATAATATAAAACAAACAACATAAAATAAACGACTCACCGTTGAGTGGTTGCCAGAAAACACCCAATGGAATACTTCGTCTGGGTTAATTGGACTTGATTCAACAATATTCTTGAGTCATTTAGGAAAAACGCCAACACAAGCAGCTAGCCACACCGATAGCAGCAACAAGATGGAGGAGTTCACGTCTGACCCGGAATTCAAAGAGTGCTGCTAGTTTGACCCGCCAAAATAAAACACGGCTTGATTATTTTGTGCTGGTTACACAATGGAGTGTTGCATCATGTTGTCTGCTCTAAATAAAACACAGCGCCACTCGTGGGCAATATAGGAACTGCAGGTTTTCAATTGAACGAAGTACATGTTTTTTTCAATAATCATTGTTGAATAATGATAATGCATTTGGCCACCGGGCCGGACTAAATCGTTCGGCGGGCCGGAACCGGCCCGCGGACCGTACGTTTGACACCCCTGACTTAGACTTAGAGACTTAGACAAACTTCATTGTTATTTTGAATACAAAGAGTGCATACAAAACAAAATTTCATTGCATACAGCTTACAACAATGTAATAAGATTGCAACTAAAATAAAACTAGAAAAAATTGCATTTCCTGCGAAAATGCAGTGTGAATGCAGTAAGCTGAATGATTGAGGAAAAGATGCATAAGATCTTTGAAGAAGAGAAAAAAAATAGCTGTAAAAAACCCATTAAAATCACACAAGACCCAATATGAACATGAAAGAACAATAGCTGAATGATTAGAAGAACAGAAAACTGAGGGAATGGCACCAAACGTTTCCTAACTCATTCTAAACACTGAATTGTTTAACAAAGCGGAAGTAGAATTTCAAACTCGAATAGAATGAAAGAGAAAGACTATTTAAAGACAGAAACTATGAGATGTCACAAGTTAGGTCAAAACAGAGGGAGGAGAAAGAGAAAATAGGAAGAGAAACAGCAAATTAACGAGTGAAAGGGGCAGAAGGAGCAGAGGAGAAGAACCTGATGAGAAACACAAAGCTAGAGAAAGGAAGGAAAGAAGCAAGCGAGAGAAAGAGTGGGAGAGAGAGAGGAGGAGAAGGAGTGTGTGAGAGAAAGGAGGAGTGGAGAAGAAAGAGCACGAGAGAGAAAGGAGAAGGAGCCTAGGAGAAAGAGCGTGTGAGAGAAAGGAGGAGAAGGAGCAGAGGAGAAAGAGGAAGAGAGAAGGAGAAGGAGAGAGAGAGAGGAGGAGAAGGAGCAAGAGAGCAAGAGAGAAGGAGAGAGAGAGAGAGAGGAGGAGAAGGAGCAAGAGAGCAAGAGAGAAGGAGAAGGATTGGGTGAGAGAGACGGGTGAGAGAGAGGAGGAAAAGGAGCGGGTGAGAGAGAAAGGGTGAGAAAATTAAAGAACATTAAGAAGAAGTAGGGTTGCGAATCTCAGCTTCCTACCTTCATCACAGCCACTGCAGTGGGCATGGAAAATTGCCATGCTATGCCAATGGAGCATGTCCCTGGCCTGTAGTAACCTCTGCCCAGCAGAGTTCCGTTGTCATGGAAACTCACTTACACCTGCTGCTGTCTGACTACTGCATGCACACTGCGTTTATTTCGGAACGGATAGGGGAACAAGACAAACTATCTGTTTTTGTAGGAAATATTTTAATGTAGGCACAAAAAATGCAAAAATGCATTTTCGTCAAAACATTGTCCCGAACAAATTGCTAAAGCTGAGAAAGTATGAGATAGCAAAATAATTCTTTCACCGTGAGTATCAGCAGGCTTTTGAAGACTATGGTGCTTATTTTTATGTTTGTACAAAAATCGGTGTAGGCCTGGCGACGATGTAAAAAAGTGGATCATGTAGAAGGATGCAGGTGCGTTTGGGCTTTTTGGCGCTCTGAGGTGATTTGTGAAAAATCTATAAATGCTACACCAATGAGGATTACATTTCCAGAATCCAGACAAAAACTCATACGTTTTGATGTATAGTTTATGTGGATAGAGTGAAAATTGAGCAAGTGAGAGGAAGTTGTTCGGAGAAGAAGAATTTATTAAATTATTACAGTGCGCACTCTAGCAGAGCCTCCTTGACGACCATAGCAACGCATGTTATTTGCTGAATTTCATGAAAAGCCAAAATTATTTTAAGGAGGTACTATATGAAAATGGTAAAAGACATGAAAAAGCTGAGATATACCATAATAGCCAAAAGATATCACTACATTTTGAAAGTAGAATGGTGTTTCTAGCAGAAAGTATGTGGAAGTAGTAAGCTGTCAAAAAGCAGCTGAAATTAGCAAAATTTTAGTGATTTCCATTAATTTCCTGTGGGAGAAAAAAATGCTCAAAATCTGCAGAAAATGCAGAATATTTTAAAAAGTATAAAAGATATCAGTACAAAGAGATATAGCCATCATGTCCAGAAGTAGCTGAACAGTTGAATGGTTAAAATCGGACATACAATTGTAGGAGGAGAAGCAAATCAAACTTTAAACAGCAAAAACGCATTTGGAAGAATAAACAGGAAAAATAATAATAAAGAATAAAGAGAAACAGGATCTCAATAATTGTGAATGCCTACTGCATTCACACCAATAACATTACAATATAAAGTGCAGTAGTGATAAGAATGTACAACAGATTTAATGGGACTTTTGCCTCAGTGGTTAGTATCACTTTTGTTCATTCTCAAAATCTTGTTGGTACTTGATTTCTTTAGATCCAGGCTTGGTGTGTTGCTTTTCAGGAACGCAACTTTTCCATTAGTACCAACTCAGAGCGGTTTTCTAAGGGTCAACTCACTTTTTTGGCTTTTCCATTAGTAACAGTTACGTGGAACTGAAGACAATCAGTCACTGTTTGTATTACTAGAGTGAATACAAAACAAGAATCAGACCTGCTATATATAAAAAAATGACAAACAACAGCCACAGTAGCTACTGATTATATCATTAGGCACTGAACAGAGATGGAAGCCTCCAAATCAATACTGTGGCCCAATGCAGATGTGCATGCATTTTTGTGCTTGGCAGCTGATGAAAAACGTTATGTGTTGTAATGGAAAACCACCCAAGTAGAACTGAATCTAGCCAACCCATACCGTATCAAATGGATGTGTCACCATGGAAAAGGGGCATAAGTTCATGTTGTCATACAGGTTCTGTTTCAGTGCTTAATTCTGATGGTCCGGCAGTAATAAGCTGTGGCTACAGGTTGAGAAATTTAACCATAAGGTGTGGTTAATCACAGTTCATATTTTGACAAGGGGGCTATTAGTTTTTCAAAATAGGTCCATGTTGGTTTGAATATATATATTTTTTGCCCTTAACAAACAAAATCACCACATGAAAACTGTTTGTCACAGAACTGTACATTTAATTACATCTAGTTATATTTAATTCATCTGCATGGTTAGGGTTAGAGGAATCACTCAAAGGAAGTCTGCAAAAAAGTTGAAGGTGATAGTTTAAAAATCTATCAAATGTATGCTCCTACCTTTAAGATGCCATTCAGTGTCGCCAGAGTACCTCAGCTTCCCCTAGATCCCCCCTCCCCAATGCAGACGATACAGTTTATTTCCAATTCGTCTTTTTTCTATCACTTAAACTGAGTCTGAACACATTTTACAACAACATGCTTGGAACCTGGGGAAGGTTCTTTAACAGTCAGATCTGTGAGCTGATATCCACCCCACTCAAGGAATTGGGCTGTTGTAAATTTTATTTCAGGATATCTGTTGGAGTTCAGCTGAAGTCTTATCTTTGTTGGGCTCTCATGATGAGCCCCTTCCTAACTCCTCTGTTCAAGATCCTTCAGTAATCAGATTGTAACACTTGTAACTGACAGAAGCTGATCCATGTCCTAATCCTGTATCTAGGATGTCAGTTTGTTAAAGGGGAAGTGTCCAGTGTGGCTGTTATTGTTGTCAAGATTTTTACAAGCAAATGGGTAAACTCAGCGCTCATACTCAAGCAAACAGTGAAACAATGCTCGGGTGGTTTAAGATTAATGCAGACATGGACTGCAGTCCTGCTGTTTTTAGCTAATGTACACATTGTCTCTGCACAAACCCCACAACACAATGCCCATTAACTTATCTCATGTAAGGCCCACTTTACTAACCCACATCCTTGATCCTGAATAGTTATGACACTTAATTCAATGCAATTCAAGTCAAATCAAAAAATACTTTAATATTCCCAAAGGGAAATTATATGCTGTTGTAACTCATGTTATGGGGTTTCTTCAGCAAGTTGTATATACTGATGCTTGCAGGCTGGAAAGGTCTCCTGTAGTAGTCTGTCTTGCAGCAGACCTGGAGAAGGCTCTGACTGAAGACACTCTGTTTTTGTATGATAGTCTGATGAGGAAATGCTAAGGGTTGTCCATATTAGCATGTCTATCCTGTTATCCTTCTTTGCACAGTCATCTCCGGAGGATCTAGAAAGGTCCCCAGAACAGAGCCGACCTATATAAGCTTATTGAGCTTGTGTAGGTCAATTGCTCTGATGCTGCTACCCCAGTAGATGATGGCAGAGGAGATTACACTCTCCACAACAGACTTATAGAAGATATGCAGCACATTGCCGAAATCCCCAAAGGACCTAGGCTTCCTCAGGAAGTACAGTCTGCTCTGTCCCTTCTTGTAGACAGCTTCAAAGTTGTGTCTCCGGTCCAGTTTGTTGTCCAGGGGAACACTGAGGTATTTATACTCATCTACCACCTCCACTTAATAGTTGCTTGTTTGCTTACTGAGGTGGGCCAACAGGAGCTCTCTAGGACCTTCGTGATGTGGGAGGTCAGGGCAACATGTCATGTAGGATTGCTGAGTTTTCTTCGGTACCAGAACAATGCAGGAGGTCTTCCACAACACTGGAAACTTCTCCTTAGGCTAAGGTTGAAGATGTTCTGTAGAATCCTCGAGAGCTGCTCTGCACAGGCCTTCAGGACTCTGGGGTAGACACCATCTGGACCTGCCGTCTTATTTTGGTTCAGTATCTCCAGCTGCCTCTTCACCTGACCTCTAGAGACAGAAATGTGGAAGGGGAAGGCAAAGGGAGAAGTACTATCCTCTGATTTGCTTGGACAAATATGCAGAAGGTCCATGACTGAGGTGAAAGATAAAACATCTGAGGTGTGACAGAGAAGTTTTGTGTTAAAGGAGGGGCGTGATGTCTGTTTGGCTGTGGGTGGGAAAGAAGAATGTCGAGCTTGTTCTTGAACTGAACCTGTTGAAGAATGTGTTCAGCTCATCAGCTCTGTCCAGTTTTCCATCTGTCTAATCTTCCTTTTGCTTGAAACCTGTGCTCTTCTTCATCCCTGACCACACATCTCTGATATTGTTGAGCAGGAACTTGCTCTTCAGCATCTTCCTGATTTGGGGATGTAGTTCAAGTATTATTTCCAGGAGTGGAAAGTAACTAGTTACATTTACTCAAGTTACTGTAAATAAGTACAATTTGTATTTACTTTGAACGTTTTAAGTAGTTTACAAAAACTTAACTTTTACTTGTACTTGAGTATGATTTCAATTAAGTATTTTCCTCAATTACAGTTGAAATTACACGAGTACTGTCAGATTAGCACAGGTAGGTGATTTTTATATTTCTGTCTGTCAGCTTATTGAAACAACATAAGTTTCTGAAGTGGTATGCTCATGGTGCTGGTTAGAAAATCCAATTTTTGAAGGGTTATGCTGTTTTGACAGATTTGGTTTCATAACAAGTACAGGTTATAAACGGAGTCCTGTTTTGACGGATTTGACATGTTTAATCTAAATCTGTTTGAGGGAAACTGCTAAATGCTAATAACACCATATGTGTTAATGTAACAGGAGAATAAATAAATTTACAGCTCCACATGCTAAAAGAGTTATAGAAAACTTTAGTGTACATCTCTTAGAACACATCCAATTATATTAATATGTAATTAATATGCAATTTAATACAGATAAACCATGCAGAGTCAGAGGTATGCTTAAACGATGAATGGAATATAATGCATGCACAATTATGCAGTCTTCATTGCAGGGCATGTGCATCAACCGAGGTGTACTGTTCTGATGGGTATGGTGAACCCTCAGAGCACCGGACGTGAGCTAAAGCTAAGAATAGCATCATTAGCACTAACCAGGTGGTATCTAATTGCTGCATGTAGGACTCAATAAGTGGACAATATCTGGTTGATGAAGAGGAAAACCACAAAGAAGCTTAATAGATGTGTCAAAGAATTCAGAGGGTTTGGTGTGACACAATGATGCTGAGATGGCTCATTTCATTATACACAGTTTGAGACCAATAACTCTTTTGTGTAATGCACGAGAAGAACTTTCTTCTGCTCATAAAAGAGTAACTCGGTAATTTTTACCTAAAGTAACATTTAAATGGGGTAGTTTTTACTTTTGCTTGAATAGTATTTTACACATGTAACTTTACTTGTATGTAAGTAACATATTATCAAAGTAACCATACTTGTACATGAGTACATTATTTTGATACTCTTTCCACCTCTGATTATTTCCGCTTTTGAAATATTAATCAGGTGCTCCCAGATGTACAAAATCAACTGGTTGGTATGGTTTTGCATTATAACAAATGTTCCAAAAAAAAAAAAAACACAGATAAAAGTCTTTCAAGCAGCTCAGCATCCAACACCATTGGAGAAAATTGTCCAAAAGAAGCAACATTGATCCACAAAAAGGAGGAATTGAAGTTCCCTAAAACAATTGCAGAATAAGAACAACAGAGCTACTCTAACCTGCAGCCACCTTGAGTGCCACAGTTCTACAATCGAGGATCATGGTCATCTTTCTTAGTGATATTCAGTGTCTTGCTTGAGGCATTCTCATAAAGACACGAGCACTCTGTGTTTTTTCATGTTTTTGGGAGAGATCAAAGGTGAACTGAAATGTGAGATTTTTCCTTTTTTGACTAGGAAATGCATGAAAATGATCCAACACTGTGCAAAAGCTTGTTTGTCCATTCCTTCAGAACATATATGTATTCTTGGGTGACAGTGCTGAACTCTTAACCTCTTGTTCTAAATGTTGTTTTGTGCTTTTAAAATGGTCAGTTAAATGCAATCACTCAAACACAACATTTTAAAAAAAGTGTAAGGCCCATTTGTATTTTTACCAATCTGGAGAGACTCACACAGACAAAAAGAGGCAATTAGAGTTTTATTGACATAAATTAGAAAAGTTTTTTGCCGCTCGGCAGAAGACGTAAAAGCCGAGAATGTCTATGATCTTGGATGTTTATTTTGGGATTAGGATTATATAGCAAACAAGCAACTTCCCCTAGGGGTATGGAGGCTGGTGGTGGAGGCCCCAGGGGATACGTAGTCAGGTGAAGCTTGTGAGCCTGTAGGAGGAGATGGGGTGGATGAGGGTCGAAGCTCAGCTGAGGAGCGGGAGCATCAATGGTGGAGAGCCTTATAGCAGAGACTTGTGGGATGAGGACTTGATGCAGCGTCTGCTGGCGCGCAGACACTTGACAAGACAATCAGTGGATGCAGGTGTGCAGGGGGTGAGTATTCCACCTTGAACTTTCGTCTAACCTTCATTTGTGCCGCATCAATTGTTGGAAATGTGCTCCAGAGGCCAGTAAGTGAAGGGATGAGGAACAGACCTGGTAGTGTATGAAACCAAGGCATTGAGGGAGTAATGTGTAAACCACGGAACACAGGTTTACCCAAGAACATTAGTCCTTACCGATTAATTGTTGGTAAGGACATTAATCAGAGAAGAGCCAAGAGACCCGCCATAACTCTGGAGGATAATATACTGAAAGGAGAACCATTAGTTGTGCACTCCACAAATCTGGCTTTGTGGAAAACTGACAACAATAAAATAATTGTTTGAATGAAAGCCAAAACGGCTCCCATTTCAGATTTGCCATAGCCCTAGAGGACACAGACATATATTGAAGGTTATGGCCTACATGCAAAATGTGTCCGGTCAGAAAACTAACATTGCATATCACCCTGACCACACCATCCCCATGGTGAAACATGGTGGTAGAAGAATTCAGATGTGGGGATGCTTTTCTTCAGTAGGGACAGGGAATCTGGTCAGAGTTGATGGAAGGATGGATGGAGCTGAATACAGGACCCACAGGACTACTGTGGGTTAGGGAATCATCTCCATGCTTGCAGCAAGCATTCACTGTCAAAGCTCCAAAATCAGAAATATAATGCCACAAAACCTGCGTTGAAAGAACTGCTCTTGACATTTAAAATTACATTGCAGCTGCAATGACAGCACACGTGTGCACAACAGCAATGCAACACGCAGGACTTCCTTGTTTGTTTTCACAAACTTCTGACCTACATCATACTCTAATCATTTCTGTCTAATGGGAGCAACGACTGTCATATGCATGGTTCTGTTACAAGTTATAGTTCACTTGCAAAAAGTACAATATGAAAGCAAACTGCACCAAACAAGAAAGAGTAAATTTCACTTGTAGTGTCAGAGTCTGCATGTCCTTCGAACAAGTGGATCAAAGGACTTTCATAGTGTGAATACACCCAAAGACTGAGGCCGAGTTTCCCTTTGCAGGACAACAGTAATCCCAAAAAACATTCAACCAGAGCTGCAGTGGAATTGCTTAGATTACATTACCTTAAAATGTCAACTGCTGCATCCCTACAAACTCAAACCCGTTTATTAGATCAGCTGACCAGCTGCTCTTGACTGTTCCCAAAACATGGCTTAAGCTCAGGGGGGATCGGACTTTTAGTGTAGCAGATAAACATGTGTTAGAATGGCCCAATCAAAGTCTGGATCTAAATGAAATTGGAAATCTGTCTGCCAAAAGTTAGCAAATATAAAATAAAAAATTGCAGAAAGAAGTGCATGTAACATAACCAGAAGTAAACACATTTATACACATTTATCATGTGTATATATGTGATTCTGAGATGTTGTTCTCAGAGAACTATGAGGAGGGGGAAAACAGGGACATAACGGATAAAATACAAGACCAGAGGGGAGCCGTCTGTCTGCAGGAGTTGTGTGGTTGAATAGATGAGAGCTAGTGTTGCCTCAGGCAGTACCTGACGGCCTGGCCAGCCAGTTGCCTTCATGCTGATCCCTCTTTGACTGTATTCACCTGTTCAAATACATCCCTGAACAGAGAGGGGGATGTGACGCTACAGCCTGGGTTTGAATGTTACAGGTCACTTTGGATAGTGATCAGTGAATGTCTTCAGCATTCTTGCCTTCCTTAAATGATTGCACAATTATCAGAGAACTATCTTTTATGCTTTTTGAACCAATCAATTTTTATTCTAAATCTCCCAATCATTGGATTTATCAAACAGTGAAAATTAGCAGGTAAAGCAAAAGACAAAAAAGGATGATGGCTAAAAGCAGTGCTTTGAAAAAGCTCGATACCTGGTTGAACTTTGATAGGACAACTGTCAGTTTAGAATTTCATACATTCAAATGTCCAGTCTTTTGCCTGATCAGACGCACCATGTTCTCCTGGGGAAAAAAACATTTCCTGTGACAAGGGTAGGAGATTTATCTTCCAACAGGACAATAACACCAAAACATACAGCCAGAGTTCGAAGTTGGATGGTTTATATCAAAGCTTATTTATGTTTTATAATTGCCCAGTGAAAGAGCGGAGCATACTTGAAAGTTTCTCTTCATGGACGCCATCCATCCAGTGGAACTAAGCTTGCTTATTTTACAAGATGATTAGACAGACCTGACTCTGGATGTTCAAAGGGACTTTTGTAATTGTACTAAGCATGTTTCAGCCATTGCCTGAGTTCAAGTGACATCCAAAGGATTTTTAATAGGGAAACATTTGAAGTTGTAATGTGAAGGTATCTGCTTGGATTTTCACCTGAATGATTTGTGTAAAACCAACCCCAGAGTTTTGCTAAGTTTGAGCATAAATAACTGAAACTATCCAATATTTCTAGCCTTGTGGTGTTGATAATTTAGTTACGCGGTATTGAAGAGCAATATGTAGCCACCACATGTCTGCAACAGTGAGTCAGTTGAACAGGAGGTAGAGTTTTGTATTGATATTAATCATATAATAAGGAAAACATTGTCCTTTGAGCAATGGCAATTTTATATTAATACATTATTTGTGTAACTTTCTTCTTAGCAGAGTTGCAGAAGGCCTTATTTCTAGATTGCAAGTGTGGTCAGATGGAGGATATTTAAGTCTATAGCCAAAATATTGTGATTGTAAGTAAAGTGGAGGTAACCAACTGTGACATGAAAACTGATTAAAAATGTATTGTACTCCATTAAACATGGCAGAAAACATCTAAAACACAATATCTTGTCTTCTGTCACTCCCACATCCCAACTTTCTCTCACTCTCCTGTCCATCTTCTGTGAGACCTCTCCCTCCCCGCTCTTCATTGCCTGCACTGAGGCAGAGGGATTCTGATGTCCCAGACAAAGGACAATTTGGGTGATTTCCTGTGCGCCAGTGTCATATGATTTTGTCCTGAGGCAGTCCGGTTCTAGAGCCCTTTGTCTGCCTTGGCCTGAGCCAACGAAGTTAGACTTCCTTCTTTCTCCCCTTCCTTTTCATGTGGCCTGTGTGAATGAGACGAGATCGCGGCTATTGTGGTGTGATTTAGTGGTTTATCCAATGGCTCCAGTGACGGAGGGTTTGACGTGCAGTGTTAAATGCATATTTGATACTACCAGCCAGAGCTTTCACAGGTATAGTCTCTCTACACAGGGATGACTTGTGCATTGTAAGAAACAATAGCTTTTGTCACATTGGACAATAGATTAGGTTTTAAAGAGAGTTTCCATGTTTCTGTGGTGATTAGAGGGTTTGAATGTTTAACTTTGTCTGAAAAATAATGATCTTCCCTTTGATTTCAGCAGTAAGCTGACCTTCATTGTTTTCTCTCTTCAAAGTTCAGATAAAATGAACTGTTGAGTTTCAGTTTGTTAAATGACCTTTGTAATTATGCTGGTCACGCTGGGGTAAGTTTGACACTGATCTATTATTTAAACTTTTATGTTGAAGTATGAAAAATTAAGCAAATCTTTTGTTGACAGGGGCAACTAATAAAGACTTCTCATTGGGCTAATGTAGGACTACTCTCAACTGGCTAAGTGTTAGGTATTAATAATTTTACAGCTTGCATCTGCTGGGGAGTTTTTTATCAGCATTAAACTGAAGGACCATTTCAAATTTTTAAAGAGTCTGAACTGTTTTTCGTTCAGAATCCAAAAATAATTAGACTGATCAAACCTGGACTGCATATCTCCACACTGAAAAGAGATTATTTCAGGGAGGTTTTAACACGATCTCCTGGCGTCTTTATATTAAAAGGCCACAAATACTGTTGTCACAGCGAAGACCATACAGCAAAGCAGAAATCTATTTGGCGAAACAAGTGAAGGCTAATGTGTCTGTTATAAAGGGGAGTTCCTTACGCGTGGATTCTGTTCCTATGTTATAGTTAAGATGGGAGTAACTGCCCAGTGGTGTTGACAGAGCCGAATAATAAAATCTGCTCACTGTCCTGGCCAAAAAAATTTTACATTACATTTTACTGCTTTTAGATTGTTTGTGTAGCAACATTTTGGATACCCAGTAAACAAAAAAAGCCCAGTCAGGGTGATATGACACGGTGCAAATAATTTTGGTGAAATGTTAGCCGCTAGCATCGCTAGTGTTCAAATCTGCCTCAGAGATAAAAGGCTATTTTACATCTTAGTAACGGATTGGGGCTGCTTTTGCTCTCTTTTTAATCTTAAATATTGAAAGACTGATGAAACCCCATCTGGATGTTTTAACGCTCATTAAAGAGTCTTTAAAACACATACATGAAACCTTTAAAGTGTAAAAAAACTGGTCCGATTTATTTCATGCTTACTACAGAGTCCCAAATTTGGGATTTGATTCCATTTTTAAATATTTCTAAAATGATGACTCAGCTAGTTCTTATAAACCCCAAATAGTGTATTGTCTTGTCTTACTAGGCGGATATGTGACAACATCCCAAGCTAAGATTTATATCATCTTTATTGGCTTTGTGACATCACAAAATGGACATTTTCTCTTTTTGGTATTAAGACATTTAATAATCAAATCAGTTTTGTGTCTTGAAAAATCTTTACTCTGTGAAAATAAAAAAGAGGTTCTCAGTTTACCAAAATGATTGCTAAAATCTCATATTATCTCATCTTTTGAGCTGGATGTATTGTGTCACTTCTCATTGGGAATGAGTACAAAAAGTACTGTTGTGAAACAGAGTGTAGCTCAAGCAAAATAAATTAATGTAGTGATTGAACATCTGGAAGTGTCTGTCTGTGCTTCAGGGAAATAACATGCTGGTTAGTAATCTGCACTGACATGGATGCTTGAAATAATTTTAATAAGGAAATGTCAGTCCTAATTTAGAGATTGCTTTCGTCTCAACTTGTTCCTGCCCCGAGAATGAGGATGTTAAACTCGAAGTGGGAACTGAGCCTCAAATTCTGATCTTTCTGAGAGGTGGTAGCTCCTTTGATATGTTCAAGCTATAAGTGCATCAATTATCTCACAATTTGGAATTTGAAATAAAAAACATATCAGATTTTGAGGGCTCACGTATATGGGCGCAAATTCAACCCCCAGAGGTGAATGGTTTTTGGGAAAAGTCAAGTTGACTTGCAAATAGTCAAACTGGCAGATTAAGACATCTTAAACTATTTAACAACTCTGGAGGATCATAACATTTAAAAATTTGTGAACATCACATTTTTTGCACTGTCTTTTCTTGAAAGGCTAACTGAAGAGCTTTGTGAGGAATAAAAAAGCAAAAACAAAAAACAAAACATTAAGTCAAGTTTATTGTATTGTTTATCTACATTTTTGTTTGTCTATTAAATCACAAATGAAAACAAGATGACACATCAGACATTTTGTGTTCAGTCTAAATCCTTCTATGAAGAGGAGTATTTTCTTGTTTAGAATTAATGACCACACTACATATCCATAACTACAGTGCAAAATGATGACTGAGGCGGATATCCAATGGTGCTCTTGTTGCAGTGGGGACAAAGGACCTCCCAAGCTATTATTAGATGTTCTACTATGGACTATGGCCTTGTTGATATCGTAGTTTTGGTGGTGTTGATGTAGAGGTATCTGTAATGATTTGTGATGGAAGAACCCAAATGTAAGCCGGACACAGAGCTGGAGCTTAAAAAAAGGGTTTATTAACAAAATCCAGGTGGCAAAAAGGCGGACTCAAAAAACTGGAAGGCAAAAAACAGGACAGGCACGGACTGGCAGACAGGCAGGTTGTACACAAAAATAATCAGAGGCTGGAAAGAGCTTACCGCAGGCTGGCGAGAGGGATAAACACAAGACGTTCCGGCAACACACAAACAACTAAGGCAGGCTTAAATAGGAGGATGGAACAGGTGAGCACGGCGGGACCAATTAACCAAAACAGGTGAAAGCAATTGAAGGAACATACAGACTAAAAGAGAAAACCTAAGAAAGTAAGACAAAGACTAATGGACACGACCTGACATAAATAATAACCAAGACCAGATGACTAAAAACAGACTAAGCACAAATCAAAAACAACACAACACAGAAATAAATCCTAAAACAGAAAAGTTGACTAACTGAAAATAACCTAAACCACAACAGAACGTTACAGGTATCTGCTATATAATTACCTGTCCATTCCTTATGCATGCCACAATAGCTGTATGTTAGGGGATTTCTGAAGGTAGCAGGATCTTTTTAAAGCCAGTTTCTTCATGGGCTCAGACTTACAAAACTGAGATTGTTTTAAACACACTTGAAAAGTAAAAAAAAAAAAAAAAGATGTTTTGGTAGCATCCTGTCTCCTTCAGGTGAGTGAAGGTGCTCTGCATGCTTTCAGAAGACAGCATCCTCAACTCTAATGCATTCCTAGTGTCCTTACGAGTTACCAAAATATACCTAACACAACTCTAGTATACACTGTATAACCTCTGCTTCTTTGTTCAGCTTTTCCATGTCTGTGATTCCCACAGTGGGTCATTTGTCTCTGTGTTCACACCAACTGCCTGCATATCCTTGGCTGAAGTGATTCTTGGGAAGAAGAATGACTTGAAGCTCTCTTCTGTGTATGTCTGTCACCGCCTGTGACCTCCAGCGAAGACAGACCTGTTGGCTTTGATCACACACTTGTACTTCCACAATGTGCACAACACACACACAGGCACATTCAAGCACACACTGACGCCCTCCATCGTGCCTGTTCCTTCTCACAATGGTGTCCATCAGGTTGCCCTTGTAACAGAAGCCACACATAGTAGAGTGTGTGTGTGTGTGTGTGTGTGTGTGAGAGGGAGAGAGAGAACGAGAAAGAGAGAGAGAGCTCCTTGTGTGGAGCCTCTTCCAGAAGATCGATGTGAGTGATATATTATGATCAAACCTGCTGATGAAAACAACTGAAAGGGGGAGTGATACCTGAGAAGGTAGAAGAAGAGGAGTGGTATGAGTGTAACCAGGAGTTTGGCTATTCAAGAGAGACAAATCTGGATTGGATTGTCCATGATGTTCTTCATTTATTGAATTATCAAAAGTTATCTCTGAAAGTTCAAGAAGGGTCCCCAGAAGGGTCCCCAGAACAGAGCCTGCCATCTTTATCAGCTTATTTATCAGTTGCTCTGATGCTGCTACCCCAACAGATGATGGCAGAGGAGATCACACTCTTCACAACGGACTTGTAGAAAGATCTGTCACATTTTGCTGCAAACTCTTCACAAAATACAGTCTGCTCTGTCCCTATGTTGTTACTGCTTATTCTGTGACTGAAAACAGCATCCATCCATCCATCCATTTTCCAAACCGCTTTATCCCTCATGGGGTCGCGGGGGTTGCTGGTGCCTATATCCAGCGTTCACTGGGCGGGAGGCGGGGTACACCCTGGACAGGTCGCCAGTCTGTCGCAGGGCAACACAGAGAGACAAACAGGACAAACAACCATTCACACACAGACTCACACCTAAGGACAATTTGGAGAAGCCAATTAACCTAACAGTCATGTTTTTGGACTGTGGGAGGAAGCCGGAGTACCCGGAGAGAACCCACGCATGCACAGGGAGAACATGCAAACTCCATGCAGAAAGACCCAGGGGTGTACTTGAACCCAGGACCTTCTTGCTGCAAGGCAACAGCGCTACCCACTGTGTCACTGTGCAGCCCACTGAAAACAGCATACACACCTTATTAGCATACTTTGAGGGGTGAGTGTATTGGCTAAATTTGTGGGTACCAACATGGATTTTGACTAAAACAACAACCCACAGTATGTAAAGCCATCACACAATTGTAAAGGAGCCTTTACAGCTCCCTCCCCCTTGCTCTCTGCTGTGCTGCAGCCCTCCATCCGCAGCTCTTCCTCCACGGCGGAGCCTGCCGTGCTGCTTCAGTGTTTACCTGTCTTTGTTTTCTGAGCAGGGGCCACTCGTGAAGTTGACAGTTTTCCTGTAACGTAAAGTTGTTTCTGTAATCTTGAACTTGAATGACGGTACGTGCTGTATGGGGGAGGGGGTGTGAGCAGCGCATACACGAGTGTGATTAACATCGCTAAGTCATTCTTTCTATCTCTGATTGGTTGTTTCTGACCAGGAGCGGTGTATTTCTGCAAATGGCAGTAGGATCACTGGGAGGAGCCAGAACAGCTTAATTTTTCCACAGATTACCTGTCTGTTAATGTCAGTTTTGACAATGTTTTACAAAAGTAATGTGGCATGGTTGTTGGGCCTGGACAGGCTGGTCTAAATTTTCAGAAACAGTTAATGTGATGTGATTTTCTTACAACGTTTTTTCAGGTTCACAGAGAATGGTCTGTTAAATAGAAGATATCCCGTTTGCCCAGCCTCACCAGAATAGGACTGTAAAAATTTCCAATCTGATAACTCCCAATTTCAGCTCCCACATTCAGATGGTAGCAACAGCATTTACAATCCTGGATCCATCTTATCTTGTGTCAACAGCTCAGTCTGCTGATGGTGTAACACTCGTCTGGGCAACTGTGTCCCAACTGAACATAATTTAAACTCCACAAGCCACCTGATTGTTGTTTCTGGTCGAGTCCATCCCTTTGTGACCACAGTGTACCCATGTTCTGATGGCAGCTTTCATTGTTGTTTTTGTTAAAACTTTATGTAACTAGGTAAAAAAAAAAAAAAAAAACTTTTACAAGGGTGACCTGACAGCAACACACATCACAGTGGACAAAACAAACAGAACAACAAAACAAACATTGACAACATAAAATATGAATAAAATTGACAATTAAAATGCAAAAGCAGTAATTGAATCATTTAAATGCACCACGTCACAAAGTTCACATCATCTCAATGTTTTTCTTGAACATGACAATGAGTTCACTGTACTCCAATGGCCTCCACAGTCAGTATATCTGAATCAAACCGAGAACCTTGGAATATGATGAAATAAGAGTTTCACTTCATTGATGTGCAGCCACCATACCTACATAAGTTCTAAAGGCCAAAGGAAGTCCAACCTAGTATAATTTCAAGCTGTTCCTTTTCCACTAAAATGGCCAGTGAGTGTATTTTTTGCTGGCTTAGTGTATTTTACACTTTTTTGTATTTAGGCTACTGTTACTACACTTTTAATTACGGGAGAGTTTACCTTCACTGTTATAATATGTTTCATATTGTTTTTCTATATATTTGGTGTTTTTTGATGATATCTGTCCTGTGATTGGGGTATTGGTTAGTACCGATGCTTCAGATCAACTTCTGTGGTGTGAAATGTTGTCTACGCAGGCCTGTTTCTGGAGAACAAGAACATTACAAATGATGCTATCAGGGTTTTTCAAAGCATGCATGTTAGGTTCTCATCTGTTCATCAATTTCTTTCAGTTGAATCATTTTGAGATCTTTTAGCCAACATCATATTCACACAAAGGTTTTATTTCATTTCTTGCTTCTACAGGTCTGGCAATACCCAGGGTGTGTTGTGAAATTGAACAAAAAATGTGGTTAATCACAGTAAATTCATACTTTTCACATAGTGCCAAGATGGTTTTGAATATTTATTTATTTATGAAATGCTCATTTAAAGATATGAATGATCAGAAACCTTTAAGAGTATTAACAGCAAGAACCTAATCCATTTTGCAGGGCACAACAACTTTTTCACAGCACTGTAAATGAAAGCTCATAAAGCTGCTGATGCTTTCCTCCCATCGATTCAGTTCATTCTTGCTCAACTAAACTCGACAGT
Source organism: Fundulus diaphanus (assembly GCA_037039145.1). Classification (NCBI taxonomy): domain Eukaryota; kingdom Metazoa; phylum Chordata; class Actinopteri; order Cyprinodontiformes; family Fundulidae; genus Fundulus; species Fundulus diaphanus. Next base: position 41,217,407 of record CM073133.1, read on the forward strand.
TGTGAAACAGCAACAAAGTCATTAAAGAGTTATCTTTTACAGCTCTTTCATACTCCTTTATGAGGCTGATCTTATCTAACCAAGAGAATCAAACCTTGAATGCAGCTCAGGATTCAGGATGTGTACTCTCATGTTTTTATGGCACAATCTTTTTTTTATGACAACTATGACATTGTTGCTTTGGAGGCCCTCGGGATCCAGCAGATCTCTGCAGGCAGTGCAGGTGAATGTTGCATGCATAATATGTAAATCACATGTCAGATGTTGTGAGAGTAACCTTTGTCATTTTTGACCATTTTCTAATGTCAATACTTTCTTCTCATGCGTTGCTGTAATTCCTTCCGTTTTTCTTTAAAACTTACATGATAGACAGACTGAGCTCAGAAGGGAGTATTGTAATGAAAGTGTAGAATGACATGTTTTAAAAAATATAATTAGAAACAATTGTACCTTGTTCCACTACTGGACCTGAAAACTGCATGTATGTTCATTTGTGTAGATTACTTTTTAAAAAAAAAAAAAATCTGTGTGTGTCATGATTTGTTTTTGGATGAACCTGGACAGAGCACGCACACACAGAGCTAGAATAGAGAGTTTATTGTAAGCAAAATTAATAATGGCAGGTGGAACCAGAGATGCAGGACTGAACTGGAGCAGAGGTGTAGATGTGTGCAGGAGCTGGCAAGCAGGAACAGAAACACGGCAGAGAGTGTACTTGGAGACCAGAGTACAGTAGCAGGATCCACAGCACGGCAGAGAAGGAACCAGAGCACAGTAGCAAGATCCACAGCACGGCAGAGAGGGAACTAGAGTACAGCAGTAGGATTTATAGCTTGGCTGGATGAATACTTGCTGGTCAGAGTCACAACATGATTTATAGCTTGGCTGGATGAATACTTGATGGTCAGAGTTACAACATGATTTATAGCTTGGCTGGATGAATACTTGCTGGTCAGAGTCACAACAGGATTTATAGCTTGGCTGGATGAATACTTGATGGTCAGAGTTACCACAGGATTTATAGCTTGGCTGGATGAATACTTGCTGGTCAGAGTCACAACAGGAATTATAGCTTGGCTGGATGAATACTTGCTGGTCAGAGTTACAGCAGGATTTATAGCTTGGCTGGATGAATACTTGCTGGTCAGAGTTACAGCAGGATTTATAGCTTGGCTGGATGAATACTTGCTGGTCAGAGTCACAACAGGATAAATAGCTTGGCTGGGTGAATTCTTGCAAGCCAGAACCACAGCAGGATTAGCAGAACGGCAGGGTGAATACTTGTAGGCCAGAACCACAGCAGGATTAGCAGCCAGGCAGGGTGAATACTTGCAGGTTAGAGTCACAACAGGATTAGTAGCTCTTCCTGAGGCTCAGAGGGGAGACAGGTTAGATCCAGCAGCAGGCAGAGACTAACGTGGTAAAACTGAGGCAGGAAACAAACAGCTAGCAGGAGCAAACCAGGCAGACAGGCGAGGAGTGAGTATGGTCTGATGACGAACCGGCAGAGAAGTGAAAGCAGAGGAAGGCTTAAGTAGGGAGGCTGGCAGGTGAAGTGAGTCTGACTGATTAATGACCAACAGGTGTGACTGACTGCAGAGGGAGTGAAGGGAAACTGAGTGAGGGGGAGGAGGAGCTGAAAACTAACAGAAAAATAAAGTCAACTCATAACTAAAACCCTAACAAGGAGGAAGAACTGAAAACTAATAGGAAACAAAAGCCAAGTCAAAACTAAACCCTGACAGTGTGCAGTTTCAGATGTTGATGGGTCGACATTTACGAGAAGCAGACCAAATCATGGGTGTTATTTAAGTTATGCCTGATCAAAAATGGTTTATTTCTTATATACTCTAATTAGATTGAGAATATTTCACCATGAAATTAACAGATGGAATCATAAATCCTGTGCATTTGGACAACTTAATAGCAGATTAAATACTTTTTAGCAACAGTATTAACACATTAGTTACATGACTACAGTGTAAGGATTTTGCCCATGCAGCATCTCCACTCTTCCTCCGGACTCTAGGAGCTCGATTCTCAAATGAAATGAAAACTCTACTTGCATGCAGAAAGAGGACTTTGGACCACTGAGCAACAGTCTAATTATTTTCTCCTTAGCTCAGGTAAGTCCCTTCTTACATTGCCCATGTTCAGGTGTTCTGACATTTGTTGCCCAGTTTTACGATTAGTTGCAGCTTTCTGGTTTATGAAGCAGCGACTTTGCTGGTGCAACTATTTCTACCACACTTTTCATTTAATTCATCCTTCCATGAATGTGCTTGGATACAGCACTCTGTGAACAACCAATGTCTTTAACTATAACCTTTTATTGCTTTCCCACCATCTGGAGGACATCTGTCAAGTTGGCAGTCTTCTTCATAGTGTTGTATCCCACTGACCCAGACTGACAGACCATTTAGAGGCTCAGGAAACATTTGCAGGTGTGTTGAGTTCTATGGAGTAGTAAAGGCACTGCCTCCATCTGAAAAAAAAAAGAAATACATGTAGGTCAACTGAATTCAATGTCCCGATATAAATAACTTTTTACTTTTGAGGATTAAAGGCAAAAAAATAAAAAATAACACGCATGCCATGTAGAGTATTCTTTATGCTCCTCATAGTCAAATCTTTGTTTTGACATGTTTTGCGTTGAGTCATACATGTTCACTAACTGTCAAATTAGGCAAAAATTAGAACCCATTTGTACAGACAGGCAATTAACATATTTGTATAGGCATCTGATCCCGTTTTCCTTCTTGCCCGGATACTTGTCTGCCTTTTTGTTTGTATATGGCATAGCCTCTGATAAATATATAAATATATAAATAAATATAAATATAAATATATATATATATAAATATATAAATATATCAAAATCCTTCAAGACAGTCCGTTCATGTTTCCGTTAAGTATGTGTGTGTGTGTGTGTGTGTGCGTGCGTGCGCACATGCACTGTAGGATAAGCTGAAGTCAACTCATCACGTCTGCTCCTCTTATCAGTCAATTATGTTTATGAGTTGTCTGTATGGACATAATTACTCTGTGGAAGCTGGCGAGCCTACACACACACACACACACACACACACACAAACACACACAAACACACACACATATATCCTTGTTTCATACAAAGTGAGGACCGTGTCTTGCCTTCCATAGCCTTCCATTCATCTTCAAGCCGTTCTATGACCTGACCTTAGCCCTAACCCTAACCTTTACAGGTTTATATCAAACCCTGACCCTGATCTAAACCTAATTGACACCATAGTGCTGAACCTAACCCCTAGCCTAGAATAACACGTGAGGCCCGACAAATGGTCCTCATGTTACATCAAAATCCTCACTTTACTAGTAAAATGAGCAAAAAGTGTTCTCGCTCAGCTGTAAGTACAAGAACACACAATCTTCAAAGCATTTTCTGTGTCAGGTCATACGAAAGTTCTTTTGAGGTTTTATTGTTTTATAGATTGTTTTCTAGGGTACAAATAAAAATATGTATTCTTTCTGAATATGTTCTTATTCTGATCTGATAAATCAGCAGATGAATGACAGTTGAAACGTTTGCAAAAAAACCCAACAACACATAACTCTGGAGATGCATATCAAAGTTAAAGCCAAACAAATTAACTGTTGTTGGGATTATCAGCCTTTATAGTGTTTGATGTGGACAGCTGCGTATTCCAAGCATGCATGCAGTGTATATATTACCATGCCGAGGACTTCAAATGATAGAAAAACGAATTAAAAAAGCATGAACAAAGGAGGGAATCAAATGTTGAATGATTCTGGTCAAATAGTTGAAAAAGGGTGAAAAAAAAACATAATCTGAAATATGTGGTTTTCCATACCATCAGTGGTGCCACAGCTGCAGAAACATCTAAAGAGAAAATCTCCCTAAACAAATGAGCATCCCATCTGAGGCGTTTGAAGTTTTTCAGCAGCAGGACCCAACACTTCCTCTTTGCATTACAGAGCCAGTTTGTGGTTGCTTTCCCGAGGGAATGAACAAGACGTGCCACGCTTCATGCCAGCATGAGCTGGCATTTACCCCTGCCCTTGTAAAAGTTGGAATGCACAAGGAGTACGTCTTGTCTCGTTTTGTCTGTCCTCTTGAACCATTATTTCCTCACAAAAACATGTTGCACAGGTTCATAAGCCAAAACAGGAACAGGCATCCTGTGGAGATGCAATTAAATAGAATAACTAGTTTGCTGCTGTGTGTAATGTGCTGCTGATATGCTTTAATTATACATTCTTGTTAAATAAAATCAGCCATGGCTATCTCCTAGTGTTTGGTGTATTCATTTCTCTTAGATTTTATGTTTGATGTTTTTTAGCAAGGAAGAAAAAAACATTTTCTAGGGTTGTGTTATGTTGTTTTTAATGCAGCATGCTAAACCTGGGGCATAATTCTGCATGTTAATCCTTGTTTCACACAGCTCATTTTCATCAGAACATGTCTAACAGGTGCCTTTTATATTTGCCTTCGTCATTTGTGGGCAAACTTTTAACGAGCATCAATGTTGTTGTTCTTTTTCCTTCAGCAGTGGATTCTTGCACAATAGGTGTCATAACATTTTCCACCCAATCTGACTGAGACTGAGATATTTTACAAAGCAAAATGGGCAAAAAGGACCGCTCTAAAAAAACCTTTTCTGGCTTTTCAGTTTTTATTTACCTCAATTTATCGTAATGCAAAATACGTGAATGCAACATGGCAAAATGTAAAAAAGTTGAAGAGTTCAAAAACGTTGCGAGGCATTTTCTCCCAGGCCACGTTGGAGTATTGAAATGTAAGACACTGTGCCAGAATCTTCCAGCCAGGTGCACCGGTTGCATTTCACAACGTTGAATCAGACCGAGCAAAATGAATTCAAACTGACGTCCCATGCAACTTTGTTGTCAAAATGAATTATCAGCTGGAAGAACAGAACCTTAAGACAGTCTGAGAGTTCTGGTGATGGGGAAGTAGACATAGAACATATATTTCCAGTACATTGCACAATTTACTTAACAAAAATCAGCACTGGTTTCCTGGGTGTAATTGTCTTAAAGGCATACTATGCAACATTTTTCAGTTAATTAATGTGTTCCATACCGTTTTGGATGATTAAATGAGTCATTTCAGGTTGAACAAAGGTTTTCTTGGCCGCCCTGGTGGTCTGTGGGGGAAATACCGCACTTGCAATTGCAGGAGCCCTCGGCCCGCAACCACAGACTCAGAATCTCGTGCAAGATCGCGAGAGTCGGTCTTGCTTTACGGCGAGAACTGCTACACGCCCCCAGTGAAAGGCATGTTTGTTGCTAGCGCAGTGGCAATATCTGTGCAGTTATCATGGCGGAACCAGCGACAAAACAGCGAAAGCCCATGTCGGAGCAGGCAAGAAAGAGGAAAAGGGCTCTGGACAGAAAGAGGAGTCGTACACGGGTGAACATCGGGCAAGCTTTTTCCGAATGGCGAGAGCTAAAAGAAAGAGAAGGCTGCAAGGCTGACGCGGACCTCGCGTTTCTGCTGATGCGATCGTAAGTAACATTGTAGGGTTTCCCTCACGCTACCGCCTCGCCAACATTCCAAAAAAAAAAAAAAACTAACTCCATATGCGCGCAAAGGTTGTCTCCCCCCGCTCCGCCGGTCGCGCAAAGCTTGTCTCCCCCCCCCCCGCTCCGCTCCGCCGGACATCGGCGTAAAGCTTGTCTCTGTATTCACAACTGTAAGCAATCAGGGCATATCTCATGATATACTGTGTGAGAACGTTTTTTTTTTTTAACTTTTCTATTTTTCATTTGTTTTTTTGACAAAACCTATACTCAGTGGTGCTGATAAATGAGACACATTGCGACGCAAAGTTTATGACTTTTGTTTTGGGTTTTGGTTCTTTACAGGAATAATAGGATACAATTTCCTAAACAGGAAATTGTATCCTATTATCTTCCAGTTGCTCCTAAATGCTGAAAGCACATAATTGTTGACATGTAGCTTTAGGCAAGGCAAGGAAGGGCAAATTTATTTGTATAGCACAATTCAGTACAGAGACAATGCAAAGTGCTTTACATGATTAAAATACAGGAAAATAAAACAGAATATAAGCAAGTGGGAATAAAATGTAGAAACAAAATAGAACATCAATAAACAGTTGGACTAAAAAAGTTTAACTAATGCTGTTTCAGTAGAACAGTTTAACTAGAACAGTCAAAAAGTCCTAAACAAATGTGTTTCTAATCTTGATTTAAAAGAACTCAGGTTTTCCGCACTTTTACAGTTTTCTGGAAGTTTGTTCCAGATAAGTGGAGCGTAGGAACTAAATGCTGCTTCTCCTTGTTTAGTTCTGGTTCTAGGTACGCAGAGAAGGCTGGAGCCAGAAGACCTTAGTGCTCTGGATGGTTGATACACTGATAACAAGTCTGTGATGTATTTTAGAACAGCAGGCAAGCATGGATCTGTACACATGTCCCTTATTTGCTTTGCTCTCCACATTCTGCAGTAAGTAAACACAATCAAGTGGTGCATAATCATTCTGGGCTTGCAGCCCAACGTCAATGTCATATCCTTTATTTTTTTCCCTCTTTCCTTTATTTAATTTTAGTGTTTATTTATTTATTGCTCTTTAGAGCACTAAAGGTTTATCCAACACCTTGTGGATTACCTCACTCTCTTACTGACCCCCTAATACTAACAATGATTTATTCATGGAACTAAACATGCCACATCTGTCTATTAATCAAGCTGGTTTGCAAGATTAGCATTAGTTTAACATTCAACCTTGATGTTAAGCCAGTTTGAGAAATCCACAAAGATGATGGCAAATATGGCCAGGACCACCATGGACGCCAGATTCAACGGATCGTGGCCTCCTGTCCACGAGGTAGAGGTTTCCAATACCTCGTGGATTGGGTTGGTCGCGGTCCGGAGGATCGGTCTTGGCTCCCCGGTTCCTCCATCCCGGACCGATCCCTTATCGATGCTTTCCTCACCTCTCGTCCGTCCACATCTTCCTCTCTGTCGCCAGGTGGCGACCCTTGAGGGGGGGTGGTGTCAGGACTCGGTCAGCAGGGCTGTGCAGCTTGCTGCCTGCTCTGCTGCTTTCTCCACAGGTGTTCGTAGTTGACGGGTGGGCGGAGCCCACACACCTGCAGGCTGTTGAGCAGTACCAGGCAGCACTATAAGAACCGTGCTCAGACAGCGAGAGGATGCCAGAGTGTTACCGTCGTGGTATGCAACCTCGGCCTCTAGCTTTTCGATCGACCCATAGTTGTTAAAGGATCTTACCTCTGTGTCTCTCAGGTTCCTCCCCGTGTCGCGACGCCTCCCTCTCGTGGCTTCCTCGTTCGAGATCTCACATTCATCCTCTACAGTTGGTTCCCCTCGTGGATTCCTCTGAGTTCCTCCCAGTCTGGTTACATCCCTCAGGACCCAGACCTCCCTTGGACACAAGCTGGTTCCTCTCGCTGTCTTGGATACCTGAATACCTCGTTGCTGCTCAGATCCGCTGCCGCCTCCATACCCCGGACTCCCGGACACCTGTGACGCCATCTCCAAGCCAACATCGAGTCCACATCACCACCTCCCCGGCTTGGTCACCCCGCTGAGTGGTAAGCGTTGCTCAGCAGCACATCTCCTGTTGTCCCCTCCTGCAGTCTACTGATCCTCTTGTCCTTCTAGATTACCCGGTCTCCTGCCTACCTGACGCCCCGTTCGAGCTCTGTCCCACAGAAGCTGAGTCTCCTCTGTGTTCCTTAGTTAAAATAAATCCTTTTCTATTTACCTGTTTCTCCGAGTGTTTTCTGCATGTGGGCAAAACATATCAAGCCTACCATGACAGAAGAACACTCTGGCCAAACAGAACCGACAGCAGAAGCACTCGGTCGTACAGTAACAGCTCAACAAGATCAGATTAGGGGTTTGGAATCCACGGTGATCGGGTTACAGAACCAGATGCAGAGCTTAGCTGCCCAGATGACCCAGCTAGCGGGTATGTTTAGCGCTAGCCTACAGTCAGCCACTTCCTCATCCCCGAGCCCCTCCCCCGAGTCTACGTCAGTTGTGACGAGCGAGCCCGTTCCCGAGACTACCTCACCGTCTCCAGAAAAGTACTCCGGCGAGGCTGGAGATTGTGGCGGTTTCTTGTTCCAGTGCTCCCTAGTGTTTAATCGATCCCCACGTACATTTGCCCATGACCACTCCAAGATCTCCTATGTGTTACGGCTTTTATCTGTCCGAGCCCTGCGGTGGGCAGAGTCCCGTTTCCCTGACTGTCAGCAATTCGGTTGTACCTTTAGCGAATTCATTGCTGAGTTCAAAACTGTTTTCGCCGCCGAAGCCGACGAGGATCAGGACTTCCAGCGTTTACTTACTATTCGACAGCGGGGTAGACGGGTAGCCGACTTCGCCATCGAGTTCCGTACGTTGGCGGCGGCGGCTGGTTGGGAGGAGCGTGCACTAAAGTCGGTGTTTTTCCAGTCCCTAGATGAGTCCCTTAAGGACGAGCTGGCGCGCGTTGAACAGCCCAGCACGTTGAACGAGTACATTGCGCTGGCAGTGCGATTAGACAACCGCTTACGGGCGCGGGGTAGGAGCCGCCCCGAGCGGCCGCCAGTTTTTCGACCGGCTCCCATCGAGCGGACCCCCGACAGATCAACAGTAGCGCCTCCCTCGCAACCGGAGCCGATGCAGCTTGGCAGAGTCAGACTCACGCCCGAGCAGAGGCAGCAGCGCATGAGCTCTCGGCTCTGCATTTATTGTGCCTCCCCCGAGCATTTCATAAAGGACTGCCCTGAGCGGCCAAAAGATCAGGTCCGTCGGTCGTAGAGGAGAAACCGACAGGCCAAGCCAAAACATCACACGCGTCCCCTCCTTGCCTCTGTTTGCCTGCTGTTGTCGTTTCGGGCCGGGCCACGTTTAAGTTGTCTGCATTAGTGGACTCCGGCTGTGACTTTAATTTAATAGATCAATCTTTTGTTCTTCAGAATAAGATAGATACGGTTCCTTTGAGCTCGCCTCTCCAGGTTTCAGCCCTGGATGTTGGTGTTCTCCCGCAGATCACTCACAGAACTACTCACCTTGAACTCGTGGTTTCGGGTAACCACCGCGAACGCGGCACGTTTTTAGTTTTCCCTGTCATGCAGGCTCCCGTTGTACTGGGGTTCCCGTGGCTTCAGCACCATAACCCGCAAATTAACTGGGCCGACCATAGGGTGGAAGCCTGGTCACCCAGTTGTCACGCCCATTGTTTATTGTCAGCAGTTCCCCCGTCTCATGCTCACGCTCTGCCCAGCGCTCAGGTGGACCCTGAGATTCTTAAGTTAGTACCTTCACATTATCATGACCTAGGACAGGTCTTTAGTAAAGAGCAGGCCAGTTCTCTTCCTCCGCACCGCCCGTACGATTGTGCGATTGATCTTTTGCCTGGCGCCCCGTTGCCGACTAGCCGTCTTTATAACATCTCTCAGAGTGAACGTCAGGCCCTTGAGAAATACATAAAGGAGTCCCTAGCCGCAGGCCTTATTCGCGCCTCTTCTTCACCTCTAGGGGCAGGGTTTTTCTTCGTAGGCAAGAAGGATGGTTCCCTTCGACCTTGCATAGACTATCGGGGCTTAAACGCCATCACTGTTAAGAACAAGTACCCTCTTCCGCTCCTCTCCTCTGCACTAGAACCAGTACAGTCGGCCACCATCTTCACCAAACTAGACTTAAGAAACGCTTACCACTTAGTGCGGATCCGCCGGGGAGACGAATGGAAGACTGCCTTCAAGACCCCTTTAGGACATTTTGAGTATCAAGTCATGCCATTTGGCCTGTGCAATGCCCCAGCAGTTTTCCAAGCCCTGGTGAATGACGTACTTCGTGATTTTCTCAATGTCTTCGTGTTCATTTATCTGGACGACATCCTGATCTACTCCCGCGACCCATCTGAGCACTACAGACATGTCCGTCTGGTCCTCCAACGCCTCCTCGAAAATAAACTTTTTGTCAAGGCGGAGAAATGTGAATTCCACCAGCCCTCCGTCACCTTCCTGGGGTTAATCCTGGAAGGGGGGCGGGTGCGATCTGACCCTGAAAAGATCCGCGCTGTCCTCGACTGGCCCAGACCTGAGACCAGAAAGGGCCTCCAGAGATTTCTCGGCTTCGCTAATTTCTACAGGAGGTTCATTCGTGGTTACAGCCAGATCGCCGCCCCCCTTCACACACTCACATCCATCAAGACCCCATTTTCCTGGACTCCCGAGGCCCAGTCTGTGTTTGATGACCTCAAGAACCGTTTCTCCCAGGCCCCCATCCTCATCTACCCGGATCCCACAAAGCAATACATTGTCGAGATTGATGCCTCCGACACAGGAGTTGGAGCCGTCCTTTCACAGGTGTCCGATCTAGACCAGAAGCTTCACCCGTGCGCCTTCTTCTCCAGGCGTCTGTCTCCGGCGGAGCGTAATTACGACGTCGGGGACAGAGAGCTGCTGGCCATCAAGCTCGCTTTGGAGGAATGGCGTCACTGGTTGGAGGGATCTGAGCAGCCCGTCCTCGTTTGGACTGATCATAAAAACCTGGAATACATCCAGACAGCAAGAAGATTAAACCCTCGCCAAGCCCGGTGGTCCCTCTTCTTCTCACGTTTCAACCTTTCTATCTCCTATCGCCCCGGCTCCAAGAATGTAAAACCCGATGCCCTGTCCCGCCTGTACTCCTCTCCGGACTCCGAGAACGAACCCGCCACTATCCTACCTCCCTCCTGCGTGCTAGGCGCTCTCCAGTGGGAGGTACAGGATCTTATTACCCGTGCCCTGCCTTCTGACCCAGACCCCGGAACCGGTCCACCAAATCGTGCCTATGTCCCGTCCTCCGTTAGATCTCAAGTCATTCAGTGGGCTCACTCAGAGAAGTTCTCAGCTCACCCCGGAATCCATCATACCCAGACACTCCTCGCCCGTAGCTTTTGGTGGCCCACAATGTTTCAAGATGTTAAACAGTTCGTCCTCTCATGCCCAGTTTGTGCTCAAAATAAATCATCCAATAGACCCCCAGCCGGCCTCCTTCAACCCCTACCAGTCCCAGAACGCCCCTGGTCCCATATCGCCCTAGACTTCGTCACCGGACTCCCCTCCTCCCAAGGCATGACCGTAATACTCACAGTAATCGACCGTTTCTCCAAGGCTTGTCACCTCATCCCTCTTCGCAAGCTCCCCTCCGCTCTTCTTACGGGCCAGCTCCTGGTAAAACATGTCTTTCGTCTCCATGGGATACCTCGTGACATTCTGTCTGACCGTGGTCCCCAGTTTATATCTAGGGTGTGGAAGGAGTTTGCCGCGGCCCTTGGGGCCCGGTATACTCTGACCTCGGGATATCACCCACAGACCAACGGTCAGACAGAGAGGATGAACCAGGAGCTGGAGACCGCCCTCCGTTGTCTCACTTCCAAGAACCCCTCCGACTGGTGTAAGTACCTCCCCTGGATCGAGTACGCCCATAACAGCCACGTCTCCACTGCTACCGGCCTCTCTCCCTTCGAGATTTCCCTTGGTTATCAGCCCCCACTTCTCTCCGACACCAACCACCAGATCACCGTACCCTCCGTTCAGGATCACATAGCCCATTGCAAACAGGTTTGGACTCAGACCATTCAAGCTCTTCAGGAAACTGCTGAACAGAACCGCCGATTCGCTGACAAGAGGCGGGTCCCAGCCCCCACTTACCACCCTGGTCAGCGAGTCTGGCTAGCCACCCGAGACCTTCCCTCCCGAGCAGCCTCCCGAAAGTTGTCTCCCCGATTCACCGGCCCTTACGAGATTATCTCTGTACCCAGCCCCACCACAGTCCGTCTCCGTCTGCCATCCCACTCCCAAGTGCATCCTACTTTCCACGTGTCCCAGATTAAGCCCGTCACTTCCAGTCCCTTGTGCCCTCCGGCCGAACCCCCTCCACCCACCCAGGACCACCATGGACGCCAGATTCAACGGATCGTGGCCTCCCGTCCACGAGGTAGAGGTTTCCAATACCTCGTGGATTGGGTTGGTCGCGGTCCGGAGGATCGGTCTTGGCTCCCCGGTTCCTCCATCCCGGACCGATCCCTTATCGATGCTTTCCTCACCTCTCGTCCGTCCACATCTTCCTCTCTGTCGCCAGGTGGCGACCCTTGAGGGGGGGTGGTGTCAGGACTCGGTCAGCAGGGCTGTGCAGCTTGCTGCCTGCTCTGCTGCTTTCTCCACAGGTGTTCGTAGTTGACGGGTGGGCGGAGCCCACACACCTGCAGGCTGTTGAGCAGTACCAGGCAGCACTATAAGAACCGTGCTCAGACAGCGAGAGGATGCCAGAGTGTTACCGTCGTGGTATGCAAACCAGTTTCGGCCTCTAGCTTTTCGATCGACCCATAGTTGTTAAAGGATCTTACCTCTGTGTCTCTCAGGTTCCTCCCCGTGTCCCGACGCCTCCCTCTCGTGGCTTCCTCGTTCGCGATCTCACATTCATCCTCTCCAGTTGGTTCCCCTCGTGGATTCCTCTGAGTTCCTCCCAGTCTGGTTACATCCCTCAGGACCCAGACCTCCCTTGGACACAAGCTGGTTCCTCTCGCTGTCTTGGATACCCGAATACCTCGTTGCTGCTCAGATCCGCTGCCGCCTCCATACCCCGGACTCCCGGACACCTGTGACGCCATCTCCAAGCCAACATCGAGTCCACATCACCACCTCCCCGGCTTGGTCACCCCGCTGAGTGGTAAGCGTTGCTCAGCAGCACATCTCCTGTTGTCCCCTCCTGCAGTCTACTGATCCTCTTGTCCTTCTAGATTACCCGGTCTCCTGCCTACCTGACGCCCCGTTCGAGCTCTGTCCCACAGAAGCTGAGTCTCCTCTGTGTTCCTTAGTTAAAATAAATCCTTTTCTATTTACCTGTTTCTCCGAGTGTTTTCTGCATGTGGGCAAAACATATCAAGCCTACCATGACAAAGGGCAAAATTAAAGTTACAGCTCCTCCCCAAATATTACTGCCACCTCTGGTAAAGATATGCAGAAGGCTTTGAAACAGCCTCCTGTTACTGCATTAGCATAATCTCTGATACATTTGGAAACATCAAACATTTGTTTTAAGTACATTTATTCAGTGGAGGAAAATGTTTTTAATTGACCCAGTGGGTGTTCAATTGGATTTAGCTGTGGGGGCAGAGATGGCCGCTGAAGAAAAAAAAACATTTTCTAATTTTTTTCTGCCGGAGTCCAAAAGATATTTTCTTAAAATGTTTTGCTATTTGAAAAAGTTCTTGTTGTTAGGCATTCTAATAAGGTTTCCAATGCATTTTAAAAAGAGAAAAAAAGCCCACAGCATACCAAATCCTCCAATATACTTAACAGTGAGCATGAGGTGTAAGTGCCATTATCCATCGGAAGTATCAGAAGTGTTCAGCAAACTCAACGTTTACATTCGTGATGGTAGGCTAGAGAAGGCTTTTTCCTAGCATCACTCCTGAACATCTGGATGGTATGTAACATTTAATGGTTGCTTTGATGACTCTGTAAGTCTCAATAACAACTGTCCTCAATCACCCTTATTATGTTAGTAATTATGTCAGTTATGCTCTGACAATAAATATGTGCAAGTTTAGCAGCAGTTTCCTTGTAGCCATTTCCTGATTTGTAAAGATTAACACACCTGCCTTACTTGAATGGCATATTTTTTGTTTTGTTTTTGCATTCGGAGGAGTGGCAGAGAGAAAACTGGCATCTGCGTGACATAAAACTCCAGGCAAACAGAAAGTCATAAATTACTAATAAAATTTCCTCTACACTGATTAAATTACAGTGTTTCTCAGTTGTTTTGGTACATTTGCCAGATCAGCATTAAAATTCTCAAAACCACTTGTTCAATCTTGATCAAGTGACACATCAAAAAAGCATTTTATTCATTAATGTGATAAGTCTGCATACAGAAAGAAGGATGACCAGCCGGTCCACTGCTGTGGTTAGAACCACCTGGAGCCTAACCTGCTCAAGATGGTGGCGATGATGGTGTACTTTTGTAGAACACCCCCCACCCCCCACTGCCTTCTTTCAACATCTTCACAACAGGTCCTCGCACATAGACACTGTCCAGAAGACGGCCCAGCAGTAACTGTAGTTACTGTTGCTAGTCAAGAAAACTTTCAACAGCTGCTGGTAATCTTCTACACTGTCATTAATGAGTCTGTCCTATGTTCAGCCATCACTGTGGTTTGTCTCATTTACAAAACAGGAAAGGTCTAGACTGCAACAAATAATTTGGTCTGGATAAAAGATCATCAGGGCTGACAAGACAGATGGTCTGGAGTCAGAAAAGGAGCAGCCCACATCCCTGCAGACCCCACACATCCTGCACACAAATCTTTCATTTTCAGGTCCAGCCTAAAGAGCGCTCTTTGGTTTCTTTCCCCGACTGTCAAGTTGTAACTCAAATCAATACCATGCTTATTTGCACCAGTCCAACCACATGTTCATCTCTTGATTGAAATATATAAAGATATTCATGTTTACAAGAAAAAAAAGAGAGCAAAATTGAACTTAAGTCAAACTCCTTGTTGAATGAAACAACTTGGCAATTAAACCCAATTCTGGTTCTGATGTGTGCAAGGTTCAAGGGACATGGATACCTTTGCAAGGTACTGTTGAAGAAATGACCAGCATTGACAAAAATCACATGATTTTAATAAATCCTAAGGTTTTATCTCAAGTGGATCATAAGGCAAGGCACGTTTATCATTAATACTTTTCAGTAGCAAGACGATTCAAAGTGCTGTACATGATCAGAAAAAACATTACAGAGGGAAATATTATATAGGTCATTAACAAAGGAATAAGCTAAGTAAGTCCCTGACTAGATTTCTTTAGTTTCACTGGAACAAGCTTCATCACTAACATTCAAAGCTTAATTGTTTCCATTCATGTTATAGCAAACATACATAAAGCATAAAATCACAATATGTAATTTTTTCTATTCATAATAAGAAATAAACTAAGTAAATCTTTGGGGGTTCCTGATCTAAAGTAGTTGTATACAACTTTTCTAAGGGCTACAATTAACTAGACTTCTTTTGTTTCATTGTAACAAAATTAAACTAAGTAAATCCTTAAAGCTATAAGTTAAGGTCTCTGATCTGACCTCTCTGCCAATACTTCGGAAAAAGTTAATTGTTGAGGTACTAGGCTAAGAAAGTTTTTTTCTAACAGTCTCCAACCACAAACTGCACCTTTTCCTTTCTCTGATTATTACATTCAATCCATGTCTCCAATTTGCAGACCACATACGTGCCGTTTCCGCTGTAGTGGGAAGTTAGGACTAAAAAGCGGCCCTGTTTCCGTCTTCATGCTAATGAGGGTCTCCAGAGGAGGAAAGCAAGTACACACACACACACGCACACAACAACTCTACAGAGTAGACTTCCAACAGGGGATCCAGTCTCCTTTCCCCACTTTGGCTTGTCTCCATCAGTTAGCTCTAAATTATTAAGAGAGGTCAACGGGGACTAGTTAGTGGTCTTGCTTTGCTGTTTCTAATTCTAAACCCTCTACTTTCATGAAGAACAGCAATAGGGAATCTTCATAGCAGTTTGAATAAGGAGAGTATGTTTATTTAAGTATTTGATGCTCTGATTTTTCATCTGATGAGTTTTGTGAATGCATTATTTTTGCTCTCAGAAGAACATGCAACATGCATGATCTTATGAACTGGGGTCCAAAGGCCACACAGAAAGTGGGGATTCCAGGGGGTTTTTCCCCCCACATCCCACCTCCACGGTTGAGGTGAGCAGTGGAGACAGAACAGTGTGGGAAATATTTATCCAAGCCAGAGTAGCAGAGCAAGTTTGGTGATATGCAGGGAAGCTCAGGCACTAGGGGTCGTATCTTTTGCTTAATAAGGTGATGTAGTCCCTGTTCAGTCTGGAGTTTGGTGTGTTTTGTCTCTGATTTAGTCATGGATACCAGAGCTGTTTGTGTAAGATGCAAGAAAGTAAAAGAATATCAGATGTGTGAATATTCAGCTGTTTTAGTATTTATTTTGGTTGTAGGTAAATTAATTGGTGTCACATCCCACTGTTTAATTACTTTGGCTCTCGTTAGGACTTATGAATGCCCTAATCATGTCAGTCTAAGTAAATATGTAAACAACAAAGTAAGTTAGCAGCAGTGTCCCATACTGATTCTCATCAAATTTAAGTGGAAATGTATCTTCACAAGCAGCGTTGAATGATAAAGATGTTTACTCTGTAGAGGGGAGCAGACTGTCTGCACAGTCCAGGTAGCTGCTACCTTATTTTCAGTCAGCTTCTGAGGAATTGACTGAAAAATGCGGAATAAACTGCAACATAACTACCTTTAGATTTGGGAAAACCCCAGTCACAGACGCACAGCTTTGAAATCATAGGGACGAATGTACAGGTTAGAGGCAGAACCTAAACAATTATATCAGTATTGGACAGAAAATAATGTTGTTGTTGTATTTTTTCTCTCCAAGTTGTGATGATGAATCTAGATCCTGTAGAAACATTTTACCTTCATGTATTCTGTAAATTAATTGTCTGTTGAAGAGAAAAAGAATGTCAAAAAATAATTATAATAATCATGATAATTGTTCAACAAGCAAATTAACACATGCAATACCATTCCAATTTTGGCTCTTGTCTATCCCAAGAAACAGGATGCAGACCCTGTTTTATTCAATCACAATACTTTGTTAGTCAAATTTAAGCATTTAAGCATTACATAAAAGAAATAGATACTAAAATGCAACTTAAATATTATGAACAGATAGTCTTTGAATTTTAGAACTAATCTGTGGCAAAAAGTAACAGTTTCTGCACATCTTAGGTTTTCATGAAGTTTAGCTCAGAGGTGAAGGACATAGAAACTGAACACCTCCTTATTTAACTCTGGTTCTGAGGAAGCCGGCCTGAGAGGACCTGAAGGGGGTGGAGTGGGGTGTTCAGAGACGCTCAGAGTCTTATAGACCAATGCCATTTTAAAATTTCTGCCTTTACTAATTGAGATCAGGTTCAGGGAAATGAAAAACAAGAAAAGAAAAACAAAACATTACACTTGGAAACATGCAAATTACAAACCCATGGCAGAGATTTTGACGTTGCTGAATATACGCATTTTTGTGGTTCATATTTTGTACAACCATCTAATAGTAATTGGCCAGCAGTTGGTCCTCTCCTATGAAATTTCACGATGTTGAAGAGAGAGGGTTATTTGAGTATTTTACTTTGTTAATCTTTAGGTTGTCCACAGTCCTGTGTCATGGTTTAGTTTTTGTCTGGCTTTTTCCCCTGTTATTTTCCTACACCTCCTCCTCTCACTCAGCTCACCTTCCACTCCCCAGCAATCAGGCACACCTGTTAGGCATTAATTAGTCAGACTCACTCCACCGGCCAGCCTCCCTACAAAAGCCTCCCTCAGTCTTCTCTTCCCTGCCGGTTCGTCATCAGTCTCCACTCACTTCACGTCCTGTCAGCCTGGTTTGCCCCTGCTAGCTGCTGGAATCCTGCCACCTCTGTCTCTCGTTAAGTCTCTGCCTGCTGCTGGATTTACCTGCCTCATCTGTGCTTCAAGTCTCTACTAGCTGCTGGATTTACCTGCCTCACCTGTGCTTCAAGTAGGCCTCTGCTAGCTGCTGGATTTCCAGTCTCCTCTGTGCCCCAGCAGCCTTGCTCTCAAGAACTCTCTCCGGTCCGTCAGCTCCTGCTCTCATCTCCACCCCAGTTCCATTCCAGTCCTGCCTCTCTGGTTTCATCATCCACTACTCATCTTTCTGTCAATAAACTCTCAGTAAATAGCTCCGTGTGTGTGGTGTCCATTCTGGGTTCATCTAAGAAAAATCATGACATCCTGGTTCTTTATACTCTCCTCTCTTCAGCTGAACTCAAAGGTTTTCTTTAGAACATATGATGGGTTCACATTTTTTGCACCAATCTTCCCCATCCAACATTCCCCAATTATCAGGATGGCTCTTAAAGCAGCATCATGTATTTTTTAGCCAACAGGGTGCTAGATCTGTAATTCCCATGTTTAGTGCCCCTGAAGACTACTGGCAACACTGCACTGTTGCAAAATTAAATTGCCTTCCTCTGCGTTTTGGAATCTGATAGCAGACCACTTTGGACCAGAAGACTGAGAAGTCATGGAGAGACTTGCAAAGACAAGGCCACATTCACCTCTCTAAATTATTCTCAGTCTCCCATTGAAACAGGGAGAGGGAGAGGATGAGACAGAGCCAGGGGGAGAGGGAGGGAGGTTTGACATGCAGGTTTGTGAACTATATATACTGTATTTAGTAATATTAACCATGGCCATGACAAACTTTGACTCGAGGATGAGACAGGTAGAGGCAAGTAAGGTTAAGCCGGGCGTACACTGTACGAGTTTTTCAGTCGTGGTACTTACATACATCTCAAACTGTGCGACGGAACCGCGGTGTTTAAAAAGCTCACCGCTCACGATCTGTGCGGCACAACGCTTGGACGCGACCGGACTGCTCACACTGTACGTCGTGCCCCCTCTGGGACCGCTCGCTGTGGTGGCAGAGGCAGGCGAGCGACGGTAGGTGACAGGGACCCAGAGCAGGGGTTCGAGCCCAGCTCTGGCGAGGCCCGCAGGAGGCACTGGGCATCGGGGGAACGGAGGGGAGAGAGGAGGGACAAGACGCACCGGCGGCCGCGCGGCACGGCAGGTCGCCCAGCCCGCACCCCCCCCCCCCTCCCCCCGCGAGCGGAGGAGTGCCGAAACAGGCGGACCGCGGAGGAGTGCCCGAAACAGGCGGCCAGCGCGGACCGCGGAGGAGTGCCGAAACAGGCGGCCAGCGCGTTGCCGTCCTCCCCAACGCCCCCGCGAGCGGGCCGGGCGGAGGTCGCTTCAGGGACACCTGCTCCCCTCCCTCCGCTGGCGGGGACGGAGAGGAGGGGAGGGCGCTCCCTCGTAGCTCTGCTTGAACAGCAGGATGCGCTCACGAAAACCTCACGACAGCCGACTGAATTTCAAACATGTTTGATTTTCAGCGACCGTCCGATTCCTGATCGGGAGGTAGTCGTGAGAAGCCAGTCCCCCCTCCTCCCCCCCCCCCTACGATCAAGCTGAAATTCGGCCCGATTCAAAAAATGCCCGCACGACTGAAGAATCTGCCCGAAAAGGGGAAAAACTCATACAGTGTACGCCCGGCTTAGCTCTTGTGTTTAAGGGGAGCTCAGACTCCCGTAAAGTGTCGTTCTAGGTCACATGACCCATTCAGCGACGGGTCAGCCCTCTCACATTACATAGGTGAGATTTTGAGAAAGGTAGGTGGCACTGCAAATCCATATGTGCGGGGACAAATGAGTATGCTGCTTGAAGAATTTGATGTGCTGCCAATCAGAAAGCCAGGTGAGGGAAACACGGGAAAAAAAACCCACAATTTACCTTAATGTAGCAAATGTAGAGCCCATGTTTGCGCTGTCTCCACTCATTTAACTATTGTTTTTTTTTTATGTTTTTGCCTCTGTTCAATTTAGTCCAAAAACTATCGCCATTGCTCTTCCTCGTCGGCCATGCTTTTTTACCCTGAACTCACGTTTGATCCCAAGAGGTTATGGAAAGTTTCCTATCTGACCTCTGAATGTTCATGAGTGAAATCTGAGTGTGTGGTGCGTTCAGCTTGCTGTTAGGCTGAACACCTCACACTGTAGGAGGAAAGTCATTCTATCTATAATTTTTTTTATCTATGTTTTTTTTTAATTGAAAAATCTTGCCGTGTGATCCAGGCATACTTCGGCATAAGTAAAAAGATTCTTTGTAAAATCGCTTGGTATTTTAATGTGTATGTGATGCCATACAGTTTTACAAGATTCTCAGGGGCTTTGGTAAAGAAACCGGTCTGCTGCATCACAGATCCCCCACTATCCTCCACTGCCTTATTGTGAACATGAAGTCTTTCTCAATATATCCATTCATTGTTTCACATCCAACCCACCTGGAGTGAATGGATGAATGGATTATTTGGCCAGGTCATGTTAATTCTGGGGCCAACCAAACAAATGAATACTAGTTTGTTTGAAAAAGTTATTTCTCAGTTCACTGGCAAGTGAAGTCAGGGTTGATTTACTCAAAGTGGGAATGTAGAATGCAATATTTGATGTAAGGCTATATATGTGATCTGAAATCTTTGAAATTTGTGCAGTACATTACTTGACATGTTTATATCATAACTATTTCACGCTGACTTTTTCTATACTTCTGTATTTTTCTCAAGTATGCAGAGCAACATTCTGGAAAGCTTGCAGCCTCACCGGTTGTTCATATTGAGCAGCTTCTTGTGATAGTACCCTAAACAAGCAACTGATGTATTTGCATTATTCAAACAGTCTGGTCCGCTTTAAAAGTTCTGTGTGAAAATTAATCAAATCATATTAAGTTGTGGAAATTGTTGGTATTTATTGCTCTATTATAATTATAATATGTCATTTCTTATAGCTTTCCTTTATTAGATCAAAATGTTTTTTATGTGCATGCATTTTTTGATTGACTGCTAATGCAGTTTAGTTGTCTCATCTTACATCTCTTTTAGTTCACTTCTATTACTGCCTTTGCATTGAACATTCAGATTCATGGCCAAGGCAGGGGCATAAGAAGCTGCTTCTTACTCTTTGCCATTCTCCTGCAGCTCATTGAACTACATGCTGATTGAACATTACAAGTCCCTTTGCCCTGTGGCTATAGTGCTGAAAGTTCCTGAAAGAAATGCAGTAATTGCTATCCCTGGCATGCTGTCAGGAATTCTGTTTCCACGGCATTTTTCAAAGTACAAATGACAACAAAATATTTGTAAGGTGATGGCAATCAGTTAAGAGCCTGCATTGTGAGGCTTATTCATTCTCAAAAGGTAAATAAATGCGCAACACAAATTCACTTTTCAAAACTGCATCGTTTCGAAAAATGCATTTCCATAACCGTTTTTCTGTCTGTTCTCAAGAATCACTATTCTCCGAGTCAGTATACCAAACCTATTCGCCCCCAGCTAAATACCTGAGAGTTGTTAGCTAAGACAGAGTAATATTGACTCGCTTGAACAAACCACCATCATTACTGTCGTTCTACCACATGATCAAACAGTTGAGGATGACTGAGAACACACGCACACGGGTGCCTGAGTGGGGGTGTGTATATTGTAGTGCGTGAATGCCAATGGGAACGCCAGAGGTAGGAATTCCAATTGGCACAGTGGGAGATGGGTGTGTTGGTTAGACAGACCAGTCTGTGGACTCCTGGTGAGAGGTGCAACTCATCATCACCATCAAGCTTCTGCCAAATAACACCTGGGTTCCCCGGTTAAGACTCACCATGATGCTTTCAGATATTTTTATTTTTTTCCCTAAATATCCTCAAAAACGTTTTCTAGGCAACTGAAAGACAGGGGAACAAGAATTTTAATTGGCTGTGACCATTTGAAATAAGATAATTAAGATGGCTGAGTAATTATAGGTTAGGCTAAAGGGCGTGAGATCATCTGGTACCAGCTTTAAGGCTGTTTCTTGGTGATAATTAGAGACTGAGAAATGAAGAAGCTTAAATATCTCCCAAAATAAAAATTACACCAAAAATCCAGAAACGGGGTGAGTAGGCATAAGCATTCTATAGAATCAAGAATCAAGTCTTTATTGTCATAATTTTAAACGAAATTATGAAAGTTTCGTTGATACTTTGGTTCAGCATTCCCAAATAACACAAAGAGATAAATCACAGACATAATGTAAGTTTAATGTACCAATAACTCTTCCTGGAAAGCTAAAAATTGTGCAGTTGTCCTTAGCATCTGATAAGATTTAAATGTTCAAGTCATAAAAGACATCAGTCACTTTACAGAACGATGTAAAATACTGCACTGTTGCAAAAAAATATCAGACAAACATTCCTGGAGCAGTTAAAAGTGGTCAAGTAGTCATTAGCAAAAATTAAATTGTTCAAGTTAATTGATGTTCAAGTCAACAAAGACAGGTGGCAGTCACTTTACAGTATGATGTCAATTACTCTGCAATTGCATCAATTTATCATACAAACACTCACTGACAAATTACAACGTGTGCAAATAGTCATTAGCAAAAAATGTGAATGTTCAAGTTAGTTAAAATTTTCTTAAAGAAAATTTACGAATTGCATAGAGGTCCAAACAAATATGTGAGACAGCGTAAATAATTCTCCATCAAATCAAGAACATGTGGAGCCAGTAGTATGTTTGTAAACATGTAACAGGCGATGAACTGTGCTGGTGGTTAGTCAATTCTCAGCAGGGGGCAATAGACCTCACAGCTTAGGGAAAAAGTTGTTTTTAAGTCTATTAGTTTTGGATTTGATGTTCCTGAATTGTTTATCTGTTGTAAGTGGGACCATCGGTGCATTGCCTGGGTGGGTGGGATCTGTAGCAATACGTCTTTCCCTTTTCTGGACTGGTGCAGCATAAACCTTGTCTAGATCTTGTAGAGCAGGGGCCTTAAATTCCGGTACTCGTGGTCCGGTGTCTTGCAACTTTTAGATGTGTCCCTGGTCTGAAACATCTAAATCAAATAGCTGAACTAGCCATTCAGTCTTAGTAGTCTATGGCAAATGCCAAATGTCCTGTACGGTGTTGGGCTGTAAGCATAACCTTCACCTGTGGATGTCGGGCCCTTAAACCATCCTCATAACATAACTTTCAGAAAAGTTAATACAGCTGCTGGGACAAAATATTGATCAGAAGTCCCCAATATTTGTCGTTTGTTCTGATGTTATTGTTTTTTGATCGTGGATAGGTAATCAAAGTTGTCTTTGACAACATCCCACTGTTATACAGTTGTGCACTGTATTGCCTGTAAAGGTTTGTCGCAGTAACACTCTGACCTGGCTAAGATCTTCATAAGATGTTCAACCATACTAGAACTGTACTAGAAGGCCACTGGAAGCCCAAGCCAACTTTCATGAGCAAAATCGTTATGGGCCTACATGTTGGCTGTTTTTCGTTGTGATCCTGTTGGTGGGTTGGTGTGAGTGAGGCATCTTCTCTTTTAGAAGATCTTTGTAGAAGAGCTCAGGGGCTGGTGCACCTGCAATCAATCATCCTCATCTGAGCTTCTGATGTTTATAAGGAGCTGCCAGCAGTGTTGCCAAATTAGGCGGTATGCAGACAGTATGTGCATTCGTGCCTGCCGATACAAAGAAAATATAACATTATTTGATTGGGTGAGTTTTTGTGTGTTGTGGAGGTTTTTAACAGATTGACATTCAGTGCCGATTATCCTACATGTAGTATTCGCAAGCCTCTCATGTCTGAGTTATGTTTTCAGTAGTGACGGTAAGGTGAGGCCTCATGAGCGATTGAACCACTTGAGTTAATTACTTCAGGAAGGAGTTCATTTCTCGATGCTTCATTTGCACATGAAACCACCTACTGGCCGAATGCATAATCACAGTCAGCAAAAAAAAAAAGAAGGTTGCCTCTATTTTTATCCTTTGGGGCCCGTAGGAATTATCATTAATAACTCATACCCATTAATGTATCTTATGGTTATCACATTTTATTATAATGAACATCTGAGCTCATAGATATTCACAGCTTTCATGTCTTCTGCTGAGGGCCAAGCACCAAAGAACGTTTAATTTATGTCAATAAATCTCTTATTGTCTTTTTTTTTGTCAGTGTGAGTCTCTCCACATTGAACTACTTTTAGGAGGAATAAGAGTCATTGGAAGCTATTTAAAGACTGGATGACTTCAGCCAACTCAACATCAGTCAAGTTCTAGTCAATGAAATGAGCAAGTAACTCTTTCATCTTTCTTTCGGCTTTTAAGGAGGACTTAATTGAAGATATTTTTTTTTTCTTCCATTGACTTCATGTTGTTAAACTGTTAGGGTTGATCATATGGGGTATCCAGCCTGAACATGCAATCTATTTTCTCAGACAAAATTTTAATAAGACCTCAGAGCTTCACAAAAAATATTTCATCATGTTGTTTATGATTAAACCAGGTAATGGCTGGTCAACCTAAGAAAGCCATAAAGAAATGTTTCTGTAGTATCCTTCCTAGATTTGTTGTTGTTTGCAGGTTGAAACTATTAGTATTTCTGATCAAAGTGTACCTAAAATATCACTTGTCTCCAGGCACACAAAACAGAATTGTCCCACTTTTGACAATTGTGTACATGAATGTGCTGAATCCTCTAACCAATTTTTGTCAACCTGTCAGAGAAGCTAATAGTAGCATTAACAAGGAAAATTGAGGGCATAAATAGTGTTTACATACTGATAACATGCTTTTTAAATTCAACCAAGAAATGAAAGCTCAAGCTTTGAAACGTATTCTAACTGTATTGCCTTCATCCTTTTTTGTCCTCGTTATGTTCGGGCACAATAACTGACTCTATTCAACAAATTCCAGAAATCCATTTTTCCTGTCCTCTTCTGCTGGATTTATCTGTTTTCACAGCTGGCTGTGCCTTACATGCGTCAGTGTACTGAGGAACATCAGGTACCAGAACTACCAGGAAGGAAAAAGTGAAGGGGACAAAGTGAACATAAAACTATTGCAGAGCAGGAAACAGGAGAATATAAAAGAAAGGTCATTACTGGCTGCTTTGAAGCATTCAGTTTTAAATAGTGAAAGGCGTGTGCTTCTTTTCAGCAAGGCATCAATGCACGTGTTTAACCAGTTTTTCACTGGCTCTTAACTAATCCCAGCATGGGAAATCTCAAAGGTCATGGCAGCTTCAAAAGGTTTTAAAGACAGGCGGAGACAAGTCATTCCTTACTGCACCGTCAGGATGTGTGACTGACCAGTGTCAGTGTGTGATGCTACCTGGTCCCCTGACTCATCCTAAATCATGAGCGAACAGATAGCTGACACATGATTTTCATCAGGTTGTTAGTGCTATCCTAACATGACCTGCCAAACACCTCAGCTGAGCTTTGGACTGTCATACTGTGGCTTTCAGTAAAATAAACGTCGAGCCAACATTGACATCCATTTCAAGGGTACATTTCTCCAGCCCCCCATTTTTATTCTTCTTGGTCCTGCTGTCAAATTTGTGACAACTCTCTGTTTTTGGAGTTTTTGTTAACTGCCTAAACTCCATTTGGTTTGTGATGTTGAGTTTGTTGATCTGGATTGGGACATCTCACATTCAGCACATTTCTGGTTTCTGGATACTAATCCAACCACTCAGTGTTCAGTATACACTCTCCCTGCCTCCAACTCATGCCCTGTGGCTTTTTTTAACAGTCTGGATAGCTGGTCCTACCTTGTGTGCTGGACCATGACTTCTGTTTCTTTAAATAACTGCCTCTTTCTTTGGTGCCATGATCTGTTCCCCATACTCTTCTTCATTTCATCCTTCTGTAGTGGCTGGTAGGATTCAGTCTGCCAGCCACGGATGCCACTGCATGGATGTACCTCCATCAATCTGACGTAGGAACAACCATGCAGGGGTACAGTCCTCCAGGATGGTTCTTACTCTTCCTTGATGGGGCTCTATTGCTTGATACATTTAAACCAGAAAAGGTATCTTGAGAGGGCACATGTTCAGACTCTGTTCTTACTATTCATGTTTTCATTTTTGTCTGTACTTTGTTGTGGCTAACTTCTTTCTGGCTCTTTCCATCTATCCATCCATTGTCTGTACCTGCTTATCAAAGTAGTTTTGTGGTAAGGTCGTTCTGGTGCCTATCTCAAGAAGTCATTAGAGGACAGGCAAGAAATAACGTGGATAACTCCGTGAGAGGCTAACACAGGGCCAAATGTGACACATTAATCATTCAGGCACATGCAAGCCTGAGGGCAATTTCTGGACTCCAATTAACCTAAGATGCATGTTTTTGGATTTTGACAGAAAACCTCAGTGCACATGGCAACGTTGACACAGCATGTGGTATTGTTTCTGACGGATGACAGTTATGGACTTTAGGTGCGGTTATGATTCTTTACTTTTTCAGGATTTGTGGGTGACAATGGTCTTTGGTTGCTGGTGGGGGGAAAGTCAGTCTGGGAAGTTTGCAGCATGTATTTACTCCATGTCTACCTCAAGGTCCTTAGTGTGTCTTGGTTCCGTTTCCGCCGTGTACTGCTGTGCTGTGCTTCCACACCTGGACACTCTAGAAGATTGCTCCCAGGAGTATCAGAACCCCCTTCTCTCTCTTGCCCTCTCTCTCTCTCTCTCTCTCTCTCTCTCTCTCTCTCTCTCTCTCTCTCTCTCTCTCTCTCTCTCTCTCTCTCTCTCTCTCTCTCTCTCTCTCTCTCTCTCTCTCTCTCTCTCTCTCCCCCTCTCTCTGCGACCACTTCAAGCAACATCTGCCTCTATCTCTTTGTGCACATTCATACAGTACAAAGCAAGTGTGCACACACTGACATTAGTTTTATTTACCATTTTTACTTTTTTTAATATATTTTCAAACAGTCAAAAATTAGATGCACTGCAAAAACAGGAAGGAAAACGTCAGTCAAAGCACATGCATAGCACATACTGATGAATATTGGAAATGGCTTTTAATGCAGACACACATTCACAAATAAGAGCACACGACAAAATTAAATGTAACTAAATGCAGATCTCCAACTGCATGCCCAGGCATATTCTCCCACACTAACAATTGGACATGCTTTGCTAAATACACACAAAGAGAGCTCTACCCTCCCTTATTGACACAATACTTACTTTACATTGTTCCCATGCACTGTTATTTTAACTCTTCTATTAACACATGCAGGATCCCCACATGAGAGATTGCTGCACATGCTGGTTGTTGATTTTGAACTGGTCTTTGTTGTTAAAGACAAGTTGCCTAACATCCTGAATCATAACCTCTTTGTTATGTTTGGGTATGTAAAAAAGTAGAATTATTTCTCACAGAGTATGAAGGGGCAAGTTTAGGCTCCGGTATTCATGCTGGAAATCCCTCTCAGGTCATGTGGGTCAGGTATAATGTGTGTGTGTATGGATGCACGTGTGTGTTTACTGCATATCAGAATCCCCAAATTAATCTTTTGTTATGTTTCTGTAAAAATTAGAAGCTTTTATTAAACTGTAAATAACTGGGTTAAACTGCTGGGTTAAAAGCTACCCAAGTTGGGATGTTTTGCTAATCCAGTCCTGGGTCAAGTATTGACTGGTAATAAGGAGGCACGCCTGAGAAAGGTCACCATGTCATCACGGCAACATAAAGACATGCACCATTTTAACAAAGGGGGAACTCACATCAGGAGCGTTGCACTGCGTTCCGTCTGTTGAGACGTCATTTTCTGCTTTTTACGCACATCGTATCTGTGGTGCTGTAGTAACTCAAATAAGAACTGATTTGATACACTGTAGAAGATTTTATCCAAAAAAAAATATCCTAAAAGGTCAATGGGATCTGGATATGTGACCAAACGTATTTGGTCACATTTCCAGATCATTGAATTCTGGTGTTTAAACAACCACAGGTGTTTAAAATCTAACATGTAGGCAAGCAAATTGCTTCTAGGAACATTTGTGAAAGAATCGGTCACTCTCAGGAGCATATTCCAGTGTGGTTTGATAATAGGATGGCATCTATGCAATACGTCTGGATGCAAAATCTCTTCATTGCTAAATCTTCCTCAGTCATCTACCATGACGCGGTAGACCACGTAAAATCAGAGTGGGGCTGATGGGTGTTGAGGTGCAGAGTGTGTAGTCTGCAGAGTCAATAGCTACAGACCTCCAAGCTTCATGAGATCTTCAGATTAGTTCGAGAGCAGAGCGTAGTAAAATGTTTCCAAGCTTTACATCAACAAGTAGGATACGAAGTGTGGGAGGCAGTGTTGTAAAGCACACTGCCACTAGAACCCATAGAATGGCCCTTACTTGACTAGTTAAGGGGAAGGCAAGACAGCGAGACAGGCCTTCTCATCAACATCATTGTCTGATTTTTCTTTTTACTTTTACTAGCTAGCTTTATAGATAGATAGATAGATAGATAGATAGATAGATAGATAGATAGATAGATAGATAGACTGTCTCTGTCGTTGTGTCCTTGGACAAGACACTTCACCCGCATTGCCTGCTGGCGGTGGTCAGAGGGCCCGTTGGCGCCGTTGTATGGCAGCCTCGCCTCTGTCAGCCTGCCCCAGGGCAGCTGTAGCTACTAACATAGCTCACCACTGCCAGGGTGTGAATGTGTGTGTGAATGGGTGAATGACTAAGACTGTAGTGTAAAGCGCTTTGGAGGTCGTCAAGACTAGTTAAAAGCGCTATACAAGTACAAGCCATTTACCATTTATAGATAGATAGATAGATAGATAGATAGATACTATAGATAGATAGATAGATAGATAGATAGATAGATAGATAGATAGATAGATATCTTTTTCACATTTAATTTCAAATCTTAAAGTAGGCACAGGTATGTTTGCAAAAATACAGAGAAGATGGAAGACATGGAAAAAACAACAGAAGATCTTCTGTTAAAAATTCTCATCCTCCTTGTGGACATTGAGTCTTTCTTGTCAACAATAGATTATGGCCAAGATCACAACTGATGTTTGTTTTTCATTGATGACGCTCCACCCTGCAGTGATCACCTGGGGAAAACGGTTGTTTAGTGAAGTGTTAGTGGTGATTCAGTAGGTTAAACTGCAGCCATACAGATTGCCATGGCCACATTGAAAATGATTCTGAAGACTAAATGGGTTAGTAGCGGCAAGTGATTCTCTTCATGAGCAGTTGTCCTGTTTATCAGTCGAATCCTGTTTGACTAAAAGTATGGCTGCTTCCTACACATTTAATAAACTCCTCACTGTGATTTTTTTTCACAGCGTTTTTTGCTATTTCTCCATGTTTTTCATTGTCACGATGAAAAACACACGATCAGCTGACCCATTTCTAATACACATTAACATTTATGAGGTGGTTTGCATTGACCATTTAGGGGTGAATCTGGCGGTGTAGAGGGCAGAACCTGACAAGGAACCTGGTACGCAAACATTCAGGTACAGCCGTGATCTATTAAGGAAAATTGCATGCTGGTGTGCATGCGCATGGTCTTATAAATCAGAATTTTTTTTGCCGTACGCCATTCTCTTTTTCTTGGCGTACGTACACATTTAGTATGGATTCTATGCAAAGTTTTATAAATGAGACCTAATCACTTCATCTGCTGATCTTACACATGTTTTAGCTTTCTGAAAAATCAGTGGCATGTTCATGAAAAATTCTAACATTTTTATTGTAACATGAAAGCTGTACAGAAAAGTTCTTGTACATTGAGGATGGCAGTGCGTCAATGGCTCGAGTCAGTTAATAACGATGGTTTCTTGATCACCCTCCTTCATGCTTAGTGCTTTGCTACAAGCACTGAGTTTTCACTGGAGGTGGTTTATCAAAATGACACAGGACATAGTAGTTTTTGGAACCTTTTGTCAGGTCACACCCAACCTTCAGCAGAACTCTAAACATAAAGCCACCCATCCACCCATCCATTTTCTTACTCGCTTTATCCCTCATGGGGTCGCAAGGGGTGCTGGTGCCTATCTCCATCATTTCAATGGGCAAGAGGCGGGGTACACCCTGGACAGGTCGCCAGTCTGTCGCAGGGCAACACAGAGACAGACAGGACAAACAACCATTCACGCACACACTCACACCTAAGGACAATTTAGAGAGGCCAATTAACCTAACAGTCATGTTTTTGGACTGTGGGAGGAAGCAGGAGTACCCGGAGAGAACCCACGCATGCACAGGGAGAACATGCAAACTCCATGCAGAAAGACCAAGGGTTGGTAAAAACATAAAGCCATAGTTCAGTATTGGACTAGTTCGATTTAGATCAAAGCATATTCATGTCATGGGAGGGCTTGTTCAGAGTTTAGACCGGAATCTAAACTTAAATTTGTGACAAGAATTTTAGAAGGAATTTTCCAAGACGCACCCATCTAATTTGACGGACCTGGAGGTATTTTAGCTAAGAAAAATGAACAAAGCAATGGTTTTCGTGGGTTCAAAGTTAATAGAAACACACACAAAAGACTAGAAGCTGTGATTGCATCAGAAGGTGGTTCTGTCAGTTCTACTCTGCAAGCTTAATGCAGTTGCATGGCGCACTCTTAGATTTGCATTTGTAAGACAATTTAATCAGATACGCAAGCTCCCAAAACTAGTCGTGAAAAGAAGTGAACAACAGTGTTCCTAGGAATATAAGAAACGCAAATTGACAGACCGGTCAAGTTTTTTTCTCTCTTTGAAAATGCCAAATGATGTGATTTCTCCTTTCTATTGACTCCGACACTTCACTGCAATAAACAAGTTCTGACAGACATCCTGACTGTGTGTGTGACTATGTTATACTGCTGTGTGGCTTTGCTCTCCTGTGGTGTTATTTGCTGTTATCCCGGGACTCTGATGGTGTTTGATATCAACCCCTGCGGTGCCCTGTTTAGACCCTCTATAGTGCCTTGTGGGGTGGCCCAAAGGCTAGGGCAAGCCTGTGATTGTAGCCCCCCACAGTGCTGGGAATGAGGGACCTGCCTCCCTCCAATTACACCCGACCCTGCCCCGTGAAACGCAGGGCTTTACGGCTCTTATCCAATATGAACCCCAGGCAATAGAGGGCAAGGAGAATAGGGCAGCAGCAGGTAGTAATGGAGCTTAAATGGCAGCAGGCATTCCACAGTGTGAGACCGGTAGGGCAGCAGGTGAGCGATGGATGACAGAGGAGCTGAGTGTTTTCACGCACATGCAGCCATGAACACACAAACAAAAAATTGTATTTTAGATTTTTTTTAATACAGTATTGGAGCTCTTTTAATTTATGGGTTCTCCTCCTTCTTATACACAGTTGAAACAAGATATTTACGTGCACTGTAAAAAGTTCCTGTTCCTGTTTTAAGTCAGTTAGGATGATGAAATCTTTTTTGCTATTTGGTAAATGCCCGATTATTGAGAAAGAGAATTCTTGAGGTTAACATACCTGTCAATGTACTCTAAGACAGCACCTCAAACACATTGCATCCCCTGTGTGACATCATGGAAAACTCAGTATTGTAAGAGTATTGTGAAGCTCCATCAGTCTGGTTCATCCTCAGGTACAATATCCACCATCTTTAAGGTACCACGTTTATCTGTTCAAACTGTTATTGACAAGTATACAAACGATGAAAATATTTAGCCATCATACGATTCACTGAGGCCACGGGATCTGTGTCTCAGACATAATCATGTTTTTGTTTAAAATGCATGTATCAGCCTCATGACAAAGGCAATGCATCTTGTGAAGATGCTGTCTGAAGCTGGAAAGAGAGTATTGAAACAATTCCTGTCCTCACATGGGTTGAGAGGCCATTCAGAGAAGAAAGGCCAATAATCCAAAAGCAACATAAAATGCCAGAGTATAGTCTACAAATGCAGACAGGGACATTTGAAAACAAGTCCTGTGGTCTGATGAAATTAAATTATTTGGCCATAATAACATTATATTTTTAGAATAATGGAATGAGCTAGCATGACGGAGAACACCATCCCAACTATGAAGGACAGTGGTGGAAGCATCATACTGTTTGGGTGTTTTGCTGCAGAATTGATTGCGGAACTCCACAAAAACCTGATCTCAGTCCATTAGAATATTTTTGGGCAGATTTGAAAAGGTGTGTGGGAGCAAGGCCATTACACTGCCAATAAAAAGCTGAAAAAGCTATGAAATAGACAGCCTGAACAGTTGCAAACTTAAAAAAAATATCTGCCTTTTATCTCTCTGCACATGTGTCACAAGATCTAAGAAATATACTGCACACATATGCATGCTAAATTTTTATGCTTAAAACGTTTTGTCCGTTTCTCGATCAGTACATTTCAAATTCCTCATATGGATAATAAATGCCAATTGTTTAATCATATAAAATTAATGAAAGCTGATTAAGCTAGTAAATCATAGCTTTTAAAATGTATTATTGATGCCAGGCATCAGATAGTTCAGTATTAAAGAAGTAGAATAGTTCAAAGCTGGATGAGGGTATAGAAAATTTCACCCAATCATGTGACAATGTAGAGTGTGGTACAACTGTAAACGTACCAAGAGATGGCGATCCACCTAAACAGACTGAGCTGAGAAAGGAGAACGTTCCAGGAGGTCTTTGGTAACATCTGAGGATCTGTGGGGATCCACAGCTCAGGTTGACAATCTGCCCAAAGGACAGCTGTTGGTCAAAATTTCCACAAATCTGGCTTTTATGAAAGCAGCAAAAGGAAATATTTTGTTACGGCAAAGTCAAGAAAAGTCAGATAAGTCCAACTTGGAACTTTTTGGCCTCCATACAGAACACTGTATGTGGCTGAGAACTAACACTGTGCATCCACTGGAACACAAAAAGATCACAAGGGAAGCTTGGTGGTTGCAGCATCATCGGGTGGGGATACTTTTCTACAGGACGAAAGACTGTTGCTCAGAGAGGATGTGAAGATGAATGGGACTAAATACATTGGGATCTTACAATAAAATTGGACTGGCTTTGCCTGACTGCAAAATACTTGAGACTAGTACAGAGGTTCACCTACTACATGCTAAATCAGAGATTGCCATCTCTAGTCCTTGAGGGCTGGTGTCCTGGAACCTTTAGATGTGTCCCTGATCCAACACATCTGAATGAAATGGCTGAATTACATCCTTAAAATGCAATCTGTCCAGAGTCCTGCTAATGACCGGATTATTTGACTCAGGTGAGTTGAATCAGAGACACAAATAAAAGTTGCAGCACACTGGCACTAAAGGACTGGAGTTTACTATCCCTCCCTTAAACATACCACCAGATTTGCATTGGACTGTTTTAGATTAAAGTGTGAAAATTGTCCAGTAAACGTTCAGTGCTTAATCCACTGAAGAATCTGCAGCATGATTGAAATACTTACGTTTTTAGACACTCTTTGTCCAATCTGACTGAGTTTGAGCAGTTGTGCAAGGAAACAATTGTGAGTAACGTCAGTCTCTCGATGTGCAAAGCTGTTGGAGACACAGTGTGAACATTTAGTGTGGTCATTTTGGTGAAATATGATAAAATACATAAGATTACGATAGAACACGTTAAAGTTTGTAGCTTTACTGTATCAAAGCATGATTTCACAAAGCACTGTATGAAAAATAAGGCTAACCAAAGGAAAAAAGGTATTCACATACAGCTCAAGCTGTACTCCTTTTCCTATCCACTGTGGAACCCCATGGGGTAAGCCTAACCTAGTTCCCCTCCCTTT
Source organism: Fundulus diaphanus (assembly GCA_037039145.1). Lineage (NCBI taxonomy): Eukaryota > Metazoa > Chordata > Actinopteri > Cyprinodontiformes > Fundulidae > Fundulus > Fundulus diaphanus. The sequence goes on from CM073133.1 coordinate 41,250,609, forward strand.
GTCAGGTTGGAGTCTAAATAAACTAGTATTGTATGCATTTTACAACATGTTTTAACAACACAGTAACGTCCTAAGCACTCATCAGTAACTTGAGATGCACAACTTCCGCGAATAATGAGTGTGATTTTATGGTGGGTGGGGCCTCAGGAAAGGGGCTGTACAGGTGCTTTAACCCCTGCTGAGAAGCTCTTTGGTAGTCCCGGGGCACAATGACGACAGAAGAAGTGAGTGGAATGGGCTAAATAAAGCCTGGTCCACCCTGTGAATCATGGAAACAGCTCAGAAGCTCCAAAGATGGGAAATGTTAAAAAAATTTGCTTTACAGTCATTTAATAGAAATAAATCTACTTCAATTTCACTAACAAAAGATTTGAAAAGACACAAGTTGCAAAAATCATTTTCAAACATCCAAAACATTCCACAGCTATTTATTTAGTGCCTACACCCACTTTGTGGCAAACTTTTCTATTACCACCTTCAGTGATACAGTGTACCTTATTTTGAACAACACAAACAAATGTTAATCCTCAGAGGAAACGCAATAAGTGTTCGTTTATTAGCTTCATCATAAATCAAACCTAATACAAAGATAGTTTTTGATACACATTGTATGTTCCAAACACTTTACGCGTGTGTAGCTTTTTTCACATTTAAACACTGACTGGGGAAATGAAACAGCTTCTGTGTTAGGTTTACCAGTACATTCAAAGTGAGACCTTGCTCCTTGTTTCTGTGAGTCTGTGGAGCCAGTGTTGTTTTTGGCTGCACATCATCTCCTTGTGATTCTTCTAACGGCATCTGAGCCACTGTTATGGAGGCACTTCCCCTCTGACTGGAATTTAGCAGCACAATTAACAGAAACTCTCTCTGATGTCTTATCAGTGGTACAAACGCAACAAAGTGTGTGTGGAGTAAGAAGCAGAGCTGTGGAGTGGCAGAAACGGTAACATTTACTTTGTCAGCCCATGGACTGATGGTGCTAATAAACAGAAAATGAACAGCAAACAAGAATTTTCTGATGTAAAATATAGTACTAACTGAACCTTGTCTGAGCAAATTTTGGTATATGGAAACAGTCATTACAGGAATTTGAAAGTTTTTTTTTCCACACCGCTTTGACACAAATCATGCGCCAAAATAGGCCAGAATTTAGCATTTTAAAACAATGATGATATCTGAGTTTTAAAGCCGAAATAAAAACAACAGCAGTGCTCCGTACAAGTCTGGTGCAGCTCAGTAAATTACAATTGTTCATTTTTTTCAGTATTTTAATTCAAAAAGCGAAACAGAGAATAAAGCGTATAGATTGATTATACAGAGAGAGAGAACATTTGTTTTAACTTATTTTCTATGATGAAGACTTCCAGCGAATGAAAGGCCATATCTTCAGATTATCACATAAAATGGGAAAATACGTACAAGTATGTTTTATTTTTTTTATATTTTTATTTGGCCAGGCCTCTTTTTGCATGAATTATTTCATAAATGCAGTGTGGCATGGAGGCGATCAGTCTGTAGCTTTGTTGAGGTGTTAAAGAACCTCAGGTTGTTTAAATAGCGGCTTTCAGCTTGTCCACATTGTGGGCTTTGATGTATTTCATCTGTTTTATGACAACCCGCCAGATTATGGAGTTTAAGTGAAGTCGTCTTGCTGGCCAATCAAACAAAGTGATGGTCATTAAAGCTGAAATTAGTAGCTTTTTCAGAGTGAGAAGGAGTCAAGTCCTTCTAAAAAAAATAAACTCCTTATCTTCTAAAAGCTTGTGACCATCCTGTGAATTTCCACCAAATTCTTTAATGAGCTATGTGTCACAATGTGTTCAGGGCTGTGGTTGTACTTGTGCTTTTTTCCTTCCACTCAATTCTCCATTAATATTCCCAGCATTCTGTGAACAGCCAACTTCCTTAGCAAAGAACTGTGTAGCTTATTTAGTGACTCACATTCCTTGTGGAGGGTGCCATTGATTGTCAGATGATAGACATTTACATGTCTCAAACAATAAAAAAAAATACAGCATAGTATAGGAATGCAACAAAAGGCTGTGGCAGGGTGAGTCAGTATGCCAACACCACTTAGCCAACTGTTGTATTACCTTTTGTCAATGTAATCCTAGATTTGTTCCACCTATCAAGACTGTCAGCTAGGAGATTGCAACCAAACCTCTCACTGGCTTCAGTCAAACCTAGTTGCTTCCAGATTGCTCTCTAACAGTTGTCTTACGATCTATGAATCAGTAATTTTCTCTTCTGTTTTTCACTATTGTTATACAATGTTGCCCCTGTATTTTAACACAAAACATTTACGCAAAACAAAAATGTGCATAGCACTAAAAAATGTAACCACAATGAATGGAAGGATGAACAATCCTATTTACAATAATCTGTCACTCTAATTTAAGGACACAAAAAGTGGGTTTCCCTCAGTAAAGGAGGATGTTCAAGTAGACATGGAAGCAGTAATTTCTTGAATTTAAAGGACAGAGGAACCTGCAAAGGGGCAGGGATGAAAACAGACCCACCCAAGCTCGTGAGCAACCTTTAGCATATTCAGATGCTAGAAAATTGTCCTAACACAGTATCCTCCCAGAGACAGAAACAAAAGATTAACTTTCACAAAAATGATCACAACTTTATCAGTTATTTATCAATAATAAGACATAAAACAAACAGGCCACATGTACACATCGACATAGACAGACTTTGTCATTCAACTGTACACTCACTAACTACATTTGATCAAAACTCTGACACGATCTGTGAGTCATTTCATACTTCTCTCAGTTGTTTTACATTTCTACACGCAGTCAACCAGTCACACTCACTAACTACATTTCATCAAAACTGTGGACACAATCTGTGAGTCATTTCATACTTCTCTCAGTTGTTTTACATTTCTACACACAGTCAACCAGTCACACTCCCACTTTTGGCAGCTCACAGCCTACAAGCTTTTGCACTCAGCAATTATGATTATCAGCTGCACACACTCTGATTAACGTTATTCAGTTCACCTGGTCACCTGCCTTTATATACAGGGCTCCCACAACTTGTGCTGCCAGACTATTGAAAACCCTCCCATGAGTAGATGTCCAGTGGTCTTCTTTAACAGCCATACCATACCAATTCTATTTATAAAGCACTTTAAACACCAGGACCAAAGTGCTGTACACAATCATAAAATACAAATGATCACTCATAAAACAAAAAGCAAAATAGTATATAAAATTACTTAGTAATAAAAGGAAAGTAAAATGCAATAAAACAAAGTCACCTGCAAGATCTCTGACCAGATTTTTGTTTTTTGGATTTCCCTGTTCTCGCTCTTCCCTTGTCTTTCTGAGTTTTCTGGACTTCGACCTGGACAGTCTAACGACCTTTGCCAAGCCCTTGAAGTCTGTCAGCAATCACGCCATGGATCCTACCCAGAGCTGCCACAGCACACCTGCCCAGATGGGTCCCAGAAGGTCTTCCCAGAGTTGCCTTTGTGCTCCTGCCTAGAGCCATCTGTGTTTGCCTGCTCCAGGACTCTATTGTCAATTAAAATAAACCTTTTTAACACAAACACCATGTATGGCTCGAATATCAGCTTCTTCGCCTCTAGGCGCATTACAACAACGGATAATAAAGGCTGAATGTCAACAAGCAAAGCAATGAGACACTTTGCTGTCACATTTCAGCTGCTGTAAACTTTTGTTTCCGGTAAGAGTTTCAGGTACGCTGTAATGATGCAAGAACTCCTCATAACTCAGCTGAATCATCAAGTTGAAATGACTTTCCATGGAAGAGGTGATACCATAATGCAAACACATAAAATGGGCACAGCCCATTTACAAAACTAAGCACACCAATTTTTTCTACTCAGCCATTCATCCACTTTATAACAAAATATCTTTTAATCACAGTCTGATAAACTCTTTTGAAATTATAAAATCTAAAATTTTCCTTCCTAATTTTACGACTTTGTGTTGATTATAGTATAAAACCTCAATAATGTAAACTAAAACATGTGATTGTATGTTGAAAAAATGTGGATAAATTTAATGGGGGCTGAATATATTTGCAAGACATTCAGATAGAGTTAGGGAGTTGATTTGTCTTTCAAATAAATTAATTAATTTAATCCAAATTTAAAGAAGTATTTAGTATCAAACCAAACATAAACTTTTGGCCATAGTTCCAAAGGATAAGTTTGGCATTAAAAACAAAACTGCAATATGTATGTATATATAACACGCTGCTGAGAATCAATAAACCATCAACCCTGTTCATAACATGTTATGTTACGAACACATCACTAGTTACACAGGTGTCTGATCTGATGAAAATCATTTATACTGCCTCTCACTTGCAAATTTATATTCACACACTTCAATCTCTCAGGGACTGCCTGTTTAGACATCCATGGAAATTGCACAATACGGTAACAAAATCTATTGCACAATATTGTAGATTGCTAAGGACTTTACACACACTTAAACCTCCAGCACAATCAACCTGTTTAAAATAAATAAAAAAAAAAAAAAATGGAACATCATCTATTGTTGTGTCTGCGTGTTATGTGTAACTATGTGCATTCTGGGCCACTGTTTACCTCACCAAAAATTTCATTATGGTAATAAATATAAATATAAATAAAGCTTTTTAAATTTTTTATATATAAAACACACCTGCAGTGAAAGATGTTGGTGGCAACATCATGTTGTGGCATTATTTTTCCTTATCTGATGATGATATGGATATTTTCACCACTACAAGTTAAAACTTAGATCAAAATCAACCAAAGCAAAAAATTAAAAGTTTGGAATGGCCAGACAGAGATGAGAGGTAAATATAAATTCAGAAAGTGCCTCAGTTGCCTTATGGAGGCTGTGAAGAAGAGGTGATATCGTAGTCTGATAGATTAGGATAACTTTTGCGGACAAGTATTGTCAAGTCATGATGATGATGGTATAGTGCAACCAAAAAATAATACATTTCTATAATTTTCCTTTTAGTGCTATTTTTTCCAGATGTATTGTACAATATACAATGTCATATTAAAACAGGAAACATTCCCAAGTGACTTACCCTGGTATCATATCTTTTAAATCACAGAAACATTTTACATGGGTGTATTAACACATTTTATATCTCCTTCATGTCACCCAGATCTAGTAAATTACATTTCAGAGGTTTTTCCACTTTTATCTGTATTGATATGTAGTCTTTGAACTTAAATGTAGGTGTTGCATTTCTCTCACACATCCAAACAGCAGTAGCAACTGTTGCTGTTCTACTTCCAGTGTTGTTTGCTTCATTAACAGACCACATATTTTGCCAGAATCCAGACTGCTAGTAACAGTTATGTTTGTTTTATTTTGCTGTCTTACATTCTATTGGTTTGGCGCCGGTGGTTTGAAGATAGCATCACTTGCTGTAGCCACATGAAGAGAAAAAATGCTAGCCAATTATACTATTACCACTGATGAAGCAGTGCGTTGCATGTTAGGTTTACACACCCACATATTTACAAAGATGATGGTACACACACAGATGTAGATGGGTAGAGTGCCTTGGAAAAGTATTCACGCCCTTGGCTTTTTACCTATTCTGTTGAATTCCAATCTTTACTTAAAATTTAATTAAAATCCTATTTAATGTCCTGGGCTTTCACAAAATAGTCTTAGTTGGTGCCATTACTTTCAAAAGTCACATAATTTATGAAATAAAATCCACCTGTGTGCAATCTCACCTTTTCTGAGAGGCTCCAGAGGCTGCAACACCACTAAGCAAGAGGCATCACATCATGAAGACCAAGGAGCGTGCCAAACAAGTCAGGGACAGAGTTGTTGAGAAGTACATACAAGTCAGGGTGGGGTTAAATCTTTGACGTTCACCAGAGCTCCATGAAATCCATCATCTCCAAATGTAAAGCACACGGTACCACAGCAAATTCAAGAGAGACTCGCCCACCAAAAATGACAGACAGGACAAGGAGGGCGTTAATCAGAGAGGCATACCAGAGATCAAAGGTGGAAACATTTAAATGTGTTGGAATGGCCTAGTCAAAATCCAGACTTCAATTCAATTCAACATTTGAGGTTAGATTTGAAGATAGCTGTTCACAAGAGTACACTATCTGACATGAAGGAGCTGCAGCAGTTTAGGCTTGAGGGATGGGCAAAAATCTGAGTGGCCAGATGTGATGAGCACATAGAGACTTATCAAAAATCACTTGCAGTTGTGTCAAAAAAGGTGGCTCTACAAAGTACTGACTTTAGAAGGGTGAACACAACCCATTTTGACAATAAACAAAATACCACATGTTCAACTTTGTTAGCCATGTTGTTAATTAAATTGGGCAATCTCTCAAACACTTAATTCCAGGTTGTGTGAGGCAACAAAATACGAAATAAACCAAGGGTGATAAATACTTTTGTTAGGTACTGTATGCTCACGTAGTCCACTAGCACTGAGAAACATCCATTAAAAAGCTCACAATTTTTTTTTTCCGGGTATGCAAAAAAATTGTACTGTGTGTCATAAAAAATATGGGATACAAATTGTTGCAGTGAAAAATAAAAGAAACAGCGTGTTCAATTAGAATATATAAAACATGCTTTATGATGCACTTGATCCAAATTCTACATACATTTGTATGAAAAAATGCCATATTTATGTCAATTCTATCATCCGAACGTTGATGGTAACCATGCAGGAGACCCCACCCTAAAAAAAAACAAATAAAAAAACAGTGTGCCACTGCTGCCTCTGGTAATAATTAAAAAGGTCAGGGGTTTAAACCCAAATTAACACAACAGTGTTGCTGTTTGCCAGCTAGTGCTTCAGAAACAAAACTTAAAAGAATTAAATGAATAAATAAGTCTTGACCTTATTGCAGAGCATAGTCACGACGCAGTTATGGCGATGTGCTCCATGTCGGACCCATTAGTCATTTCATGAGAGAGTAATTTGGGCCGAATCCTCTGGGCGTGTGCGTGGGGTGATGCGCTGTGCACTCTCATTCACCTGGCTACTTGGTTCAGTCTCCGCTGTTATCGTGGCATTAGCAAGAAAACACCGGCTAACTTCAATATTTATAGCTTTCTTACCTCAGAAGACATTACGCCTCTAAACAATAGACCTGTGCAGTCGCAGCGGCAGATGTTTTTCCTCTTCTCCCATGTACGGTCAAAACACTGGTGTTGTTTCAACTTGTCAACAGAGGGGGTAGATCTCTGCAAAAATACTGGAACTTGCGCTATGCTCCTTTAATATAGCTATCTCAGTCATGATTCTCCTGTGATACAAGGATATTGTTGTTACACTTCTGAAGCTTTCCTCCATGATTCAGCTCAGCAACTCTTGATCACTGTTGGGCCTGTGGTGTTTCAGGTCAAACGTCTTATTTAGAATGCAAGGTTAGGACATTGCACTATACATGCCACTCACGGATCTTTTTTTAAAATATTCTTTTTTTGAGTTTTTACATCTCTAGTGGCTCATTTTTCTCAAAGTAGGTTGACAGGAAATGGGGTTTTGAGAGAGGGGGAAGACACGCGGTGAAGGACCTCAGGCCAGAATCAAACTCGGGTCAGCCGTGTTGAGGACTAAAACCTCAGCACATGGGTCATGCCCACTACCCCTGCACCATCAGAGCACACCTCACACGTGCTGCTCTTAATGGGTGTGGTTGTGTCTGCTCATAGCTGCTGCTATTTATTTTACAAATCAGACGCCAGGAAGGAGCACCTTGGAAGTTTTACATGATGTGCAAAAAAATGCAGCTTTGGTACAATTTGAGACTTATTTTTAGGTTTATAGAAATCACATTTCAGTTCTGGAACGGACATAGTATGTTTGTTGTTGGATGTTCAACCCTTCAGGGTTCATTACAGTTTTCATGCCAGCATACATAAACTATTGCAGTATGTTGCTTGACAAAAATCTATATATTTATGTGTAGTATTATTTGTTTTGTTTAATTAACTCTTGTATTACAGGGGAAAGAAACTGGAAAAATGTGAAAAACAGACAGAATTACACTTTAATTTGTTTTGTGTCTAAAAAAAATGAAAGCAAAGCATTTGTATGGCAAACGACATCCTTCATCTTGAAAACAAACATTTATGATGGCAATCAGATTAAATATAGAAGCAGCAACGTTTGGCAGTTATTTCTCTATAAGCAACGTCTTTGTTAGGCTCACACAAAACTGAAGCCTCTTTTAGGCTCCAACGTGCTTTTGTCCAAGCATGTGACTGTGACAGTATTCGTTGGTATGTTAGTTTTTGAATGGGCAGCACGTTTCCCTGCCTTCTTGTTACTCATGCATGCAGGGATTGTCCCGCTGAAAACACAGCAGATGAAGAAGAGACAATAGCTGGATAAACAAATAAAGCTTTGAGGAATTAAGATGAATGTCAAGGAATTAATTCCTGCATCAGTTTTATGTAACAAGGCTCAACTTGTCATTGATTTCACGTGTTCAAAACAAATGAATAGTAGTAACCATAACATGGTTTTCATGCACATGTTGAAGACTTTGACGATCACGTTTATCAGCAGTGTCCATCAACTTATTGACAAATCAGTTTTGAACTTGTATACCAAGGTCATGAGAGTTTGGCAATAGATTTGGTAAAAAAAAATAAAGAATAAAAAATCAGTATATTCGCTTATAAATGTTCAATAATTAACAGTTTTTTTTAGAGAATCTATAATATATAATACTGTCCTTTTTATATCATTTCTCAATCTAGTGTCATCCTAACACCAAAAAAGACAGGAATGCACCTTTCTGTGTTTTCACAAATAGATTTTAAAGCGCTAAGTGGGTTTAAAGAGTCTCCTTTCTATGTTTGGGTTTATCCAGTCAAAGTATTTTAGAATTTGAACTGGGGGATGAAATGTAATCCTGATTTACTTAGTGCCACTGTAAAGTAGCTACTGTCTTTAGCATCATAAGTGGCAAATAGTTAGCCTGTTGAAAGTTGTAGGGACTTTTTGAGTATTTTCACAACCACACCTTTTCAGCAACCCTTGCCAACAATGTTTTATTAGTCACATTTGTCAGTGCGACGTGGAAAATGAATTAAAGTGAGGTTAGTGCAGAGGTTCGGGTTTACAGCATAACAATCAACTTTCCTTAAAGATCAATCAATCAATCAATGCGGTGGAGATGTTATTTAGAGCTCTAAAAAATAATAAAAGTGTCAAATCTACCCTTATTTATTTTCACTAACCAGTGTACTGAAAATAAACTGTCCTCTGTCAAATGCCTGTCGGGGAATTTTTTACTTTGGTCTAAATTCCCTTATCCACTTTTTGTCCTCCAGCAAAAGCCTTGTCAAATTAATATTTTGTTAATAAATGATATGTTTTTTCTTTTGCTGTGCCATTTGCTCTTGTCCTGTTTAGTTGTTGTCTGACTCTTCCATTTGGATGTTTGCGGGACATGCGTGTTGGCGCATCTAAGCTGCCAGGGGTGTGACTTAGATTGACAGGTGAGTTAGTAGTCCTTTCAGCTGCTACTCAAAGGTTCCCACAGCAAGTCTTTACAACTTGAAAGGTATCCTGAATTCATTGAACTGGGTGAAAAATGACACGAAAAGTGCTGAATTGCCCACAGGCACTGAGAGCTTTGTATGCCCCGAAGAGCATTTTTGAGTGACCGATTAAAAACCAACATGAAGCACATGGAAGCGAAAAGGTTACAAACACACAGACATTCATTTGTCCAGTACCCCACTTCATTATACAACTGACCTACGTAAAAAATATGACCCCAAATAAACCCAAAATGGAGTGGGAATGCTTATAAATCAAAAGTCAGACACATTTTTATAAGAGAACAGATGTGATAATTACTTTTTAATTTGTAATTTATGTTTACTCTGTCAACACTGTTTTTTCCTGTGATTTTGAGCAAGCCACTACTGCTATTTAGTATTGTTGCATTTAGTATTGTGAGCTATTTAGTATGGAGCTGTCTGACACAGGATGGGATGAAATGGCTATGCTTGATTAAAAAATTACAATAAGAATAGATGAAGGAAAAACTGACCCACAGCCTTTAAAAAGTGCAGTTGAGAAGATTATTACTGTTGTTTCCATTTCCTTCTATGCTGGTGGCAGCCATATTAGATTTTGAGGTTGCTTTTGGTGAGAAATCTATGACCTTTCATATTAGACTTTTAGGCTTTTTTATTTTATCCATCCACCAAGGTATTTGGAACAGTTGGCTTTCAATCACAAATGGAACGCACCACCACTTGCAACAGGGTAAACTATGATGGCAAATTTGCTACTTTACTGTTCTATTCACCTAACCTGACAACAGCCAGCTGTATGTCGCTCCGCCTAGCTCCACTCACATACATCTGGGACACCGCCATAGGAATTGCCTTTACAGAAGACTGGGCCTTATCAAAAATTCTTGCATATGATTGGATAAGCCACTTGTCTGTCATCTTTATTGACGTGCTATTTCAACCACTCACACCGAAGCTAACCCGTGACGCTGATGATAGCGACGCAGAAAAAAAAAAAAATTATAATAATAATGTGTTTGCGGCTCTAGTGGCATGCGTTTTATTGACAGTGAGCTGACAGGAAGAGGGGGGAAGACAGGCGGCAAAGCGCCGCGGGTCGGAGTCGATTCCGGGGCGACCGCGTTGAGGACTATAGGCCTCCTAACATAGTTAGCGCTAACCGCTAACAGCTCCGGGGCGCTTCCGCGTCCGCCGCGGACGCGCCCCGGAAAACAAAACTTGCCAAATCCGGTCGGGAGAAGGGCGAAAACATCGTTTCCACCAACAAAAGCCTTCAGAGGCGTTCTCTGATGTTCTTTTAATGAAACAATATTAGGTAGATTGGACAACACGGAAGAAATAGCAGCATCGATGTTAACGCTTGCTTCCTCGACGAGCCGCCATTGCTATCAAAACAGTCTCACGTCATGGTCGCGTCTCCACTACGTCACATCTATGAAACTCCAGCCCTGCGTCCTGATTGGCCAGACCATAAAATTGGTTGGAGAAATCATTCTCTATCGGCGGTGTCCCAGATGTATGTGAGTGGAGCTAGGCGGAGCGACATACAGCTGGCTGTTGTCAGGTTACTATTCACCATCCATACCTGGACAAATGTCATAGAGAAAAAAAACAGAGCTATGTGGAGAGGGCGCGTTGCGTTTGTATTTTTGTCAGGAGCAGAGACCAGACATAAAGGGGCGTAGTCACATACTGTACTATGACTTTACAGATTTCTACACCAGTAGCTCACTCTGGCTGCAGGTTTTGTGATTAAATTATCAGGTCCTGTTGGCTTATTATATTTTAGTTCTGTGTTTTACACTTTGCTTTTGCTCTATTTGGTTATGTTTACCATAACAAGACCAGGTATGCTGTTGCACATGTGAACAACGAGTAAACAAGCATTTATTCTCTGTTAACTTTCTGTTGAAAACCTGTCAGTTGTGATAATAGATGAGGATACTTTGGACTAGATCCAAGGTAAATGCTGTGAGAATGTATGTGTATTTGTATATGTTTGTTGATAGGACTAAAATAACAGGAACAGGTCCACAAGCAATAGGACTGGATTACCTGGTAAGGCTGGTTTGCAATAGTTTGAGCGGGAAAGCTAAAGTGAATGCAAGATACTAATTTACTTTTTTATATATGTAACTTTTCCTGTCTTTATTGCTCTACTTAAACAAAGAACAGATGAAAGAAACAGTAGCTTTGATTGTCACACAGCTTAAACATAGAGCATTTTTGGCAGCATTTGCATGCTTCAGGATAATTGTAGCATAGACCAATATTTTTTTCTTTTTTTTCTCTTTTCACCAACAAAAATTCAACAAATGCCTCAGCATTAGGACTGATGGACTTATTGTAACATGGCAAGTAAGAATAGAGGCAGAGCATGTAAAATGCATATCCTACCTGTTTGTTTCGTTAAATATGAAACAACAGGTATATGCCGGAATCAGGGCTGCACTTTCTCACCAGCCTCTCTTAGGCTATGCCAATGTAGGTCTTAATGCTCAATTCTGATTTTTTCTGATATTGGATTTTTTTTTGTGAAGTCATTCACAATATTTTTAAACGCTGCCTATATCTGACTCCAATGTGAATTGTTTGTGGTTCCAAACCAACCCGCATGTGCAAAAGAGCAATAACAATGATATCTCGTGGGAACAGGGCCTTAGGCCTCAAAGGTATATAGCCACATTATATGCCTATAAAAAAGACCAAAAACCGTTTGATCATGATGAAATAAGGTTATATACACCAAGCGTCTGTCCTGATAGTGTATTGATATCCCTTTTTGAGCCTAAATAGAACCCTAGCTCCAGGCGTGATGGGCAGATATAAAAAGACGTGGCACCATCTACCGGCAGTACCGCAGAACTATCAGAAAGCATAATAACAAATAAAATAAAACTTAATAAATCTGTATTAATAATAATGCAGAATTGAGCCTGACCCTCTGAATTGCCTCGCAGTAAAGCAGCCGCTCTACGTGATCGAAGACCACCCGTTATTAATTAAATACACCGATCTAACAGCAACTCTAAGAGCCTCATATCAGAATATCACGGAGAAACTAATTTACCATTCATAAACACAAACAGGGACACAACACCAAGGTAAGAACCAATCAATCAATCAATCAATCTATTTATAATGTGGTTTTTACTTCAGACTGTAGAGGCTAAAAAGAGCATTGCTATTACTAATAACACAGTATAAATCAAAACATTTACTCACTTGAATCAACTCTGCAGTCACACCCCGGCAGCTTAGCTTTAGCTTCCAATTCAGTGAATACCAATTTGTTTGCGTTCCCCCCCCACTGGATCTTGGACCATTGTTTCCATTACTTCGCCGGGAGATGGTAATAGCCGTTAGCTGCTTCCTGATTTATCCCCTACTGCGGACATGCAGTATCGTGCTTCCGTTGTTATTGTAAATAAACACGAAAAGGCTTTATTTACTAACAAATTGAGCAATAACAAAGTGTAAAAAGCCAAAAATAATTACTAGTACGCCACCAGGAGGTGATAATCTATCATAGACGTTTTGTATGTGAGTTACTGATGTATACATTTAAAAAAAAGTCTAAATATGCACCTTTAACCCATGTGGTTTACCACATGTCTATGATCATGGAACATATTCTATCATTCACTCTTCCTCTTGAAGCACTTGTTGATCCAAAAAAAGAGTATGTTTTTTACACTTGTGAAAATGTTTAGAATGTGAGCCTTGAGATGATCAGATGCACTCCAGACACATAAAAACTATTAAATGTCCATTTTATTAAATTGCTCTTTTATTGCAGGGTATCTATAATGTCTTTAGATTTTTTTTAAATCTGAAAATATGGCTACCAGCCGGAATTTCTTGACCTCATTAATGGAGGCTCTGTACCCAACAGATTAGGAAGATAACTACTTTCTTTCTCATTACAAAATAAGAGTTGCAAAAATACATACAGGATGTTATGTTTGAGATAATTACCTTCATTACCTTCATAAATGTGAGTTATAGCTCACTAATTTCACCAGACAAAGTCAATGCTAACAGTTACCCCGTAGTCTTTCAATTTTTGGACTTGAATGAAGGATTTCATGATATTTTAGTATCTTGTCACAATATCATGTTATACCACCAAGAAAAACTTATTTTATATACTTACTCCACATGCATTCTTTACAATTTGCTTATTTATGTGATGCTTTCATAAGACAATACTCAAGCTGTGTACTGAAACAAACATGCAGTTATTCACCAGTTCAACTCAACTTTATGTTTATAGGTTGAGGAAAACCTTTCCAGTATCTGCAGACAACCCTGGCCTCTGTTGCTAGAACCCAACACAGATAGATATGCACAGCCGTTGTTCAAACTGGAGAAGTTCAGTATTAACAATAACAACAGTCACCAAATGATAACTTATAACTTTTTCTTGGGAAATTTTCCTTTTAGCAAAGGTACTGACCTTACATTGTTTTGTCAGTGTATGGCCTCTCAGTGACATGTTGTCTTTTATCTCAGCTACACCCTTTCAAAACTCCCAGACCCTCTCACCTGTCACCCTGTCACAGTAAGATACAGCTCTTCGGATGGAGAGACCTCTCCAACCTCTTTTCTTTTGACACTTTGTATTCGGTATCAATGTAACCAAAGCCCCTATGAGTACCCCTCACTTCCTTAATCCCCCCCACCCCAACCACTCCGTCATTTTTCTCCCTCACTGCTCTCACTCTGTCATGCACTGCTCTATATCTCTGTGTTTGTCATCACTTGTCATGCTGTATTTTTAAGATCAAAGAAATTACCTCTGGAGTTCATGAACGCTGCTTATTTATCCGGAAGTCCAGGAAAGTGTGTTCATATACCTGTTATCTCATGTAGACAAAATGTGCCTCTTGCCTTAAAAACATGGTCAAATCCCAGCTACAAGACTGTGTTCAGTCTTATGCCTGGTCAACTTGAGAAATACAAACACATGCACGCACACACACACACACACACGCACACACACACACACACACACACACACACACACATTTTATAAAATAAAATTTTATAAAACATATGCAGTATGTCCCTGCTTTCATATTATGTTCAACCTACCAATCTGAAATATCTTGACAACTATTTCTTAGATTGAAATGGCCCAAGGTTATGATATTTAAGAAAATTTATAGTCTTGTAGCAAGATATCAAAGAGCTTGCAGATGAGCAGACATGTTCTTGTCAGGTGTTCAGACACAATGCATTAAAAGTCAGTTCAGCTCCTCTTTACTGTGTGTTGTCATGTTTATATAACAAAAACCGACAGTTTCATCCACTGCTTTTCAGGATGTAATGAGTACGATCAAAGCCGGCTGGAGGCAGACGCAAACTAAGCAGCTGCTTTGGGCCGCCAAACAATTGGTGGGCCTCCCATAAATGCTTGAATTTGCCATTGATCTAAGATTCATAGATTTATTTGATGAGAATGAGAATACCATTGAATTGATTTAAAGGTTTCAACAAGCAAGCTTACTTTTTAAAAGAGCAAAAAAAAAACAATCTATATTGTTTGATTGTTGTTTGATTGTTGTGTTTTAGTATTTATATATGAAGTTAGAATTACATAATTGTTCTGGTACAGACCAGAATTATTTGCTTTTGAAGATAAGATAAGATAGTCTTTATTGATCTCACAATGGAGAAATTCACTCGTCACATCGGCTCATACAAGAAGGAACATACAAGAACTCGACAGAGATTGTACTTTCTTCTTATTGCCTCTGTCAGTCTGCCACAGGGCAGCTGTGGCTACTAACATAGTTCACCACCGTCAGAGTGTAATTGTGTGTGTCAATGGGTGAATGAAACACACACATGATTACACTAAAACACACAGGAACACAGGAACACACGCACACACACACACACACACACACACACACACACACACACACACACACACACACACACACACACACACACACACACACAAACCATTTTCCCTTACTCTGCTGCTTTTTGTTTTAGCTGTAGTGTCAGCAAGGTCAGATCAGAGACCTCAAACTGTATCTTTCTTAGAAGTTTAGTGATGAAGCTTGCTCTTTCTGTATGTTTGTTAATGTATGAAAGAATTCCCATCTATCATGGTTTTAAGGTGTTTGGCCCACATGCAGGCACAGTCGGAGAACAAAAGACAGTTTAAAGATGTTTATTTTAGGCTATACACGGAACTAATTGCTCACAATGTTAGCTGCAGACGAGGTTCGGAGCGTAAGAGTTAGGAGTACTGCAGGAAGAAAGAGGAAACTGATTAACACAAGTCGAATCAGGGAAATCTGTGCTGATGTTGCTCTGCTTACCGCTAGGTATGGAAAACCTATCCGGGGAGGGTGAGTGGAAGAGGGGATTCTGCGACTCTATGCTCTCCGATGGAGGGAGGTGGCTGAGCAACAGGTGAGCTAGCGGATGGAACGCAGGCGGGGAGCCCAAGCAGCATCACAGCGAAGGCAGGCACGAGGAGCAGCTGAAGGAACCAGAGTGAATCCAGGAAAGGGGTCTCTTGTCCGGCTTGGTACCTCCAAGGGGGCTCGAGGGGAACGCCAGAGCAGAATCTGAGCAGCAGGGATTCAGGAACCGGTCTTCAGCGCACAGAGACAACACGGGTGAGTAGTTCCAGAGCACGACGAACTGAGGGAGACAGGAGACAAAGTTAGAGTTTGGAATCAGGACCATCAAACTCACAGGAACGGAGAACTGTCGACAGGACAGTGGCCTAGGTGTACCACAACGGTCTAACACTCTGGCATCCTTCAGCTGATTGAACGCACCTTTTAAGCTCGAGCCAGAGCAGCCACAACGAGCCGCAGGTGCGGGCCACACCCACCTGTCAACAACAGCCACCGGTGGAAGAGAGTTAGTAGAGCACGGCACACAGAATCCTGACACCATCAAGGAGTTATTTAGCTTATTCCTTTATTTTCCCTATGTATGTCTGTAATGTTTTCTGTTCATGTACAGCACTTTGAATGTGTTGTTACTGAAAAGTGATATATATATAAACTTACCTACCTTACCTGTAGTGTAAAGTGCTTCTAGGTCGTAAGACTAGTTAAAGCGCTATACAAGTACAAGCCATTTAACATTTACCATGACTGATGAGCAGCATAGAAAATCATTTTTATGGACTCAATATATTAAGGACAATAAAAAAAGAAGTCATCGGGTATTCATATGATCTTTGAAATAGGGTAAGTTAGACCACAGATGTACAAAAATAGGTGCTTGTCATTAGGGCCCTTCTCCATATCATATTGTTTCAGTTTGTATATTTTTGTACCTGACATTTGAGGACTAAAAATACTAGGTGACAATGTGTAATATGTCATGCTTCGTTCTGAACCGTGGAAAACTATTTATGAGGATTAACAGTCTTTTCAAGAATGGGTGTCTTGTCAAATTCACAAAATTTGAAACAAATACAAGGTCTACATTTTGAAAATTCACTTGCAAATATATCTGTGGCCTCAAACTTACATGGACTTTAGCTGTTTTGAAGAAAGGGTTGGGAAAAAGTTCAAGCCAGAGATATGAGAAACTGGGTTGGGAAAGTTGGGAAATCAGATTAATGGTTTCTACAAGCTACTGAATCACAAGCTACTGAATCACCAGGTTTACTTAGTTATTCATGCATTGCTTCAGCAAAAAAATATGGATGTTGTTGTTCAGTACAGTCCTGATTTCCAGATCTGACAAGGACTCTTTTTTTGCAATGCCCTCATAAAATCTTGTTATCATAAAGGTGCTAGCCACAAATTAATAATAACAATAAATGTGTACTACAAAAAAAATACTAACTTATTCAGACTTGACTGGGTTGATTTATGCTTTACCACAATTTTAAGGTTTAATGATTTGTATTTACCATGCAAGCTTCAAATTAGCTCTTTAACCTCTGTGAAATGTTTTTCATCCGTTTCAAATGTTGCTGGTGTTGGAAGAAACAGTTGTTGTTTCTAGGTTAACCCACATCTCCAAAATAAGTCAACTAAAAAACTCACAAAAACACAACAGTACTTCTGAGTCACTGTCAAACTGACATCCCGGATATGTGATGAGCCAGCATGCAAACAGATCTTAACATTCACCTGTGGGAGTTATTTTAAGTGAATGTCAGATAGTAGGTGAAACCCTTCACTTTCCAGTAAGGAGAAGGCAGCTCTGAAGCCACTGGATTTTATGTCAGATCTATCGAGCAGAAACCTGTTTATCCTCTGTTTATCATCATTATTTAGACAGATGAAGGCACAGAAAAAAAGAAGATAGGGTCAGATTAGGGGAGCCACACTGTCTCTAACTGGATCTCTTGTCCTTTATTGGGCAATTTTCAAAACAAAACACGTGCTTCATTCTCTTGTGGAGCTTTGGTTTAGATGAAAACAAGTGAACAGAATGCATTCAGATTTCAGGCAATGATTTTTTTGGATTGTAATCCAGTGCTGCATTTAGCTGCAAATAATAGGAATAGATGGTGGATGGTAGGAAACACATGACGGTTGATGGGGCAGTACTTATGAAGCACAAGGTGATCCATATGAATAGGATCCTCACAAGGACAGAAAAACAAGTTATGACGAAAAGAGCCAACATGTGTCTGGATGGTGTTGATGGAGTTGCAAACATGAGATTTTTGTTTGAGGTTTGGTATGCCTATATTGGACAAATGGACTTTTATTGTCGAGCACAGATCCACTGAGCGTCTCCCACAGGCATTCATTTAAGCTAGTGAGAACTGGTGAGAAGTTAGCTCATTGCAACATGGCTACTGCTCCATCTTTACCTAACTATGCTTTTCATGTTAAGTATGACGCCAATGGTAATCACACAGTGGACAAAAGCACAACGGTATGTCGGAAGTGTAACACAATGGTGAACTACATCAGTGGGAACACGACTAATATGACTGTACATATATGTGTCATGATTTGTCTTTGGATGAACCCGGACACAGCACACACACACAGAGCTAGTCCTTAAAGTAAGTTTATTGAACAGGTTAGAACAGGAAGGAACGGGCGCAACACAGCGCCAAAGGGAAGGAACGGGCGCAACACAGCACCAAAGGGAAAGGAACGGGCGCACGACAGCGCCAAAGGGAAGGAACGGGCGCACGGCAGCGCCAAAGGGAAGGAACGGGCGCACGACAGCGCCAGAAGGGAAGGAACAGGCGTGTGGAAACGCCAGAGGGAAGGAACGGGCGTGTGGAAACGCCAGAGGGAAGGACAGACGGACTGATACGCCAGGGCTCGACAGCGCACGGAAACGCCGGGGCACAACCAGCGCACAGTAACGCCAAGGGAAAGGACCGGGCGTATGGAAACGGCAAGGGGAAAGGACCGGGCGTACGGAGACGCCAAGGGAAGGAACGGGCGTATGGAAAGGCCTAGGGAAAGGAACGGGCGTACGGAAACGCCAAAGGAAGGAACGGGCGTACGGAAACGCCAAGGGAAGGAACGGGCGTACGGAAACGCCAAGGGAAGGACAGGTGGACTGATACCTTAGGGCTCAACAGCGTAAGGAAACGCTGGGGCACAACTAACGTACAGAGACGCCGGGGAAAAGAACGGGCGTGCGGAAACGCCAAGGGCAAGGAACGGGCGTACGGGAACGCCAAGGGCAAGGAACAGGCGTACGGAAACGCCAAGGGCAAGGAACGGGCGTACGGAAACGCCAAGGGCAAGGAACGGGCGTACGGAAACGCCAAGGGCAAGGAACGGGCGTACGGAAACGCCAAGGGCAAGGAACGGGCGTACTTAACGCCAAAGGGAAGGAACGGGCATACTTAACGCCAAAGGGAAGGAACGGGCATACTTAACGCCAAAGGGAAGGAACGGGCGTACTTAACGCCAAAGGGAAGGAACAGGCGTACGACAACGCCAGAGGGAAGAACAGGCGTACGACAACGCCAGAGGGAAGAACAGGCGTACGACAACGCCAGAGGGAAGAACAGGCGTACGACAACGCCAGAGGGAAGAACAGGCGTACTTAAAACACCAGGGCTCAACAACAAACGCTGGAGCACGACTGGCGTACAGAAACGCCAGGGGATACCCGCCGGGGCGTGAGGGTAACGCCGGGGCTTGGGGAAGAGAACGCCGGGGCGCGAGGGAACCGCTGGGGCGCAAGGAAAGAAGGATCGCCGGGGCGTGAAGAAAACGCCGGGGCGCTAGAGATAAGATCGCCAGGGCGTGAAGAAAACGCCGGGGCGCTAGAGATAAGATCGCCAGGGCGTGAGGGTAACGCCGGGGCGCAAGGGAAGAGATCGCCGGGGTGTGAGGGAAATGTCGGGGCGCAAGGGAAAAGCTCGCCGGGGCGCGAGGGAACCGCCGGGGCGCAAGGGAGAAACTCGCCGGGGCGTGAGGGAAACGCCAGGGCGCTAAGGAAAAGATCGCCAGGGCGTGAGGGAAACGCCGGGGCGCAAGGGCAGAAGCCACCAGGGCCCGAGGGGAACCTCCAAAACACCAGGGACAAGAGGGCGTCCTAACACGCCGGGAACATGAAATCTACACGGGTCAGAGGGCGTCCTAACACGCCGGGAACACGAAATCTAAGCACTAGGAAACAAAGGGCGTCCTAACACGCCGGGAACATGAAATCTACACGGGTCAGAGGGCGTCCTAACACGCCGGGAACACGAAATCTACACGGGTCAGAGGGCGTCCTAACACGCCGGGAACACGAAATCTAAGCACTAGGAAACAGAGGGCGTCCTAACACGCCGGGAACATGAAATCTACACGGGTCAGAGGGTGTCCTAACACGCCAGGAACACGAGATCTACAGGGGTCAGAAGGCGTCCTAACACGCCTGAAGACATGAAAACTGAACACTAGGAGACAGGGGAACAGAACAGCGACACCTGGGGAAAATAAGCGAAATGAAAACTACAGAGGGCTAGAGAGGACTAGACTAACCTAAACGGGCCAAATTAAGATAAGGAAACAGGTGAACCGTAGGGACCTTGGAAGGAGCAGGGGCCTAAAAGAGTGCAGGGACCTCTTAAGAGCGCAGGGACCTTTTGAAGCGCAGGGACCTTTTAGAGCGCAGGGCCCTTTAAGAGCGCAGGGCCCTTTAAGAGCGCAGGGCCCTTTAAGAGCGCAGGGACCTTTAAAAGCACTGGAACCTATCCAGCGCAGGAACCCAGACAGCGCAGGAACCCAGAGAGCGTAGGGCCCAGACAGCGCAGGAACCCAGACAGCGCAGGAACTAAGACACACAGACATTAAGGGGATAACAACAAAACTAGAAAAACAAATACGGGACTAAGACCTGAATAAACAAACTTGACAGGGATCCACAGGACTAAACAGAGAACTACTGGGCCAAACAGGAACTACAGGGGCTAAAGCTAGAAAACCGAAAACAAACCAGAACACTAGGATGGGGACCAAAACCTAAAGAATAACTATAAAACTAAGCTAAACAGGGAGACGAGGGCAGGTGCAGCTAAACTAATGAAAAACTAGATAACCTAAGCTAGAAAATAGAACACAGACAACAGAAAATCTAAGGTAAAAACTAGAATTCAAAAGCACAACGCGAAAGACTAAAGGCAAACCTAGAGCAATAGAACTGAGCTGAAAAGAAATAAAACCCAAAGCACAGCAGAAACTCAAGTAACCTAAGCAGAACAACAAACCGAAACTAAAGAACTCTGAGGAATCTAAGGAACACTGAAAAACTCTAACTGAAAACCCCAGGACCAAAATAACTCAAAACAACAACAGAAACTAGAAAAAACGCTGAGCAGCATAGTCTAGACATGCTGGGCAGCGGTTACGCTGGCGGCTGCGACTGGCAGTGCCGCCTTTAATTGCTGGGCAGCGTCGGGGGCGGGCCTCGCGGAGAGCGATCCCGGAAAACACGAGGAGAGGCAGGGCGTCGCCACACAGCGACCTGGACAAGACGAACCGGAAGCGGGGTACCCATGAAGTCCCCGAGCAGAGACGGAGCTGATCCTGCCAACTTCTGCACCAAGCTCTGTGTGTGCTCGGGTTCATCCTTTGGCCGGTCCGTAATGTCATGATTTGTCTTTGGATGAACCCGGACACAGCACACACACACAGAGCTAGTCCTTAAAGTAAGTTTATTGAACAGGTTGGAAAGTGAATGACGAGAGGAACCAGAGTCTTTTATGGACGGAGATGAAGGATGCAGAAGCTGGCCGGCAGGAGGCGTGTTGAGAGACTGACCAGGGAGGAACACCGGAGCTGAAGACTTGAGACCGGGGTGGAGCACTTGAGACCAGAATATCCGAACCGAGAGCTTGAGACCGTGGAACCGCTGCTGGAACGTGGAACAGCTGCAGAACGTGAGACCGTGGAACTGAACTTGAGACCGTGGAATTGCTGGAGAACTTGAGACCGTGGAACTGAACTTGAGACAGTGGAACAGCTGGAGAACTTGAGACCGTGGAACTGAACTTGAGACCGTGGAACTACTGGAGAACTTGAGACCGTGGAACTGAACTTGAGACCGTGGAACTGCTGGAGAACTTGAGAGCGTGAAACTGAGTTGCAGAACTTGAGAGCGTGGAACCGAGTTGCAGAACTTGAGAGGGTGGAACTGAATTGCAGGACCTGGGAGCGTGGAACCGAGTTGCAGAACTTGAGAGCGTGGAACTGAGTGGCAGAACTTGAGAGCATGGAACCGAGTAGCAGGACTTGAGAGCGTCCGATGGAGCAGAGCTGAGCAGAGTCTGAGAGAAGTGACTTGAACAAAAACCAAGTAGAAGCAACGTTCTTCAGGCTGACTGCAACAAAACAGAGCTGACATCGAATACTTGCTGAGACTGAGCAGGAGTGAACACTACGGACCGGCGACGAGAGCAGAATGAGGTGAGTTTTAAATAAGGGTGGAACCAGGTGAGAGCAGTGAGGGTTGATTGCAGCCTGACAGGTGGAACCAATTATTCTGAGCAGGGAAGGGAGAGAGGCAGCGAGGCTCAGACTGCAGCCTACAAGCTGCATCCTGACAATATGCCGATATCATCCCAGTGCGAAAACAAGTGGAACCAGACAAAAATAACAAGTACATATGATACAAACTTTACCCAAATCATAAAGCCATTAACACGTGATTTCTAATTCTGTATAATCCTGCTTAAAAAATTTATATTTAGGAAGGTATCTATCTTTCATTCAATTCAATTCAATTCAATTCAATTTTATTTATATAGCGCCAATTCATGAAACATGTCATCTCGAGGCACTTTACAAAGTCAAAATCAATCATATTATACAGATTGGTCAAAAATGTCCTATATTAGGGAACCAGTTGATTGCTTCAAAGTCCCGACAAGCAGCATTCACTCCTGGAGAAGCGTAGAGCTACAGGGAGAGTCGTCTGCATTGTCCATGGCTTTGCAGCAACCCCTCATACTGAGCAAGCATAAAGCGACAGTGGAAAGAAAAACCACCCATTAGCGCGAAGGAAAAACCTCCAGCAGAACCGGGCTCAGTATGAACGGTCATCTGCCTTGACCGACTGGGGGTTACAAAAGACATATTCATACTTTTATTTAAGCTGTTTTTGTTGTATATGCAGCTCCTGAAGGCGAGTGTGAGGTGTAGCTCCATCACAGAGTGGACCTGTGTTTTTGTTTAAAATGCCCCTGAGAATATACCCCAGAAGATGGATATGGTATAGCTTTTATTTTGGAAAGAGCTATTTATTTAGATATTCTGTTTTCCCCAGAAATTGGGTGATTTATCCATCTGATAAATTTATGTTATTTATATATTTATTTTCATTTTGCTTTTTCAAAAAACATTTAATTTAAAAACGGTACTCTTAAATTTAAACCAATGTTTGTAATTAATTTAAATAAATTACAAGTTAAAAAGGGCAATAATTTTGTATCGAAAAAATATTGAATAGTGACATTAACAATTTGACATGGTTTGGGTTTTTGTATGTTTATTTTGGACTTTCACCTCTCAGCCACCAGCCACTATCCTGTCAGCTCTGCCCCAGTCAATTAGCCGACATCGCTCTACCTGCTGCCAGTAATTAGATTCAACTCTGGTCACCTTTTCACCAGCCTACATATACCTGCCTCAGCCAACTCATCCCTGCCAGAACGTTTCACTTCACTTCTCTTCTCATGTCGGATCGGCCAGTTTGATGTGCCCTTGCCAGTTCATGTGTGCCTGGCCAGCTGGACTGTTCTGCTAAGGTCGCCTGTGTCTGCGTGCTGCAGTTCTGCCTGTTTCTCCGTGAGTCTCAGCTGCTTGCTCTGCCCGTTTTGGTGGATACCCGGTCCACATCACCTGTTCTGCTCTGTCACTGCCTGCATCTTCTGGTCTCCTGCTCATCCCTGTCTGCCTAGTCTGGTTCCGTTTGTCTGCCTCACCCACCACAATAAACCTTTTAAATGTATCTCTGTGTCCGGCTGAATATCAGGTTCACCAGCATTAATCATTACACTATTGAACCGAAACTTGATTTTTGTGTATCCCTGCACCAGTAACACACCTATCTATCTATCTATCTATCTATCTATCTATCTATCTATCTATCTATCTATCTATCTATCTATCTATCTATCTATCTATCTATCTATCTATCTATCTATCCATCCATCCATCCATCCATCCATCCATCCATCCATCCATCCATCCATCCATCCATCCATCCATCCATCTATCTGTAAAGTTAGCTATCTTATTTACTTATTTGGCTGCAGTTGACGGGTGGGCGTGGCCCGCACCTGCGGCTCATTGGGAACCTTCGTCTCTAGCTTAAAAGGAATGCACAGACAGCTGGAAGATGCCAGAGTGTTACCCCGTCGTGGTATGCCTAGGCCGCAGATCTGTCTCCTGTGCTTCGTACCTGTGAGTTTGTGGAAACCCTGTTTTTGGACTAATCCTGTCTCCTGTCTTCTCCAGTTCGTCGTGTTTTGGATTTGCTCACCTGTGTTTGCTCCGTGCCCCAAGGACCAGTCACCTGAATACCAGCCCGCTCAGATTTTGCTCTGGTGTTCAACTCTTACTCCCTTGGTATTACCAAACCGGGCGAGAGAACCCCCTTCCTGGATACACCTGGTTCGTCTGACACACTCCGGTTCTTCCAGCTGCTCCTCCTGCCTGCCGCCGCAATGGTGCTGTTTGCCCCCCCCCCCCCCCCCCCCCCCCCCCGCCTGTATTACATCTGCCAGCCCTCCTGTCACTCAGCCACCACCTCCCATCAGATAGTTACGGTCACAGAGTTCCTTTTTCACTCATCCCCCCCGGACAGGTCTTCCCATCCAAACAGTAAGCGGCGCAGCTTTTAGAGATTTTCCCCTGGTTCGATTGTCATTAATATAGCCCCTTTCTTCCCGCAGTTGTTCCGTCTCTGACTTTCTGACCTCGCCTGTTGCACACATCGTGTGCTTTTCCTTTGTGGAGCCTAATATATATATATATATGTATATATATATATATATATATATATATATATATATATATATATATATATATATATATATATATAAAACATTTGTGTGCAATAGGATGTAGTTCTGTATATCTGCATGTGATTGAAATGTGCTTGAGTCAAAGGGAGAAAATTGAATGAATCAGATGGGATGAAATGAATTGGAGGACTGGCAACCTGTCTAGGGCGTACCATGCCTATTGTCCATTAAATGCAAAAGAGATATGCCAAGCTCCTGCGACACTTAATAAGAACGATGGATGGATTCAAATGAACTGGATTGTATATAACTAGGTACATCTTAGACTGGTTTATGTTGTAAAGTACCTTAGAAAGTAAAGTATCTTTTGTTATGAAAATGTTGTCATTGTTAGATGGATGTTATGGAATTTTTCACATTTTGTCACCACAATAGCATTATTTGTTGGGAAATGTGAGACACAAATTGGTCCAGAATCATAAAGTGGAAGGGAATTAACACCAACTGAATGCTGTTTATGGATCGAATTGAATATATACAGAAAAAGTAATGTTAGACCTTATGAATTGTGCAAGTGTAACAGCAGGATGTATTGCAACAATGAACAGACCATATGATGATGTAGATAGTACAGTTAATCAGTGCAATAGAGTTCACAGTGGCCGTGTAACTTTTCTACCTTGCTAAAACATGGGATTTTAACAGGGGGTTGTAAACTTTTTCCAGCCATTATACATTTTAGAAGACATGTTAGTTTTATCACATACTGATTGGGGGAAACGATTTTAAATTATTCATTTATGAGGTTAAAACCATTGCAGAATACACTAGCTCATTTACCTGACAATAGGGCAACAATAAATAAGCATGCCAGAAGTTAAACCAAAAGGTAATTTGCATAACGTCAAAGCCACAGCTGGATCCCATGCAGAGCTACGTTGCAGATCTGCATGGGAGTGTTGTGTAGAGCGTGTTGTTATAGAGTATGATGTGGTTGATTGAGCACCAAGTAAAGCGGAAAAGACTGAGCAGCACGGTGCCAAAACCCATATTCACAGCAAAACCTAGGAGGTGTTAAATGATTTGTGTCATCATCTGCAAAGAGGAGAGATTTGCTCCATCAGAGCTATCATGCAGTCAAAGCCAATAAGCACATAACGACAAAGTACTTTCTGCATTCACTGAACTCTTCAAAGTATGCATGTTGCCAAAATAATTAGGCATGTTCTAGCAAGTACTGGATTATATAATCAGTTTCCATCATAGTGACAGGTACAGTACATTCTCAAACAGTCTCATAGATATCAGGCCATTTTATGCTCTGGGGGATGCCTGCTTCAGAGAGGATATGTAATGATCCTTACGTGTTTGGGTTGCTTCTTTGTCTCTGTTTTCATCAATTCCCTGTTTATGTTTTCGAGTTGCTGCCATTTGGTTAATTTGTTATGTTTTGATTCTTAGTCTGTTCTTGTGGTCTAGTTCATTTTGAATAATATCTGTAAGATCTCTCTTCAAAATTTCCCTGGGTTTTCTTTACTTTTCCATTCAGCACCTATGCCCCCCAGCTCCTCTACTTTCCTCCTGCCTCAGCTTTTCCTTATTAAAGAAACCAACTGACAGTTAATCTCTGTGCTTGAGTCCTGCCTTAACCTGCTAGCATGGCAGATAACAGCTTTCCTCTATTTTAATAAGTGTCGTGGCCCAAATCTGTACGCACCATAGAGAGTCAGCAATAAAGAGGAATCTGTTATTTTATTGTCATTACTATGGCAAGCAGAAAAAAGTGTCTTTACTTGAAATTTTTCTGTGTCAAGAAAAACCTAATGGTGACCGCACTGTCCTTAATGGCATAGAGGGAGCTAAGTGGTACCTAATAACAATACACATGTAGTTCTGATGAAATGTAGCCTTTTATTTTACTGAACCTGCATCATGCTGAATTTAATGAAGGGACTTTGTATTGGTCAATGTCCGTCTGTAAACTACTCAGGTTAGCATCGTGGACAATATATCCTGAACACGCTTAAAGGTCTTCTCCCAGCTGTTCTTGCTCCACAACACATAAATAAATAAACGGGGGTCAAACAAAATGAAGACATATCTATAATTTTGCCAGGTTTGCAGAGTGAAAAGTATATTAATAATTTCTAATCATACTTTGTGCCCGATGCCTGATGAACATTAATTAGGAAGGTGCAAAGGGGCGAGTTGACACTGAGCCGCACTAGTAAGAAAAAGTGTATTACAATCACTTCACTCAGTCCCATTGCAATACACAATATTTGCAGTATTTGTTTTTTCAGATTCATATATTACTAAAATTCTAGGATCATCTATAAATATTTAAGTATATAAAGAGCCACCTCAGATTACATAAACTATGAAATATCTTTTGTTGTATCCTATATTTATGGATAATACATTGAGCGATACCTCTCAGTTTTTCAGGTCACATTATCATATTAAGAATTCTTAAAGACATTTTAAAGGCGTTTTGGTTGACACATTTTCTGTTTAAAAAAATTAAGCTAGGAACCATTTTTATAGTAAATGTAAGGTTAAGGCAAAAAAAAGTAGACATGAAAATTAGAGCGTAGCCATTTTAAAAGCAGGAGAAAATATTTGGAAACAACACAATGGAAATAACCTTTTTGTCAAAGTAGTGAAAACATCAGCAACCATATGCAGAGGGATATTTTTGAGAGAGAGACTCCTCCAAATGTCGTTTCTACTAATCTGTGGTGGACAGGCTGGACAGTGCAGAGGGCACCGTGAGATAGTGCCTTCTTTCTAACGGAAATACCAAAGGCCAGAGTCAGATAAGAGCTGTGAGGAACTGTCCAGTCCTCTGTGTTCTCTATATGGATGAGGCGATAAGACACATGAGCTCACTTGGTTCCTGAGAAAACGTAAGAAACTCTTTCTTTGAAAAGCTGACACTTTCTCACCTATTCAGGCTTTGCGAGTTTTATTTGTGAGAATTATTTTCCTGAGAATAACTAATGTGGTCAGCAAATCGAACGAAAATCATAAAGCTGAGATATTTTCAGAAGAAAAAAGTAATACATTTAGAGCTGAATGTTTTAACTTCCCTTCATAAAAAAAGTGTATATAAGAAGTTGAGCAAAAATGGTACAAATTTATGAATAAAAAGTCAATTAAAGTAATTCAAAACGGGATGATCAAATATGAACATATTGCTAAACTATTTAGTCTAAGGTATGTAATTTTACTTTTCTATATATTAAGGACCAATACGTCCCAGAATGTCTGAGTCTTTTTTCTTTCTATCATCTTCTGTTGGACTCGTTCTTTTCTATGTTTACTGTATCATTTTCAATTATTTCTCCGGTGTTTCTTAGCAGCGCTTAGTTTTTGTTTCCCATCAACTCAAGCCATTCACCCTCAGTGTCTCAGCTGCTGCACATCGAGATCATTGAATAGAATAGATTGTCCCCAGCATTTATACCCCTGCTTCTTCTCAGTCATTTCTTGGACTCTTCTGGTGCTCCTTCAAGTCAACATGACAAAATACAGCAATCCTCATTTATTCCATTGAATTCCACAGCATTGTTCCTTTTTTCTTTTCTCTTGACAAAAGAAAAAGCTTTCTTTTTTTCTCATTCCATGTTATTTTTCCATTTGAGTATTTACTTAAATTTTCTAAACAAAATCACAAGAACATGGGCTGAAGCTGCAAAATTACAGCTTCCAAGATATGGAACGTTTTGTTTCCACCACAGTTTACAGGTGTCTCATCCAGTACATTCAATGTCCATGTGGAGAATAGAAAATCAGGGTAAAAGTTATGCATCATCGTCTTTTTAAGGGTAAACTCTGCCACTGTGAGTTAGCTTGGTGCACATCTACTCATTTTCACTTTGGTTTGTTTTTGGTGCCCAGCTTGTTGAAACCAAGGTCTTTGACAGACAAACAACACTTATCTTGAGTGGACTCCATTAGCTCTCAAAATGTGACAGGAGAGTAGGGGCATGCAGTTAGGCAAAGGCAGTGAGCATATGATGACAAATTAGGGGAGGGGGGGAACCTGTCAGCCTGACTTGAAGAACCAAAAGATTAATGTATTTGAGTTAAACCCTGTGCAAAACATCCAGAGACCACCTCTGGATTCTGTGAGAAATTGTGGGTTTAGCCTGTCAGTGCTCGCTTTCCAGAAAACTGCACCATTAAGCATACATAGTGATTAATTAAGATAAAAAAAAAATCTTAGCTTTCTTTAGAAAAAAAAATTTAAGGTGCTTGAACAGGCAAAAGAGAAGTCCACAAAGTGAAGGTCTTGTTCATTGGAGGTCTCTCTTGCCAATGAGAACTTGTGTCTCAATGAGAGATATTTAGGATGTAGCATTTAAAACATTCTATTATTTAGCGTGAAATTAAGTATACCTTGATCTTCCATGTTTGTGCTGTGTTGGCAGCCTTAAAGGTCGAGCTTAATCTTCATTGTCTGCATGTCAACATTGCTGGGACAATTCAAAAAGTGCTTTTAGAAAACAAAGAGTGTTTTGTGGGTGAATTGCTTTTTGATACTTTTTCATTACCATACTCTGTGTATTTTATACTCACACGTTTGTAACTTCTCATACTTAACCTAAATCACTCACAGGTTTGGGACAAAAGAGAATAAAAAATGAGACATTGATTTTAGTAACTAGGGTAAAATGCCGCGCGGACTCATCTTGGTTCTGCAGCACAAATTGTTCCTTAACACTTAAGTTCTCGGCCAACAGCTGGTCCTGTTCTTCTAGTTGATCTAGTTGCTGCAGTCACCTCCGCCTCTGCCCCACACGACATTCATATACATGTACAGACAAGTTGCATATTAAAGGCAAACCATGAGCCAAGACATTAAAATAGATAAATCCAACTGCTGCTATCTAGGACTCATCTAATTAAATAGTCTGGAAAATGATCACCCAACCAAAACAATCTGTGACAAAATGCAAGAATGGTGTGATCACATGAGTCAATACGCTTCTGCAACAAACAAAAATGCAACAAAAATGTTCTTGGATAAGGTTCTCAGATATTCAGGTTATCGGGATGTGTTTTAACAAAACTAACAGTCTTTTCTTTTCTTTATTCACAAATATGTAGCTTTGTTGAATGTTTATTTTCTGGTCTATTGAGCTTCTAGACTTCTAGACTAGCAACTAAAAAATATTAAAGGTTTGAACACAATTTCCTTTTCATTGGATGAATGAAATATTTGACCTAGTGCATGTTGGGAAAACCCTTTGTTGACAGACAAAGGCAGTAGGACTTTTCTTGGTCAACCAGGCCTGCACACACCTAAATAATTATTTTAGTGCTCTCCTCTATACAGATATATTCTAAGTTCTTTAAAATTCTTGGCTGCCAATTGTTAAGACACAACTTTATCTTTCTCTGTGGATTTCTGTTGGATTGAGGTCTGGATACTGCCAAGCTAGGCCACTTCATTAACCTTACTCTGATTCTTCTCTAGCCTCTCCTTTGCTGTTTTGAGGAACGTTTTGCATTATTGTCATGCTGGAGACCCCACTAAGACTAATTTGCAGTATTCTGCCTGAAGGAAGAAAGTTACCTTCCATTAGTTTATGGTACACATACCTGTCCATTGGTCTTCAGGTGCTGTAAAGCCATCCTTTAACCGCATGGAACGATTCAGATGTTCCCAGGGAAACTTTTGACAGATCTGTACCTGAATCTTCTATACCAGAAAGTTGGATGATTTCTGTCCATTATGTTGTAGTGTGTTACGAGTGTTGTTCATTGTTGCCTTTGCCTTTGGATCCTTAACAAGGTCCTCCTTTGAAGTCATGGACTGATCTCTTATCTTCCTAATGGTCATCCAATATATTGAATGGAGCACCAAACATCATTCAGATATACCTCTCAACAAGCGTCTTTCCAATGGCTTTTTTGCCCATTTCACCAACTACAAATGGCTTGCACTTATAGTGTATGTATAGTTTAGTCCCAAGAACCCTTATACTATGTACAATATTCAATCATTCACCCATTCACTCACACATTCACACACTGGAAGTGGTAAGCTACATTTTAGCCACAGCTCCCCTGGGGCAGACTGACAGAAGTGAGGCTGCCACAGGGGCCTCTGATCACTGCCAGCAGGCAAAGCAGATGAAGTGTCTTGCCCGAGGACACAAAGACTGAGGCGGTCAGAGTGGGGTTTTGAACTGGCAACAGATCTCTGTGAGCAACAATTATAGCAGTGTTGTTTGTTAGTCCAATGCTCATGACATCCAATCAGTTGTTGTTTCAAAGAACCCAGTTATTCAATACCAAATTCAGTTTGAGAGACATCAATTTTATCAATTATTATGAAGCAAGAGCAAATATGAACTGATTGTTATGAGCCTTTAACAGTCCAAAAACTTCATTGGCTAATAAATCAGTTGTTTTCTTTCACAGGAAGGTATAACTTTGCAGCATCTTTCCGGTCAAAGCAGCACTTAAAATCCAACTATCTGACTGTGAATTCTAACTTCAAGTCTTTTGGGTGTGACTGTAAGTCAAGACAGAAGTCTTTGTTTTTGGGCCTTAGTTGCGGCTTGTGACTAAGGCTACGTTCATACTGCAGGGAAATGTAACCCTAATCCAATCTTTTTGCCCATATGCGATCCATATCTGTCTTTATCACAGCAGTGTGAACGGCCCAATTCTGATCTTGTCACCCCCCCCCCCCAAAAAAAAATTTGATCTGTGCCACTTGTAGTACTAATTCGGATATGTATCCGGTCTCCATCGTATCGGTCATGTCCCATTTTATCTGTCTTTCACGTCATTCCCCTGTCTCTCACAATACATCCACACACAGTAACAGCAGTTAGCGCTCCATAAAAGACCGTTGTTAATAGCTGTGCTGCTTTCTTCTTACCTTACTTTGTCTTGCCATGATGTGGTCTTAATATTATCGGCTCCCATTTCTCAACAGCTTTCTAACGGTAACAAGGAGAGATGCTGGGCGGTATCCGCATTTTTTTTTCTTTTCAAATTTTTTTTTTTTAACAAAACTTTATTGAATGCTTCTAAAAACCATTACATTCACCATTCCTTCTGCAAACAATGTGCTGCTCTGTGACGTCTCCTTCTGTTATCTGCGCATGCGGGTCGCTTTGCGTCTTGAAGCGTTTAGACAGCAGTGCGATGACGGTCATATGCAGTTTCAACGTAGCCTAAGTCTGCAACTCAATTCATCATTCATGCAATGTACACACGAGACTTAAGTTACATCCTGCACCTCTTCCCTAAAAATTACTTAAAGCAATGGTGCAGAATGCCTGACACCCGTGTGTGGTCCTGGAACATAAAACCTACACAAACAAACTGTTGCATACTTATAATCCCTTGTTATACTTATATCATAGTAAATAGTTTACAAAATAATGGATCTAACTTCCGATCTGTCTCAGTCTAAGGAACAACTACAAACCTCATTCAGGTAATTTTACAAAAAAATAACAACAAAAATGTAATATGTTTATCTATCAATTATGTACAAAAATGATATTCATACAGATAGAGAACATTTGTGTCATAAATGTATTCATGCATAGAGAAGCTATCACTTCTTCTGTTGTGTTTATCCTTATTAAGCTAGAGTCTAGTCCAAATAGTGTGAGCAAGGTTAGCTAACGTTAATGATAAATGTGTTTACTCTACTAAGCCTATATTTTTCTAAGCTCAATTTTTTTTATACCATTGTTACATGATCAATGGTCCAAATAACTATAAGAACATTGTGAAGACATCTGTGCTTGTGTGTTTAACTTCCACTTTTTTGAGGACCCTCGTCTTATTGGTTCTATCTAAAAGCTTCAGCGAGTCACTTGTTACTCCTAGTTCTAAACTAGATGAGTTGAAAGTTGGAGTTTTTATGTGTGATTGCACGTGTTTAGCAGAATCTTTGTTTGTTCAAAGTTAAGATCCATTCTCTCTCTCTCTCTCTCTCTCTCTCTCTCTCTCTCTCTCTCTCTCTCTCTCTCTCTCTCTCTCTCTCACTCGTTTTCTCTCTCTCTTTCTCACTCCCTACCTCTTTCTCGCTCTTTCTGTTTCTCCCTCTCTTTCTTTGAAGGAGGCCCTGCGGCTGTTCAGAGCTTTAATCTCATAATGGCTTCAATAACAGCAACCTTATCTTCGTGACAACTATTTCAAAGGCCTGGTAGGTTTGATGTACTGTACACCACAATGCACACTAACAACATAACACTGACCCATGGGAATACATTATAAAATATCTTTTGTCAGAGGAAATTAAGGGGGGAAAAACTGGTAAAAGGGTTGGATTATGTTTTAAAAAGCGCATTTTGTAATACGCTTGTAACGTGGAGAAAGATATAATTGTATAACTGTTCATTACCAGGGAGTGAGGCTTGTCAACCATTAGTTTACACAAACAATTAACTCTATTTTGCTTAATTTTTATTTTGCTCTGCAACTGATGGGAACTCTTTAGTAGAGGAAAAACAGTTTCTTTCTTGGCACAGATGTCTGGTGACATTGCACAATTCCTCAAAAGGTTTTTTATCTGACATGTTTTGCTTTGAAATGAGGTTAATCATATTTAAAGAATGCTGAAAACAACATCAAATGACCTCATCATTATTGCACAATAAAAAAACAATTTTACCTGACAGAACCCGTTTTTGCTACCAGATTGTGATGGACCACTATAATAATAGTGTGGAGGCTTGAAGTAGACAGGCTTTATACAGCAAGGCAGCATCACAACATTCAGCTCAACACCGACATCGCTCCGCTCACCTAGGTGAGCGGAGCGATGTCTGCTCCGCTCACCTAGGAAAATTCCTAACAATGCGGACAGTCCTGTGCGGAAAAACATGGTTGAGAAGCAAGAGCACCTTCTGGCGGAGGTTCGTGAATATACACATCTTCACAATTTGGCCCATAAAGATCACCATGATCACCAAACAGTTCCTAGACAAAATCGAGGCTTTAAAATGTAGGAAACAATTGTGTGTTCTACTTTTACTTGTAGTATGGTGTGGTACGCTTGGCATAGGACCACAACGCTGCATCCTAGAGTCTCGGAGGATAGTGTTACTTCAGAAGAAAAGCCACACCAGGGAAAAGCAACCTGGATTTCATTGGTACAGCAGCAATGCCACAGCAACTCGGATATATTATTCTGTGTTAAGTGCTGATTACAATTTTATTATGATCCTGAATCACATCATTAACACTCAAGAGCTGGTGAAGTAGATATAACACGACAATGAAATGTGATAGTAGGTTTTGACACATTGTTTTGCTTGAAACCCGATTTTCCAGACATTTAGGTATTTTGGTTGATGCTTTCCACAAAAATATTGTTGTATATTAAACATACATGCACATGACAACTGCAGCATTTGTGTGACATGTTACCCTCTGGAACAATGTGTCCTTCCACACTAGAAAACCTGCAGACAAACAGCTGGAGCAGCACAAGGAATACTGAATGTTGACGTGGCTACTCCACAGAGCTGCTCCACGCTGCAGTTCACAGGACCGATTTAGTGTCCCAAACACATCCGAGGTTCATCAGTGGGTTCCATATAATCTATGTGTAATACCTTTTCAAAAACTTTGTTTAAATTGTACCCAAAACCTTTTAGATTTGCATAAAATTGCATGTTTGCAATTTAAAATACGCAAAACTTTTAGGACTCGAAATTCCTGTCTCCATGTTTCACCAGATTCACTCCTCACCCCTCCTCCACTGGGGAAGAGTCTCCTGGCCTGGTCCCAGTCACTCATCCTACTCGGCTCCCCTTTGTCTCTGTTGGACGGGGGGGATTGAAGAGCGTAATTGGCCGAGCCTGCTCAGGTGAAAGCAGGCCTCTTGTCTGGGGACACAAAACCGTCTCTCTGTGTGTGTCTGCAATACTGCAAGGTCAAAAGGACACTCCACATTGGGGGACACACAAACACTCACATAAAATACTCCTCATTCATCCTCCAGCCCCCAACAATTGGTGCAGCTACCTGGGAAAGGTAATTATTTGCTCTTGTGTCTGTCCTCTGGTTTCCACAAGATTTAGCTGCTGGATCTGAGAGAAAACCGAGACCAAATTTTCCAACACCATTATAAATGTTGGATAAGTTTTAAATTTTTAATTAAAACTTTTAGATTCCACTATCTGCATGATGCAGAACCAAAGATGGCAATTTTTTGGTGCAATGAGTGTGTTTTGCATGTAGCAGCTAGATGCTGGAAACATCCTTTGGAGGTAAATCCTTTTCAGCCACAGAGATTTACTTTATGTTCTCCAAAAACATACATTTGAAATCAGACATTCATGCTGTGAAAAAAGTAGAGTAAAATCCCACTGTTACTATATGCAATAGACTGCTGGGTGACTAAAGGCTGCTCCACTTAGAATGATGTTTTTCTGGAAGGAAGCCATCTCCACACTTTGTGAGTAAACGTCAAACATTGGTACACACCCGTTTTGCGTACATCATTTCCCATAGACCCACACCTCATGATTCTATGGAACACAAGTTACAAAACATTATTTTTTACTGGTACTGGCTGATAAATAGCCAGAAATTGAAGGTACCAGCTAATTTCACAATTTCTACCATGATGTTAAAATTGTCAGTGCACTCGTGACGTTTTTCCATCTTACTCACATCGTAAATATGTGGCTGATTTGGAAGACAGCTGATAGACTGTTGGCTGTGATTCCATATTAAAAGTTGTAGCAATCTTCTTTGTACCAGTGTGAACATTACATCAAAAAGGACAAATTTATGGCACCACAAAGATAACCACATTCTTTCATTCAGAGTGGATCATTACTACACATGAAGAAATCCAATTTTCTTTTTTATTTGAGCACGATCAGTTTGGATACAGGACACTTAATATGGCATTAGCCATGGAGGAAGCTGACCAGGGCCGGGTGGCCATTAGGAGGTCCAGGAGGATTCCCCAACGGCCAGTCTGTTTTAGGCCAGACCAGTGGTCGGAACATTATATATATATTTTTTGTCGCGGTGATGTGAGAACGCAAAACCACCCACGTGGCCGCAGGTGGCGCAGTTCAATATTAGACTGGATTAAGCTCATATTTTGCATTAAACTGCAAAACGTAACCTGGTAAACTAGATTGTTAATGCATAGAACTCTACATTCTTCGTATTACCAGTCTGTAACACTACTTTCTGCACATTATCAACCTGGGACTGCTCCCATGGAATCTGTTCGGGGAAAGTAGGGATATTCAGCAAATATACTTGCTTTCATCACAGTTGATATGGCCTGCCTTAAACCATAATAATGCAACGTCACTGGCCTGAACCGTTTTTGGTTCAGGCCCAAACGATTGAGATAGGAGTGGGACAAGATGTATTCTCATGTGTTTGTGAACACACAAATACCGCGAGAATTCAGCTTGCAGGCGAGGTTAGAAGAAATTCTTGATTTGAAAGAAAAAAGAATAGCTCGATAGAAACAGGAGCAGATTAAATGATTTATTTATTACATGTCGTGTCTGGCAGTGTAGCACTCAGAATTGCTTTCTTATTGCCAAAGAGCCGAACAGATTTACTTTCACAAGTGGAGCATTACATCTTTTGCTACAGTGCTCCGCTTGTCAATGGACACAGAAACAGAAAGGTAAAAGGAAAAAGAGAGTACAAGGTAACATCCCCTGAGTCTGCTTCTACACCCACAGAAAGAGAGACATTTGTCCATATGAGAAATGCTCAGTTTTGGTTGTCAAGACCCAAAGAGATCTGGGCCCAAGCGCAAACCGCCCCCCAACAGGGCCTCAACAAAGCCAGCACATGCCTGAGCACCCAGCCCCAGACACCGAGAGCCACCAGCGGGCCAAGGTGCCAACCACCGGCAGGAAGCTTGAGCAGGTTAAATTAGGAAAAAGACTGGAAAGAAGTGAGAAAGAGATGGATGGAGTAGAGAAAGTTGGTGCAGGATGCAGCTAGTGTGCAAACTTAACCAAACCTTTTTTCAGCATTATTGTAGTCAGCCAGGCCAGTGACAACACCAGACCGAGCAGCTGGCTGTAGCAAGTTAGCAAACATTCTATGTGCTATACAAATACTGTAGACACCTTTATCAGGGGCGCCAATAGTTGTGAAGATAATTTTATCTGTTGTTTATTAATTCTTGCGGGAATAAAAGCAGCTTGTGTCTTTTTGTGACGCCACCATGTCAATGAGTATTTAATACAGTTCATCACTACGTATTATGTTCTTTACTGAAGTCAAGCTCATTTTACATACCTTTGCAAAGTCAAAGGTATTTTTAAACATAGCCTGACAAATATCTGACAAATATCAAGCTGAATACGTTCTACTCTCTAAACAAATGTTTACTCCACAATGCATGGGAAAGAAAGAAGGATGTTTTATTGTTAGCTGTAAAACATTGTCATACTGTTGAGCTGATAATTCCAGATGAACTGTTCATATTTTCACAAACGTCAACAAAGAGTAAGCAGTGAAAACCTACCAGAGTCTTGAAAAGACAAAAACCTTCCTTCATAGATTTATGGCCGGCATGGGTGGCCCCATCTGGAAACAAACTCGTCACCACACTGTGAGACACCACACTGACACCGAATACCTGGTGTTATGCACAATACATCACTCTTTGGTCTCTCATTCACCCACACTGCGCACTAGCTGACTTTAGTTTCTCTATGGCCCGTGACAGAAAGCAAAGAAATGAGGTATTTGAGAAAGCCCCACGTTGTTCGACATCTATCACAGATATTTGATTTTCTGTCGTTTCATGCATTTGCTCAGTTTGAATAGGCTGGATGAATCGGTGTGAGTGAAATCAGAAGCAAGAGCAAAACCAAAAGAACAACTGCTCCAAGTTTATCCAGTACTATGAAAAAGCATTTACCCCCTCCTAGATTTCTTCCATTTTTCTTTTTTTTGGAAGGATCTTGTCACAGTTAAATCTTTAAATTTTAATACCTGGCAACCTGATTAAATACAACGTGCAGTTCTCAAATGATGATGTCATTTATCAATGGAATATGGCTGCAAGAACTGCCTTCAAGCATTTGCAATAACATGCAGGGGGACTGTATATCGCTGTGAAGACGTTTTGGGGAATTTTTTCTGGAAAAACTGCTTTAATTGTACCACACTGGAGTGTTTTCATAACCTGACAAAAGCCAGCTATATGTTGCTCCGCCTAGCTCCACTCACATACATCTGGGACACCGCCGGTAGAAAGTGATTTCTCCAACCAAATTTATGGTCTTTTGTTGGTGGAAACGATGTTTTCGCCCTTCTCCCGACCGGATTTGGCAAGTTTTGTTTTCCTTTTGTTTTCCCGCTGCAGACGCCCCGGAGCGGTTAGCGGTTAGCGCTAACTATGTTAGGAGGCCTTTAGTCCTCAACGCGGTCGGCCCGGAATCGACTCCGACCCGCGGCGCTTTGCCGCCTGTCTTCCCCCCTCTTCCTGTCAGCTCACTGTCAATAAAACGCATGCCACTAGAGCCGCAAACACATTATTATTATCATTATTACTTTTTTTTTTTTCCTGCGTCGCTATCATCAGCGTCACGGGTTAGCTTCGGTGTGAGTGGTTGAAATAGCACGTCAATAAAGATGACAGACAAGTGGCTTATCCAATCATATGCAAGAATTTTTGATAAGGCCCAGCCTTCTGTAAAGGCAATTCCTATGGCGGTGTCCCAGATGTATGTGAGTGGAGCTAGGCGGAGCGACATACAGCTGGCTTTTGTCAGGTTAGTGTTTTCAACCATGAACAGACATTTTGAGGTCATCCCAAGAGTCAGATTTAGATCCAGGCTTTGCCTAAGCTACTCTTGAACCAGGTTTTGTAACCATAAGGAGTTCGACCAGCTGGTTTAGTTGGAATTGTTGTTCTGCAGCTTAAGGTCAAGACGTTATAGTCAGACATTTTCCTTTCCAGATTTTCTAATAGACACTATATTTCATGGTTCCATCAATTACAGCAAGTCATTCAAGTCTTGAAGAAGCAAAACAGCCCAAAACTATAATACTACCACCCCAGTGTTTGACGGAGGATCTGATGTTGTGTTTCTGTAATGTTGCTGTAGTCTAGTGTTGGATGTAACAGGACACACACCTTCTAAAAGGTTCCACTTTTGTCTTCTCAGTCCAGGGATAATTTTCCCAAAGTTCTTTGGGGTCATCAAGCTCATCAAGCTCATCTCACAAGGATTTGAGACAAGCCTTTGTTTTGTTTTAGTTTTATTATTTATAAGTGTTTTTTGCTTTGGAACTTACCCATGGATGACATTTTTGCATATTCTCGTTTTTATTGTTGAATCATCAGCCATGATCTAAACTTAAGGAAATGTGGCCATCAGTGCTTCAGATGTGTTCTGCGTTCATTTTGGACCTTCTGAATTAGTTAATCTGCGTAAGCGTGGGGTCATTTCGACTGACCACCCATTCTTGGAAAGGTTTACCAGTGTTCATATTTTCACCACTCTTGAGTAATTGTTCTACCTAGAATCCTAATGTTTTGGAAATGGCTTTGTAACCCAACTGATGTATGTCAATGACTTTGTTCCTCATCTGTTCCTGATTTTGTTTTGTTTTTGTTTTTTTCAGACTGGAGCATCATGTGTTATTTTTAGAGATATTTAGCCTATATTATGTTGTCAGACAGATTCTGTTAAAGTGATTTGTCGAACTCTACAGTTCGGCCAATAATCAGGCTTAGTGAAACTGAACCCATAAATTTGGTTAATCCCAGTTCATTTATGATGTTGCAAGTTGGGGAAGAGTGGGAGAGGATCAATTCATTTTTCCACACAGGACCAGGTTGGTTGGGATCATTTACAAGGTGCCAAAAATTGTTAGCTATATACTCTGTCTGTAGCTATGTTTTCTGTCAATGATACCACCTTCTTTACCTTAGAGGGAAGAAAATCTCCCTTTTCTTTTTGTAAAAGGGGTGAAATCTTGTAACTTTGGAGGGATCTCAATTTGATTTAGACTGTACCATTCTAACACATGGATATGTTATATATAAATCTTTGATTGTAGCTCTTACTGTATTTTTGTGGCTGTTGTCCTGCTGGATTGAGAACCCACATCCAAATCTCAAGTCTTTTGGAGCCTCTGACAGGTTTATTTCCATCATTTCCCAGAATTTATCTCCATTCATCTTACCAGCTACTCTGGTCGGCCTCTCCATCTCAGAGTAATGTGCAGTGATAGTTGTCTTTTTTTTCTCACATATTGTATTTCTCATTCAGGTAAATGTCTTTATAGGTCGCCGGTCGCCGGTCCATCAAGTGTTTATTATAATATTATTTATAGACAAAATATAAGCAATTGTCATATTTGCTAGAAATTTGCTTTTTGGTGAAATATTCTTCAAAGATAGTTGGAAACATAAGCTTAATGAAAATCATCACGATAAGATTTTTTCCACCTGATTGTCCAGTCTGGTGAAAGAGGCTAACACTTTAGTTTGTGGTATATAAGAGAAAAGTGTTTTTAGCAAAAGCAAGAAGATCAGAACAATATATTACAGCCGAATGTGTGTACAAGCGTATGTTTTCTCATTTTTACAGGAGCTAAGATCTCATCTTAATGTCTATTTTGAGATTTCTAACTCCTCCTTTTTATGTCTCATAACAAGGTAGTTGTTTTAAGGAAGTTAATGGTTACACTGTCCCAGCAAACACATGGACACACAAACAGAAACAACAGGTTGAACAGGTAATTTGACTTCCAGGTAATGTGTGAATTCATGGCAGTCAGCAAGCATAGGCTCTCAGGTGCCATGGGCCAGTACAGAGCTATGAAGCTGACACTGACACAGAGAGTAGAGAGACCGGTTCTTCCCAAGTGGGCTTGAATAATGCGAATAAAGATCTGATTGAATTACAGCAGCTGACCTTTAAGTTGTTAATTTTGTTATTCAGATCTGGGACCGAGTTAAACAAGCACGCTATGAGATTTGATACCTATTGCACATATTTAAATGTTACAGGTGCTCCCAATAGAGAGTAAAATGGAAGGCATTTGTAATGTAAAGAAAAAAAAAGACAACAGTTAAATTGTTTCAAAACTTTTTCTAAATATATTGCGACAGATGTTGAAAAGATTCGGCTGAAACAAACAAAGTTTTTAGGAGGGGGGAGCAGGACAATAAAAGGTGCAGTCACCTGGTTGCATAAATGTGCACACCTTTAAACCAATAATTTGTTCAGAAATATTTGAAGAGGTTTTAACCATTCAGTCTTTTGTACACCTAACATCAGTTATGGTGAATATGGTTATCTAGAAATTAAGTTGATTTCCTTGACAGTTGCTCATTTGCATCATTTAGCTTGAGACAGTCTGTTTGCAGAGAGGTAAAACTATGTCATTGTGCGAATGTATTAGTCAGGAAAAAAGTACAAAGAGATCCACTGCATTGTTTATATTCTATAGCGCAATGGAAACACTTATTGATATATCAGTGAAAGATGGGGCAGCGGCGATGTTACTAAATCTGGTTGTTTCTCACAAATTGCTGAAAAGATGAGATGCAGACAAGTCAGGCAGGCTGCCAAATGAGAGACAACATGGACGACAGAGCTGCAGGAAATTCCAACATGTACTGATTGTGTTCTGCATGTGACAACAATTTCCTGTATGCTTCATATGTTTAGGTTAAAAATAAGGTTTGAGAGAGGAGAGTGTTTTCCTCCTAAGGAAATATGCCCATGGTGAAACATGGTGAGAGCAGCATCATGCTGTGGAATTACGTTTAATCAGTTGAAACTGGGCTTATTTTTTACAGGCGGAGAAAATTATGAACGGTTCCAAATACTAATTAATGTTTACCAAAATGTTTAAGTGTCTAGTAGATAGCTAACAATGAATACAGATTTTGTTTTGCTGCATCAAAGTGAGGCCAAGCATTCATCCAAATCCACACAGGAATGACTTATTACACAATCTGATAGAATCAGAGAACTTTTGCAAAACAAAGAGATCAAACAGTCATAAGGCAAGATTTGGCAAACTGATAAACTTACCATTATATGAAAACAGTATTGAAGTGATTCATCATCGTCTTGATTTTATACATCAAAGAAAAGATATTTTAACAGGGACGTTGTAACCTTTAGAAAAACTCCCAACATTCAAGATTATTTGCGCAAAAGATATTATGCACTCAAATTTCTGGGAATGCATCAAGGTTACATCTGGAGGTTTAAATAACTACAAATAATATTTTTGTTTTCACCAAAAAAGGAACAACCCAGAAACCTTGACTCTAGTTGATGATAGCAAGATAGCTGGTCGGGGTGGTAACATAAACGTTTGATAGTGCGCAAACAGCCATACCTACTCAGCAGGTCATCGGCATTATTGAAGCTCTTATTTGCAGCTGATCCTGATCAGAAAAGTTTTCTGTAGCTTGATTTCATCAGGCTTAATTGCTTCATTAGTCTTTGATACATGAGGCACAACTGGGATGTTAAACAAACCTTTTTGAATCTCAGTTGGTTAAATGCTATACCACAGCAATACATTTTTGTTTTTTTCTTCTATGTTTTTAGTTTCTAATTTCAATTTCAAGACAAAGAGCTTTCCTTCCTTAAACAGTGACTGTTTGACCCAACAGGCATCTGACTCTCGCCTCAGGAAGGCAGAATTAAAGATTAGAGCATCGTTGCTTTTATTTTTCCTCTTTCCCATGATTCTCCTCTGTTTTGTTCCTATTTCCTGTCTCCCCTCCCTCCATGTCTTGTTGATATCTTTCTAGAAGGTAGCAAGTCTGTCTCCTTGCTGCCCCCCCCCCCACCACCCCACCACACACACACACACACACACACACACACACACACACACACACACACACACACACACACACACACACCACTCTCTAATCATTTTGTTGCTTTTCCATGCCATGCTCAGCAGCATATTTATCCAAGATAACAACTGGGTTTCCCCTCTCTTTGCGGGTGATGGAGAATAATTGCTGTTGGTGTTTGTGTTTGTCTGTGTGTGTCCCCATATTCTGCTAAACAAATTGTTCCTGGCTGGCCATTCTGACAGGAATGTATACACATGCATGCACGCACACACACACACACACACACACACACACACACACACACACACACACACACACACACACACACACACCTACAGTAAAAATCAACAGGTATCTGTGGAAGAATGATTCATAAAACGAAACACGTCTCATTGAAAAGAACAGTTTTTTTTAACAACAAAAATTGTATTCACTTTGTGTTTACCTATCTACGTAACTCTGTAAAAACATCTATCCGAAACTTTAAATGTTTTGAAATATTTCAGAAAACTATAAAGCTTTCATTTGCTGTGACAAAATCATGTGACTTAATTGTACCCTTTTCCGCTTTAATTTGCTAAAAGAAGCAACTTTTAGGGTTTATTGCTTGAATTAACAGTTTTAGCCTTTTAAGCCAGCAGTTGCAAATATTTATTTTTTTAACTAAAAGTAGCAGCTGTGTTTTTAGCTCAAATTAGCAG
Source organism: Fundulus diaphanus (assembly GCA_037039145.1). NCBI lineage: Eukaryota > Metazoa > Chordata > Actinopteri > Cyprinodontiformes > Fundulidae > Fundulus > Fundulus diaphanus. The sequence goes on from CM073133.1 coordinate 41,294,106, forward strand.
TTTTTAGCTTTTATCTAAAAGTCGCACCTTCTAGCGATTTCACCTGAAAGTGCTAGCTTTTAGCCTTTCAAGGCAACCTTTGCAAATTTTTACATTTTCATCTAAAAGAAGTATCTTTTACAATTTTTGACTGAAAGCAGAAATGTTCAGACTTTATAAAGTTACCAATTTTTACAATTTTGTGACTAAGCGTAACACCTTTCACCCCTTTTAGCTAGCAGTAGCATAAAATTTTAGTTAACTTTATTTCGATTTTACCCACAAAAACCTATATTGTTTAAAGCTCTGTTTAGGTGTTTAAAGTTTTATTTGGTTAAGCAGACTTTTAGTTACAAACCAAAACTTTTTTTTTCAAAATGTCATGTTTTACATTAGGTCTACAGAAAACATTTACAGAGGCTACAAGAGACGGTTTTACATCAATTTTAGTTCTTAGTAGGAAATTGTAGCCTTTTTATCCCCAAATAATACAAAAATAACTTTTCTTAAAGTAGCCCGCTTCAGCCTTTTTAATCTAGAAATAGCAGAAAAGTTTAGCTAACAATACAACATTATGGAATTATCTTTAGCAACTGGATTAAGCTGGAGGCTTGAGGCAGGGACGAGATGCTTTCAAGCAGGTGCTTACTCACCAACATTGAACAGGTACACAAACAGGCCCAAAAAGAAAAAAAAAAAGAAAAAAACAGATCAGAAGGTCAAATTAGTTCTCAGAAGTGGCTTTGCCATGAACCTTTTATAACCTACCACACCCTCAAATCAACAGACTTGCCATAAAAAAGGTAAACAAGATCATACGCACTGACAAACATCTGCAAAATGACTAAAACATCTGATTAGCTTATTTAAGAAATATCAACTAACATAGCACCACATCTAAAAACCCATTTCACTTTCAGGATTTCAATTTATAATAAGAAACATTAAAGTGCACACAGTTTGCTTTCCCGCTTCTCAGTCAATGAATGGACTCTTCCAGAACCTTTGAAAGTTTCTCAGGTCCCCTGGGAATATTTTAGCCTGAACATGATTTAGGGTTTTATTTGTTTTGGACTTTTCTAGAATCAGCCCTGTCACCTCTCAGCCACCACCTTATCGGCTCTGCCCGCTTCTCATCCACCAGTTATCATCCAATGAGCTCAGTCTCCCTCCAGCCACCACTCTGCTCTAGATCAGCTCCACCTGCTGCCATGAATTACAGTCAACTCTGCTCACCTTGTCACCTGTCTACATATACCTGCCTCTTTCATCCACTCTGTGCCAGAATGTCTCGTCTTGTTTCTTGTGTACTGCCATTGGTCCTCTACCAGTTTCTATGCACTCAGTCTGTTGGCTTCTTCTGTCCTGTTGTGTTCAGCCCCCACTGCTTGATGCTGCCTGTGATAGAAGGCCAGAGCCAGGAGATGTAGAGCCAGTGCTGGTGTAATTATTTCATTTAATGTAATATTCAAAACAAATTATATTTATGCAATTGAATGTTTTTTTTAAATCTCTTTCTAAATTCCACTTGTGCTTTTTTGCCTTGTGGAAAAATCTGCAAAGGCTGCAAAAGGCTGTTTAGGACAATGTAAATAAAACTGTAAATGTACAAGGGAAATGCACAGATTAAAGTGGTCAGGGTTTGTATGGTAACATTTCTTTGTGTCTGGGCCGAAAAGCCTTGTTCCTGTATGCTCATCTTCTCACAACTGTAATCTCAGGTAATTGTGTTTGGAAAACACAAGCTGAAAGAGTTCCTCTTTTTTTCAGAAAGAGTCACAAAAGAGAAACCTGAGCCTAGGGCAACTCTTTATCTGTCTATCACTATTCTTGGCTAGTTGTTTTTTTACACCGGCTCAGTTTGATAAGTCCTTTGATGAGACAAGATGGATGACAGTTGTCTCTAAATTTGCAGTAATATCAGGTTTGAAAGACTGATATTTTTTAAAAAATATTGTAACTGTGTTTTATTTTCCCCAGATATGCCTACAAGAGAATGGGAACCACAATTTTTCCTTTTTTTTTTAAGTTTTTTTTTGCTAGACGTCCAAACTAAGCGTAGGCTGATTAGCACACAGTTTACTGTTGTGACATGAAGGTATGGTTAATGTTTGGGCTAAAGGCCAAGAATAGCTGCATCTGTATCCTTACACTGGTCTGAAGTTGACTACAGAGTGAAAGTACAGGAAGCAAGTGTGAAGTTTTTCCTCAGGAAACAGAGTCCATTTCCACTTGGCTTGTAGGCTGAACCGGAATTTGTTTTGCGTAAGCACAGCAGGTCAAAAATAACGGAGTATAAAAGCAGGGAGCTGCAGGAGGCTGCTGCTCACAAGGCCTGCAGGAGGACGTGAGAGAGAGCCAAAACACTGTTTGCTTGGCTTTTGTTACTTTGAAAACTCAAGACCAATTTATAAGAAACTGGACTAGGGAAGACGTTACATGTTTAAGGGTGCAAAAATCTTACTTTAAAAAACTGCGCTTTGTCCTAAATATATTTGTTAATATACTGAACAATGGAAGTGTTGTACATTGGAAATGCTATTTTTTTTGCAATTTTGCCTCATCAAAAATAGTTTATTTTAAAATGAAATATTTTTTATGGTTTTCTTTAACCTATGTTGTAAAATTCTGATCTATCTATCTATCTATCTATCTATCTATCTATCTATCTATCTATCTATCTATCTATCTATCTATCTATCTATCTATCTATCTATCTTATTGACTTTTTTTTTTTTATATGTTGCTCTTCTCCCTCTGCTCCATATTGTTCACACTCATCCACCTGTGTATTACCAAAGGAATGCCTGCAGGGTGCATACGTGCTTGTGGTTGCTGACCCGGGCTGGGGGTTGTGGGGTATCATTAAGGAAACATGTCGACTAGTCCTTTGTTTACTCCCGGATTAACAGGTCTCCTCCGCTTCACACGTTTGTGTTTGTCCGGGGGGGGGGGGGATTTCAGTATTAATTAATGATGCGTTTCTGTTGGAAGGAGCCAGGACGAAACTAATGGAGGCTTTTAAATTGTTTCATACTGTTATTTTGAGTAGGAGGGATTAACTCACGGGGTTTTTGCTTTCCTGTCCATGTCCTAAAATAAACATGGCAATAATCATGCCGTCTTCATAACGTATAAAAGTTTTAAGTTTCTTCTCGTGGCAAGTATAAAACATTTTTGTCTGTATTCAATGTTTGAGTCGTCCTCTGCTCCTGCCTCGGGGGAAATGTCGGGTTTCATGCGAATGAAACCAATATGCCAATTCAAATGTGCCAATGCCTTTGGGGACATGTATCCTGAGTCATTTGTTGGAGAAATGTGTTCGTTTGAAGTTCAGCCTCAACTGGGTTATTTTATTTCATTGTTGTTTTTTTTACATTTAAAGACGTTATTTTGATTAGATCAAACGCAGATTATTTTTCTTTTAATACTTAATGGGCTTTGATCTCACCTGTTTATGGAATTCCAGCGCATTTTTTTTCAACTGAAGGGAGACGTGCATGCACAAGTACGTGCGTGCGATTAGTGTAGCGGAGGCCACGCCTCCCCGTATGTGAGTATAAAATTCCGTCTCCAGCGTTGATACTCAGAGCTTGAATTCTGGAGGAGTCTTGAGCTGTCAGCGCAACAGAAACTTCGCTCTAAGTTCAGAGTATTTGAAGTCCTGAATTCTTGTTGATTTTTATACAGACTGCCAAGCATGGCTGTGGCTGAGGCGCTGATGCCTGCCTTGACATCGTTTCCAAATTTCAAAGCGATGGATAACGTAAGTGAAATAATATGTTGTATACATTCTCTGATAATGTGTGTGGTTTATCACCTCCTTAGCATTTGTTTTCCTGACATGAGCTTTATATTCTGCCCTTGTTTTGCAGGTTTGCAATATGGATGGCACAGGCAGTGCGCGCATTGCGGTTGACTTCAGCATCGTTCACTCTCCTTCTGCACCCCACAAAGATGAAGACGAGCTTGGAAACTTTCTGGACCTCGAGTTCATACTGTCAAACACCGTCAGCACTGATTCTGTTGGAAACAGCGAGAGAGGGAACCTGTCTCCTACGCAGCAGCAGCAGTGCGGGTATTCTCTGCCGGAGTCGCCGGAAAGCTGCGGCGGCGGTTCTCTGCCAGATAGCGCCGACCATCCTCCTCGTCTGGCCGCACAGAACTATCAGGGCGTCGTCAGCAGCTTCGCGGAGTCGAGTCCTGTCCGCAGCCTGATGGCGGAGCTTCTCACTCCTGAAATGAGTTATTCAGAGGAAGACGCTCTGGAGAGGACGATCAAGGCGAGGGACAACTGCGAGTACACCGAACTGCGGTCGTTAAATGGTCCTGCTCACCCCCAAGGGACTTCATCTCCATCCCCACTTGGATACAAAATTAAAATCGAGCCCGGGGTTCAGTCTTGTATGATAGCTGCTGGAACCTTTGTGGAGGAACTGTTTGACAAACACCAAATGCGCACGGCAGCTTTTACGCACCACCAGCCTCCAATGTCAGGTGCGGTACAGGGCTTCAACGCGCACCCGATTCAACTTCAGAGACGCACAGAGTGCACGCTGACCTCCCATCATCAGCCTGATCAGAACCATCTATCAAGCCAGTACATGAACTCACCATATCCCCCGCAGTACGCACACCGGGGTGTGCCACAATTCTTGGGACCATACAGCATGCATCAACAGCAACACCATTCCACCTCCCTGCAAGGGATGATGCTCACTCCTCCCTCATCACCTTTGCTGGACTTTTACACGCACGACGAGGCCGGGTGCGTTAAGCAGAAGCGGGGCCGCAAGTCTTGGACCAGAAAACGCGCAGCCACGCATAACTGCGAGTTCCCCGGGTGCGGCAAAACATACACCAAGAGTTCTCATCTCAAAGCACACATGAGGACGCACACAGGTGAGATAGCTTTCAAAACCCTTTGTTGTTGTTGTTTTTGTCGCAGGTGTGCCTCTAGAAAAGGGGTGGCCAGATGGGGGCCTCATAATGGTCACCAAGTAGGCACTACTGTTTACCGCAGCGTAGTCCTGCTCATCCAAACTTATTCTCACTTTTGTGTTCCCAGGTGAAAAGCCCTACCACTGCAACTGGGAAGGCTGCGGCTGGAAGTTTGCCCGATCCGACGAGCTGACTCGGCACTTCAGGAAGCACACCGGGCACAGGCCTTTCCAGTGTCACCTGTGTGAACGCGCCTTCTCCCGCTCGGACCACCTGGCTCTGCACATGAAGAGGCACATGTAGTTCACTCTCAACTTACTGACGTTTTCACCCCCACCCCTTTGGGATCACTGTCAGCATCGAGAGAGATGCAGCAGGTAGCCACCTCCTAACTGAACGCCTCTATATGATATATAGGGGAATGCCAACCTGCAATCATCAAATACTTTTTAAGGAAATGCAAAGAGGCAAACAGTGGGGATTTGGGGATTTTTTTCCTCACAAGTGCCTCATTTTCCACCAAATCAAGTGCCTTTGATGGTTTTTGTATATTTGTGTACAAAAATTACAAACACTGGCTAAGTTATAGTAGTTTAGTATTTAACTCATTTCTTCCAACTGCCTTTGTAATAAGTTATTGATAAGTTGGTGAGTGCCTTAACCAGGCTGCTTTAGTCGCTCAGTGTGGGCAGGACCCAGAATTGTACATAAGTATATGTTTTTCTCATTTTTTTGTAGTCTGTTTTTAAGAACACACTAAAATCAGGTTAAGGTTGCCATGACATTTTAGAAGTTCTTTTTTTTCCCCCTAAACATTATAGATGTAATAGCCTTGCTACACATTGTGGGATCCGCCTGCTGTCTTATTTGTCTTTTTGAGGTTCACCTAAACAAAAAGGGCATATTCAGGTACTAAGCTAGTTTTTGTTTTTCAGAACTAACAGATGCAACTTCCCTCAGCTCTTTTTCTTACAGCTAATTTTGTAGGACTACAGTCAGAAATATGACTGTCAATATTGAGCAACTGTGTCTAAGAATGAAGTATCCACTGTAACCACTGGTTAAACTGCTTTACTTGAAACTACAATGTAATCTTGCCTATATACTGCTGATGAAATGCAACTGTTTTGTATGTGCTCAAATGGTCTAAAATAAAATTACTTTTCCAATAAACAAGCTCATGTCATTTCTCATTTTAAACTCTGCTTTGTTCCAAATGTAGGTCTGTCACACACGTTTTATCTAATGTAATTTTGTAATATGGCCAGTGTAATATTTTTTTTCTTGATGTATTCCTAAAATCTGTTTCAGTTTGTGATTGCTCTAGAAAAATAATTTAGGAACAATGTGTTCTTTCAAACCAATAACCTTTTTGTGAGGTTAAAATTATAACATTTTTCAGCTTTGTTCTGTTTGCATTGTGGCTAAAATATATAATAAAATTTAAGTATTGTAAAGTCACTATTCATGAGGTTATATTGCACAAGTGCTGTTGGTCTGTGGTTCTCAAACTGTCATACAAGACTAATGGTGGAACTTTGGCTGCCTTCAGTGGCACACAGAGGAAATTGTGGTTCGCAAGCAAAAAAGAAGCAAGTTAGCTGTTGTCTAGAACATCATAACCAAGTTAGCCAAAATAGTTATGCTTTAAGAACAACGATCTTTGTTTCTATCAGATACTACTCAGGGTAATGCAGTAGAGAGTACTTCAAGAACCCCTTTAGCAGAAACAGAAGCCAAGTAAGGGCAAAGTGCTGGTAGCCACTTAATGTTGTGTCCCATTCAGGGGCGGTTCTAGACAGGGGCCAACAGGGGCCTGTGCCCCTGTAGAACTGTTCCTGGCCCCTGTTATGGCCCCTGTACTAAAAACATGATATTAAATTTCTTAGGATGATAAATGCTGACAAAGACACCGTGACTGACTGGTCATTTGGATCAGTTGTATTTTTTTTTTCGTTTATGTTTTTACCCAATAATAAAATAACAAAATACTTAAAAAATAAATATAAAACAAATAACAATAATTAAAAATGAAGCTGATTCACGTTAAGCTCCCGCTGTATTGAGAAAAGATCAAGGGTCTGCAACCAGCATTTCCAGAGGCTCTTTGGCTTACTTAATATATTAAACGATGAAATGTTGACCTGTTAAGTTTCCCCCCCAATCTTTTGTTCTGTGCCCCTGTGAAAAAACACTGGCCCCACCCTGGCCCCCCTGCTAAATTTGGTCTAGAACCCCCACTGGTCCCATTTACCTCTGAAGTCATAACTTGAATTTAGGAGTAACATCAAACCCAACTCCACCGTGGTCTAACAATAGAGAACTAGTAGAAATTGTTGAATGTTACACTCAATGACCGGGCCTCTGCTGGTAATACAAGGTAATGGCAGTTTGTTGTCCTTCCTTGTATATAAATCAAAATTAATTAAAAGTATTATTATTGATATAAGTAGTCTCACAGAGTCTCATTGAGACACAAGTTCTGATTTACAAGTGTTCACCAGTAGTAGCACAAGATACAAACCGACAGTAGTACTAAACTACTACTGCAGCTTCCCCTATGTTTTAAACACATGGCGACCATACTGGATTTTGAAGCTTGAGTTGGTGAGAAATCTCCTTCTTTCTATGTTATGAATTATGACTTCAGGAGTATCTTCTTGTTCATTTTTCCAACTTGGAAAATCCAACTGCCTCCAATTACAGCACACCTGGATGCAAATACTTTTTTTCTTCCTTAATTTGTGACACAAGACAACAAACAGAAAAAATGCAGCTCTTGTCTTGTACTGTTTTAGCATGTGCCGATAATATTTGACATTTATGGTATTGCCGTACTTGTTATAAAGTATGCGAAGCACTATAGTAGGTGATTTGAGCTGGCGCCTTTTAAACCGTGTATCGCTGCTTGTGCTATATTGCCCCCTAGTGTACATGCATGCAACTGCATTGTCCAGGCCAGTGACGTGAAGACGTTCCCATTTTTCCAAATATGTGCTTCATATAGAAAAAACGCTGAAGTGGCAATAGGCTCAACACAGACTCACGCTGATCAAACAGCTGTGAAAGAGTTGTAGTGAAGGGAATCAATAAATTTAATAATGGTTAACACACTTTGAGCAACCCCCAAAACTAAAGTGGAAAGTGGTGCCCTATACACAAGTAATTAAAAATGTTCCTATGGAGAGACAAGTGTATTTTCAAGTCTATCCACAGATCCTTAATTGAATCTAGAAATGGATTTTAACCATACCATGAATAAGCTTTATTCTCAACCATGTCATAAAAGCTTTGGCTGTATGTTTAGGATCGATGTCCTGCTGGAAGGTGAATCGCTTCCCCACTTTCAAGTCTTTTCCAGCCTCTAAAAGGTTTTCCTTAGGTTTGACCCCTGTCTTTTGAAAAAAAAAAGAAAAAATAACTTGATAGCTATCTCTAATTGTCCCCTCCACTTCACAATTATGCACTATTTTGTGTGATTCTATCACATAAAATATGTATTTCTGCTGAAATATGGGAAAATTTGGAAAAGCGAAATAAAGCACTGCATTTCTTTATGGGTATTGAGCTGAAATATCTTTTTGAGACTACATGTATAATCCTAGTGGGTTTAAAAACATCTAACCCTTATCTGTTCACATTTGCAGCAGAATTAATTGTATGAAGTCATTGATTTTTTTGAAGTTAATTCTGTATCATTGGTTCTTCTTCTGAGCATAATAAAGAATAAAATAAATAAACACTATAAACACATTAGTCTTCAAAATACTGCTGTGGTTTAGTAGACTAATCTCTCATTCAGCAATTTATTCGGTAGGTAATTTCAAACAAAGTCCTGCTGACGTTTTGCTCCACTGGCCTTCATCAGAGCACCAGCAGATGTGGCGATTAATTCATCATATACTGGGGAAATGCTTGTTGCTTTTTCCCTGTCTGTATTGCTCAGTTTTTATAACCAAAGTAGGTGTTACTGTTTCAGACATTCAGCTTACTCAACCAAATAACCAAATAAAAAGACTGCACACGGTTAAATATCCTTCACTACTTTCAGATGTGAAACAAAAAAACCTCTTTCATTTTAGGGAACAAAGTATATTAAAAATACTGAGTTTTTGTTGTGATGCTGATCTGAAGACATTTCAAGTGAGAGTTTTTTTTAACTGGAAGAGGAAAATAAATTTTTGTAACTTTGATCTCAGCACGTTGTTATTACATTCCCTGCCCAAATAATCCCCATCATCAATGCATAAAGCAGGAAAAAACAGGAATCACACACGAGTACATCACAATTCCCTACAGAATAAAAATAAAACAGAATAGAATAACCTTTTATTGCAACAGTGGAGAAACACAGATGTACTCGCAGCAATTTTAATTGCAAGTTGAAGCATGCAGATTTTTGCACAAAGGCGAACATATGATAAAGAATGTATCTTGTATAGTAAGGGGGAATCTACAGTATGAGAAAAAATACTGTTCAATTAGTAAAAAAAGCATACCCTGATTCAAATAAATATGCAACTTAGTAGGATTCTGAAAAAAGCACATGTGCATGTATATTTCTGCATAGAAAACAACAACAGGGTATTTTCAAGAGATGGACAAAAACTTTACACATAACAGTAGGGATGTAAACCCCTAATATGTTTGTTGGAGGCAGTGATGGTTCTAAAGTCTAACAGCTGCTGGGAGGAAGGATCAGCGATTTCGCTCCTTAGTGCATTTGAGATGCAGCAGTCTGTCACTGAAGGAGCTCTGCAACAGTTTTGTGCATGGCACAGAAGACAATGTCCAACAGTGATGCTATTTTCTGCCAGGTCCTTCTGTCTCCCACCATCTTAAGACACCGCTGACCTCCTGATGAAATTATCCAGCCGCTTCCTCTCAGATGTAGGTAAGCAGTAGCTCCAACAAACAACTTCATAAAAGATGGTTCATGCCGCACAATTTGTCAAAGCTGAAGGTTTCAACTTGAAATGAATGTAATGCGCCTTTGTCAGTCCGTAAAATGTTTTTGTAAAACACTGGTTTCCTTCTATGTAAAATCAGTCTATTGTTTCAAATTACAGTCTTGTTTGGCGTAAAGCTGTTTGGACACAGTTTTTACATAGTGCCTTCATGTGATAATCTAATTTTTCAAAATGATCTTAGTTACATCAACCTTTTCAAACAAGCAACTATGGAGAGGAACATTAAAGAAAAGGAGATGTTTTAGCACATCACCCACTATTTCAAAGAAAATTCATTAAAAAAAGAAATCATAGAAAAAAATATTTTTTTCTTATCATATTTTGTTCATAAACTCTCTCTCTCTCTCTCTCTCTCTCTCTCTGGTATTAAACATACTTTTCACTAACCAACATATCTGTATTCAAAATGTTTTTTTGCCAGATATTTTATTTTTGACTGAAATACTGTTTGAAATACAGTGGTAAAATGACATATTTTCAGTGGTAAAATGACATATTTTCCCAGTTTTTTTGCCCCTTTCACAATATCAAGCGTTGAGATCTGATGCATCTCTCTCTGAGAAAACATCAGTACTTTTCTCCTTTGGAGTAGATTTCTTGCTTTAGTTCAACAAAATATAGCCTTGCTGGAGAGTCATGTCTGGGTGACTCATATATTTTGGCTTAGCAACATAAAATAAAAAGACTGGAGGCCTCTATTTTCACAACAGATATTGTAAATATTGCTGCTAATCTTTGTTCAATGTTTACACTGACTATAGGTTGATGACATCCTTAGATCAATAAGTTTATTGAAATGATTAATCGGCGTGTAGAAGTTAAGTTGATGTGACATAAAAACATAAACATAGTCAGAACTACACATAGGTTAGAGCGCTCCCAGTTCAAAGCAGCGCGTTTCCTCACAATACTTTTTGTCCACTAGATGCCGCCGTCGATTCAGCGTCAGCCTCTGCTTCTACTGCTTCTGTTGTAGGTTTCTTGATGTGTGTCATGTTGGGTGTATTTATGTCAATGATTAAGTGTTGAGCTTTACTTACCTAGAAGAACCACAGCGCAATGGAAGTTTCTGAAGTCACTTGCTTGCACCACATGTCAACTTTTTTATTACATAAGTCAGTATACTCTTTAAATTTGAGTTTGTAAACAATTTGTTACGGATACAAATCTGTCAAAAGTCACACAAGAATCATTCATAACTTGTTTTTTTTCCTCCCCATACTGACCCACCAAGCGTTTTGCTGACAAACTGAAACTGTCCTCCTATCTTGCCTTTTCCCATCAACAGACTAGATTCCTCTAATTTCCAGCAGGTCTGTAAAGTACTTAGCTGGAGTTTATCTCATTGAACATAGGTCAGGATAAAACTGACAAAAAGTATGTAGAGCAGTCAGTAGGCTGCACTGTTATTAACATTAATAATGTTAATAACAGTGAAAGCTGACTCAGCAGTGAAACTTGAGCTATTTGGATTAAAACAAAAGAAACTGTCAAAATGTTTTGAAATTTAATGCTGAATCCTGAAGGAACCAAAAGAGAAGTCAACTGTTTGGTATGTGGAGATTTCAAAAATAAAATAGTTGGTGAACACGCTGCAGAAAGCCTCCTCACACATCCAAGCTTCATGGGACTTGTGAACGAAGATGATTTTGACCGCATTTGTCTGATTTACTGGTCTTCAGTCAGCGCATATTATAAAAGAACTGTAACAAAAACACTCCAAGCTGCACTAGGAGAAATAATGTGTATTTGAGTGCTCACCTATAAGGTCCTGTTCTGTACAGCGAGAACAGATCTCAAAACAGTTAAGATCTGACCTTCTTTGCTTTCACTTGCTCTGCTCATTCCTAATCAGCAGCCTTGTTGAAACATGGACAGCAAGCTTTGGGTCGTGACCGAAAGAACGAGATCCCGGATACAAGCGGCTGAAATGAGTTTTCTCCATAGTGTGTCTGGGCTCTCCCTTAGAGATAGGGTGAGGAGCTCAGTCATCCAGGGAGGACTCAGAGTAGAGCTGCTGCTCCTCCACGTTGAGAGGAGCCAGTTGAGGTGGCTCGGGCATCTGGTCAGGATGCCTCCTGGACGCCTCCCTGGTGAGGTGTTCCGGGCACGTCCCACCGGGAGGAGGCCCAGGGAAAGACCCAGGACACGCTGGAGGGACTATGTCTCCCGGCTGGCCTGGGAACGCCTTGGGATTCCCCCAGAGGAGCTGGCCCAAGTGGCCGGGGAGAGGGACGTCTGGGCCTCCCTACTGAAGCTGCTGCCCCCGCGACCCGACCCCGGATAAGCGGAAGAAGACAGACGGACGGACGGTCGGAACATGCCTTCAAATATTATTTTTTTTGCCAGGGCATAATATGAAACTGGAAAAAAAAACCTGTCTGTCTCCATGAGCTTTGTCAATTTTTTTCAGCTCCCTAACCTGCCACACCACTGGTGGAATAGATTGGGTTCTTGACCAGCCTTGTTACAGTTGTTATTAATGTTTTAATTATTGCTTTCACTGTAGATATGGGCATGTTTAGGTAAGTGCTTGTTTTCTGGTATAATTACTTTACTTCAAAAAAAAAAAAAATTCAGCATATAAATATAGAGCTGTAAAAAAGTGTTTCCATTCTTACATATTTGTTTCAATTTTATTGTCTTTTTTTGTGTGACCGCTGGAGGCGGTACAGCCCAGCAACATACGGTATGGTATTTAAATACTGTTTTCAAGACAACAGTGCTCACAATTGTTCCACTTTACAGACCTGCTGGACAACATGAAGTAGGCTTAAAAGGTCTTAAAAAGCTACAGATCATGCCCCAATCTAAAGGTATTCAAAATCAGATAGGAAACAAAGTTACTGACATCTATTAATCTGGAAAGGGTTATAAACCCATTTCCTTGCCTTTGGGGCTACAGGAAGTTATGTCCAAACGGAACAAACACGAACAGCAGTAAATCTTGCAAAGAGTGGCCAACCGACCAAAATTATAAAGAGTGCATCTCATTCAGGGTCAACTCATCCAGGAGGTCACAAAAAGCTGAGGACAAGATACAGTGCACTTAATCCCTCACTTGCCCCGGTTCTGTTCATAAAAATTGGCTTTTTCTGCACCTTCCCCACCACTACTGAGAGGAAATCATGTTTGAATGATCATCACATACGAGCTGTTGAGGCCAAATAACAAGCTTAACAAAAAAAAAAAACGAGCTTAGATTGTTTTGTCCAAGCTAGCCAAAACAGCCAAGTAACTCGTCTGACTAGTCTGTATGCATTCGGCACAAATTTATATGTATACAGTATAGACAATATTATATAATATTAGTTGGTGAAAAAAAGAACTTTTGGCAGGGGGGCTACGTCAAGATAATATCAAACTACTCATGTCAAACTAATGGAAAGAGATATTTGGAGATGTGCTCACTAAAATGTATTTACAAGAAGACATTGCTTCATTTATTATGACCACTAATTGAGGGAAGCTAGACAAGGTTTAAAAAGTAATAAAATAAATTAAAGTTGTTGTTAAATCTTGAGAAATAAACTTCAGAACTTCAAAGCATGACTTTATTTAATCATGAAATAAGATCATTTCTTTGCTTTGTAACGTAACCATGAATACAGTAAAATGACTGTATTCATGCTTTATCTTAGTGGTAATAATACATCAGAAGTTTGTGGAGATTCTTTTGTGTGTGAGGGTCTGTGTGTGTGTGTCGTCAAGGAGGCAAAGCTATGTGTGTACCTGTAGCTTTGTTTACCTAACCCTCTGGGCTTCTGGGTTTTGTCAACAGTCACCGGGTCAGAAGTCACACACTGCAGTGCATCTGGGCAGAAAGCAGTTGGTACTAGAGCAAATCTTGCAATACAGGCAGTCCGCTGTAACTTACAGTCAAATGCCGTGTCTGTTGCAACTGAACTGGACATGGACACTAACGTAAACATTTTCAGCTCACATTTTTAAATATTTGTACGGGAAACAAGCGTTTTGATGGGATGCTACTCCATGAACTTTTAAATATCATCTTTGAAGGTCAGGGGACACGGGAAGACTTTCACATAGCAGACAGTGAAGGTGATTTGACGTTTACATTACAGAAGAATAGCCTGAGGGTAATCCGAATCCCTGTGCAATCCAGTTTTGTCCTTGTAATGACACAATATGGGAAAACTCCTAGAGGTATGAGTACATTTCTTCTTTAGGTCCAACGCATGAACACACGTTTCTTATTAAACTGAGCCAAGAATGTAACTCACGGCGTTTAAGTTGGATTTAATTCCAGCCATTTAACCATTTTGGACCCTTTATCTACGATGTTACATGTTTAGGGCTCCTCTGCCATTATTTTTATACCTTTGGTGTGAAAAGTGTTCTCCTCCCTCCTGTCAACCTCAGCCTCTCTGGCTATCCCTCCCTGACGCCGCTCCGCATGTCTCCTCCTCCTCCTCCGCGCTCCCCCTCATCCCTCCAACCTGATCGCTCCTGACAAAAAGGTAAAGTCCCCGTCTGCATGCCAAAACCTCCGAACTGTCTCCGTCCATCCCCGAACTGTTTTTTTTTAACCATTCTCCACACAGCCACTACTATTTACCCCCTTTTCTCCCCCTATCTTCTCCTTCTGGAAGTCCCGATGCTTCTACATCTCCCCACCGCTATACCACACCTGTCTGGAGCGTTGCATCTGACTCGTTTGTCTCACCGGCCAGTTGATTGGGGGGGGGGGGGGGGGGGATTGAATTCGCATCATGGTCAAAGCGGACAGTGCATGACGGATCAGATCTCATTTTGCAATCAGGTGAAATCACCGGGGTTGATGGGAGATGGATCGTTGCGGCATGCTCTCGTAACAAAAGAACGAGCAACACATGCATTCATCCCCCGCCGCCGCCGAACACGTGCAGCTGCGCCCCGTATCCTTCGTGAGGCGGCGCGGGCTCTCACCGTCAGCACGGTGCGGTCGCGCACAAACACCGGACTGTAGCACAATTGCTGTGTAGTGCTTTGTTACGTTTCGCAAAAACATGGTTTGCGTTGTTTTTTGGTAAAGTGGCATTCTGATGGCTGCAAATGGCCGATAACAATGCAACTTCAAATGGCTTGTCCTGAGTATTAAGAACTTTTAGGGTGGATTTGTGAATATAGACCGTGTCGCGCTCACATGCGCCAAATGATGCAGACGCACACTCCAGGAGCCCTTGGAAGGTTTGCGCAGTTGGACAGAAGAGCCGGCCCTCACATGTTGCTGCACCCCCCCCGGCTGGTTTGGATTAGAGAGGGAGAGGAAAAAAAGGAGGGGTTTAAAGGAGGAGTTTTTTTCCGTGAGCTTCACGTTGACCGTGGAGGCACCGAAGACCAAGGTGATGCAACTTCTAACTGCATTTACCGGCGGGAAGAAATAAGTCGGGGGCTGAGGCAGAAGCGAAGGGCGCCCCGCATCTCCACGCAGATATATCGCCTCTCTAATGAGGGAGAGAGGAAGGGGTAGGTTGAGTTTGAGCTCTGACATTTGCTGCTCTGTGGGTTAATCCGCGGGTGGTCAGAATCTGCCATAACCCGATAAAATAATCATTTTAAAGGACCCGAGCGAGTTCCATTAAGGGGTCTGGGATGCATCTGGTGTCTTCTACCTAACTTGTGGGGTGCTGAGGCTCAAATGTAAGGAGAAACACGTGGCACTAGTAGTGAGATCCCATTCATAATGACTATTCACTACAGAAAGCCAGCTAGGCTGTGGGGAGGGGGATATGTAATGAAGGGAGGGGCCTGATGAAACAGTCTACTTTACACACGTCCATTCCTGTCAAACACTACTTAAACAGTGAGCTCTCACATAAGTAACGCCTTTCTCTTCTATAATTAACCAGTGATCATACTAATATTTTATAATAAATCTAGACAATTAGCTAAATCATTTATATATTGCACCGAGCCTTAATGTTGAAACAGTTCTACATTACTGTCAAAAGTATGCACTGCTAGAACTGATGTACTTTTGTCACTAGAACATCCGTAATTCTTAATCTCATAGGTTCAAGGTGTTTGAAACAGCAGTTTGAGGTGGTTTCTGCTTTATGATAAGGGACGTTATTCAGAAGAAGTTTCATGGGGGTCATAAAGGGACAGGTAAGGTCAGCAACAATTAGCTGGGATGCTGCGTTAAACTATGCTCAGTTGGGGCTAAGGAGCTCAAGGTGTGTCAGGAGAATACGGCGTACACCGTCAGCCTGAACCGTTGATACAATGTTGTCATGTTTGCATCAAGTTCCGGCCTTAACGTCTGAAATCGAGACTCTACAGGCCAGGTAGTATTTTACCAATCTGTTATTGTCCAGTTTTGGTGTGTGGCATTATGTTGCTCGAGACCATCTGCTTCAGTTTAATTGGTTTAATGTGGTGTTCAATCAGATATGGCATTCAGCATTACTTAGTTCTAATAAGTAGTTATTTCAGCTACGGTTTCCCTTCTATCATCTTGTCTGCCCATTCTCCTCTCACGTCAAACAAACCATTTTGTAAACCGCTGCTCATTGGGCAGTTTCTCTTTTTATGACCATTTTTTTTGTTAACCTGATAGAATGTTGTGCATAGAAATCCCAGTTGAACTGCATATTCTTAAACCCAGAAACCAGCAGGTTTGGCACCAACAAGTGATGTTCTAAGTAGCACCAGGCAATGAAACGATAATAACACTTTATTGAGGAACACCACATGATAATAACAGTCGTAGAGGTAGGCTACATATAGTGGGCTGTCAGGGTGCATGTAGGGCCACTCTTATGTTGACTGTGTTTTAACTTACTATGTGGAGAAGAGATTGTGGCCAGTCTTATTTTATTTTTGCTCATACTGAAACACATTTAAACTCTGAAAAAGAACTGCAGTTTTTTTCACATCAATATACAGTAATGTCAGAAAGTCTATGTGCTCACTTGTAACCCATAATCTCCAGCAATGCAGAAGGGACTTGAATGTTTAGTTTAAGGCAATCTTTGAAATTAATTGCTCTCAGTTCATAATTGGTTATTTTAATTTGTTCTTTCAGTTTATATTGAAACAGATGCTATCTCACAAACTGCAGTGTTAAATTGACACTTTATCATGATTGGTCAGTGTCACTTAAATCCATTTTTTTTGCTCAGTATAAACTTCCCCAAGTCGCTTCAACACGTCTAAATACTAAATTCACTGAGTTGTTATCATATTGTTGGTTGATTTGCTATATGTGTTAAAGCTATTTTTAGGTAATGTGATATATATGTGTGTAGCATAGCAAAGGTTGGAAAATGTGCTGTCCGATTCAGCAGATCCAGATTTATGCACTTTCAATTTAAAATAGAACAAAATGTCATCAGTAAATGCAGTCCAAATCCCACAATCTGAAGATACCCTGAGGGTTAAGCGTGTTTCTTTTTGAATGTCATGTTTTTTGTTTTTATTTTCTCTGGAAGTGGTCAGGATTTGAGGATGTTATTGAGACTATTTTCCCATGACATGGATCAGGACAGTTTTCACAGTGTGGCTCTCAGATATTTTAGTGTTATCTTTGCCAAGCGTTTGTCCAGACATGTCTGGACGTCTGGAATTCCCAAACACTGTGGTTTTAGAGGAGGGGGTGGACAGGAGACACGTGGACAGAGCTGAATAATACAGACAAAAATTTAAAAGACAATACATGAGTCAGAGGTGTCAATATGCAGTGGGGTTGCGGTTTTCTTCACCTAGTAGTAAGTTTCTCTGATGTCAGATCTACACATTTAAATAATTTACATCTAAACTGATAGTACTGCTACGTTCTACATAAGAGATGTTATAAACAGAAGGAGATGTGAGAAAATATTAGACTGCATTTTGTCTCCAGCCACCACTAGAGGGCAAGAATGTACAGCTCACCTTTGCCATTTGGTGCACGCTCTGGACTGCAGGATGTTTTAGTCCTAGCAGACAGAATGTTTTAGACCTTGTCTGACAAAGTGCAGAAATTATTTTTACAGCCATCAGGGTTATCTGGTCTGAATCACAAAGGATTTTGTGGAGGGAAATATGAAGTAAGAGCTTAAAATTACCTTGAAAGAAACGTGCGGATGGTTAATATGAAAGAAGAAGTTTTTTTCCTCTATTCTTTCTTCCTTTCTTTCTTTCTAAAAAAGTCTTGATGTTCCTGTTCATGTTGGGCATAACTGTTGATCTGATGAACGTAGGGTGGGACTTGTTGTATTCAAATCTTGGAATTAAATCCTCGACGTGCTGGCTCAAGACAAATTTGGGGACTAGACTGCACACTAAGTTTAAACAACCACTTGACATAATCATTTATTTCCAGGAAGCAGTCTTTATGTTCAGCCTAAAGACTGCTTCTATCCATGAAGAAAAAAATGGGCTGGTCCAGTGCACTCAGATGATAATTTATATGCAACACTGCATGTGGTTTTTCCACCATATGAGGTATGGCTCTCCTCATACATGACGCCTTATCCATGTGGAAAATGGGCAGCATTAACTGTTTTTATGTGTTTCACCCATGAAATATAGCTGCTGCTACAATGCTGCGAGATGAATAAATGAGAGAGTATATTTTAACTTTTCTAATCCACCATGAAGTGACTTGTTTGGCTACATGCTGTTGTGAGAAGGCTAACTCTAAGGCGTTTCCAAAATGGATTTGAGGTCTTTAGGTTGAGGTCCAAATACAAAAAAAAAATATGCAACTATTTCTTTTTTTATCTTTTTTTTTTCCCTACCATGTTATTTTGTGACTTATTTCGCAATCAAGTACTAGAACTGCTAATACTTATGGTGTGAATATTTTATAGAGTTTTTAATATGGTTGTAACAGGCGTGTCACTGTGGACTTCATCAGTAATTTGAACTATGATTTAAACCTTGGACAGACCGAGTACTGATGAGCTATTTGGTAGACTTATCACCACTGAATATTCATTTTCAAATTCCAGTCATTTGTAATGACTGTGATCTTATCTATATAGCTGTAAATGTGATTTACTTCCCAAACAGAAAAGATTTCAGGATTTCTTCATCCATTTAAAGGGTTGTGGCCCCTTGTTCTGCTGGTAAACTGTCCCATGCTGTCATATGCACTCATGGTTTATGGTTTTGGTTTTACTTTTGATCTTATGTTTTTGGTATTTCCTGCTTCCCTTTTCCGTTCAGTCATTTCTCTTTCCTTGATTTTGCAAACCTCATCTTTTACTTTAATTAGTGGTTGTGTTGTCGAGTGTTTTCTTTTGCATCTGTTTTCAGTATCTCACGTTTGCTTCATCAGTTCATCATAACAGCAGTATTTAGGCTTTTGTCTTTTTTGTTGCCAGATCCCTATTCTCAGTAGTGTTCTTTCAATATACCAGCGCATCTTGATCATTTAGTATATTGCTATAATGTGAATTTGCTTCAGTAATCCAGTTAAACCGGTGCTCATATTATAGCAATTTGTTACACATATGGGACATATTTCATGTGTTTTTCTGAAAATGATTATTATAATGGCTTACAGTTAACGAAAATCCAAAATTTAGTTAATAAGCCAATTCAATTCATACAAACAGATGTTACAGATTTTGTACGAAAAAGATTTTTGAAACAGAAGTCATATGTTACGCATTGGCCCTAAAGGTCTGGAGTAAAATATATTTAGAACACTTCATGATTAGGTCCACCTGGACATAAAAGACAAAACAAACAAAACAAAAAAAATGCTGCAACTAACTATGTATGAATGGGTGACGCACTTTGTTGTTTTTGTATCTTTTGGAATTGTTGGCAAAAGTTCAAGATTGGTTTAACTAGACCACAACACATCCCCATCCTGCCAGGTTTTGGTTGATTTTAGCAAGGCCTGGGTGTTTTCTTCCACCCTACTCCTTGGGCCATATGGAAAATTATCATCCAGTCTTAACCATCATTCCTGCAACTCCTTCAGTGTTACGGTCCAGCTCTTTGAAGCGTCCCTGACCCGTTTCCATCTTTTTAGTTTATTTATGAATAAACCTTGACGTAACTGTTACTGTTGTTTCATATCTTCTTCAGTTATTGATAACTGTTTTCTCTACCTTTTTAAAATGAGTGAAAGCCAAGAAAATCCTATGAGAACAGCTGAACTTTATTTTCAAGTAATTAAATTCTGTGTAGCTGAATGTTGGCTTGAACCAAAGTAGACTGAATGCTTTGAATTTAATCAAAAGGTTCTTAAACAAAATATTAGATCAAGGGTGTGCTCACTCACACAATCTGGTTACTTCAGCTCTTTTTATTTTTGGTATTTTCTCCTGTAACAGCTTTGTATGTTTTTCAGTTGAATATGTCAGGATGTAGATCGCATTAAAGGTGGAATTTATGTTGGTCTCATTGAATTGCAATAATCATAAAAACCTGGCATTTTAGCAAGAGTGTATAGTCTTTTTGTATCTGCCATACATTATATGAGTTCCACCTTTTTTGAATTGAATGTCTGAAATAAATTTACTTTTTTGGTGATAATCTAAGTACAGATCAAAAGAATTTAGTATTTTTAAAAAATTATATATCTTTTGTCTCTCACATGTTAGAGTCATTATACACAGAGATAATGAAAATATTTCAAGCCTTTATTTCCTGTAATTTTGATGATTATGGCATACTTTGTCAAATAAATAAATAAATAAAGAATTTGGAGGAGCTTAACAAGGATTGGACTAAGGTTGGAGTCAGGCCAGACAGACACTATGTACAGATGAATCCTACAGATAGATAAATGTCACATTCCTTGTGTTAAGCCACTCCTGAACCAGAGACCACATCAGAGGTCAAGAATAAGATGAGAGACAACAGACCCAACCATGCAGATGACACAAAGGCCGCTGTCAAAGCAACCTGGGCTTCCATTACACCTATGCAGAAACATAGCCTCCATGCCACCCAGCGCTGATGCAGTAAAACATGCAAAAGGAAGCCCAGCCAAGTGTTAAGTGCATAGAAATTAACATACTTTTAAAAAGCTTGACATTTCAGTTTAAATTTTTGCTGTTATTGATCATAACATTTTAATTTCCTGTAACACTGAATTTGGGCCTTTCATTTCCTATATGCTATAATCGTCAACATTACAAGACACAAAGGTTTGGAATATTTCAGTCTATATGTTGCAATCTATATGATGTATGAATTTCACATTCTCAGAAAATTCTGAAATAATATTGCTTGTCTTCCCATTATTTTAATTTTTAAGTTGTACTGGTAATTAGCCATCTTTTATGCACAAGGGCTGCAGTCCAGACATGTAGACACATCAGGGCGTTTTTTTCTTTTTACAGAGTTTTAGTTCCTTTTTAAAGTAATTTTGTCTAATTAGCACTCAGAGTGAAACCAAAAGTTGCAAGCTTTGAAAGTCATTTTACAACAAGTTCTTGTATAACCATGTTGCTTCTGCTCAAGCCAAATTTCATGTATTTCAATCCAATTCAGTTTATACCTATATATATATATATATAGCAACAATTCACAACACGTCACCTCAAGGCACTTTACAAAGTCAATTCAATTAAACCATACAGACAGATTGGTTAAAAAGTTTTCTATATAAGCAGATTGCATCAAGTCATTGACTTACAGCATTCACTCCATTGAGTTGAGTTTCTTCTGGTCGGAATTCAAACAAATGAAACTTTTATTGCAGTAGCTTGATCTGACACTGAAAACACACAGCAATCAAATGTTTTCAATACATATACTCAATAGGGGAAACAATTATATCACAAAAACGTCTGTTAAAAAAATCGCCTGTGGCACAGTTACTGAGACTTCAAACAAGTCCTATATATTTACTGTTCAAGAAGCATTTTCTTTTACTTTATACTTTGCTCAGTTCATCGTAGTGGGGATCCACAACTTGCTGCTTTCTTTGGGTATAAATATATGAAGCAGTGGCAGTTCTCTCTTAGCCACTATTCAAAATGGGAAAGGTAAGAGACCATGATGTTTAGTTAGGCAGTTGAGTGTTGACCTTTATAAATTAAGAAATGGCATAAGAAAAATTGACAATCACCAAAAGTTCGAAATTTGTGCAGTCAGAGAAATATTACACATTAAAAAAGAGTAGAGCTTTGACAAACAAGACTGGGCAAGGAACAAAGGTTATCCTGCCAACAAGCACAGTGAGGAGGGTGGCATTAGAGGCGTTTTTATTTGCAAGCATTTGAGTTCGACCACCACTGTTCTGTTGTTCTGGTCTAGTTGTTGTTTACTCCCAAGACCACACAACTCATCTTGGAGGCAAGGCAAGCTTATTTATATACCACTTTTCAGTAACAAGACGATCAAAGTACTGCACATGAACAGAAAAACATTACAGAGGGAAATATTACATAGACTTTACATAGGAAGGCATTTTCATATTATTTTATTTTTTTCTTTATGATCACTTTATATTATTGTCCGTGTTGCGTTGTTTTTGACCAATGTATGGTGACCTTGAGTATCCAGAAAGACGCCTATAAATACAATGTATTATAGGAAAAGAAAAACATTTCAGTAACAAAGTAATAAGCGGAGTAAGTCTTTGACTAGACTTCTTTCATACATTAACAAACATACAGAAAGCATAAAATCACAGTACTTAATTGTTTCTACTCATAATAAAAAATAAGCTAGGTAAATCACAGAGGTCACAAGAGAATCCAGAACGACGTCTAAAGCTTCAACGGGCCTCACCTGCAAGGCCAATATGACTGCTGACCAAAAAGGAGAAAAGGTCTTACTTTAGAGTTTCACAAAATATTGATTCGCAACTATCACAAAATCAGTGAAGGCAATATTGCCATTTCAAAGAGCTGCTTGGACACAGGGTCAAATTAAAACAACTCTGCTAAGAAGAGTAGGTCACAATATCTCCAGAGTTGCATAACAGACTCATCAGCACTCATTGCAAAAGCTCGATAACAGCCTTTGCCTCCTAGGGAGGCACAAGCAGTTACCAGGTTAAGGATTGTTCACTGTTTCACAAGGAGCCAGGCTGGTTTGGACAGTCTTTTTTTCCTTAATAATTGAAATCCTCAACTGAAAACTGAAGTTTTTGCCTGATATTAAATACCATAGTTTTCCCATTTCCATTTCTGTTGCACCGTTGACAGAGCTAGACATTTTTTTTTCCTCAGCTTTTCAAGGCCATTTCAGTTTTGGCGCCTCTGTTCACATGATTTTCAACAAAGGCCCAAGCTTAGGTGGGGCTGCTTTGAGTGCTGTTGTGCTAGTTGTACGTGGCGGTACATATACCCTGTACGAGAAAAAGGCTGTCTATCACACCCAAACAGAACTTGCAGAGTCCCAATCTTGCTGCCTCATATTGACCTCATTGATAATAGACACAGCTGCTTTGTGAGGCCAACAATATAACGCATTGTAAACATGACTAGCAATAATGATTGCTGCTTTGTTTTCTTGTTGCTGCTGTGTTGGACATTGTGTAAGGCAGAGAACCAGGGGCTCTCACACTGACTGACACAGTGCGCATGCAGACCATAGCACAGAACCTATGTGTGACTGTCTATACTTCGAGAACGGTGCATCTGTCTGTGAAACCAGGCTATATTTAGCTTTGCTAAATAAAGAGAACCTGAGGACACAAATCCTGGTTCTTATTTAAATAATGTAATGCTTGTTGAACTTTACCTTTTCTACAATAGCACTTATGTGTTTCTTGTTTTTTTTCGTCTGCAAAAGATTGAGAAAGTACATCGCTATTTCTGACAGAGGTGTAACAAAATATACTGGGCAATGGCGTTCCCTGCATTTTCTACAATATCTTTATGTCACCTTTGTGTAAGTTTTTCTGTCATGCTGAGGGAGAAATTAATGTATATGTTGAAAGAAGAAGATTTTAGAGTCAGGTAATGATTGTCAGCTGTTATTGTGTTCTTGTACAGCCTCATTGAGGTAATCTATCCAGAAGTTTAAAATATATACCAAAAGATAACACCAAATTATAATTGCTATCTTGTCTGCCTACATACACATTAACTTGAGTGACATCCCTTTCTTGATGCATGCAATTTAATATGTTTGGCCTTCTTTCAGCTAGAGTAGTATTACATCTTTAGGAAAGCCTTAGAAGTGTGTTTATTGGATTTTTTTGGATACTCTCCCAGAAGCAGGATTGGCAGGTTAGACACTGATGTTGGGCAAGAAAAAACCTGCCTTGCAGTTTCTGCTCTAATTCATCCCAAAGGTGTTCTGTCGGGTTGAGGTCAGGACCATTTAAGTTTTTGCATACCAACCTCGCTCATTCATGTTTTTATGGACCTTGGTTTTGTGCACTGTTCCCACTAACTTGAAATTGTCCAGAATAAACTGTTTAATACAATGTAGCAGTAAAAAAAATACAAGTAGTCTTAGTTTTTCTTGATGCCTTTTGGACCAATTTGACATTTTTTGAAAGTTCAGGGGCCCTGCGACAGACTGGCGACCTGTCCAGGATGTACCCCGCCTCTCGCCCATTGCACGCTGGAGATAGGCACCAGCACCCCTCGTGACCTCATGAGGGATAAACGAGTAAGAAAATGGTTGGTTGGATGGATGGATGAAAGTTCAGGCATCTGCAGTCTTGATGTATTTCCGTTCTTTTAATCAGGATCTCACTCTAGCTGGTTCAGGTGCAGAGGTTCCTCTGTAGATTTTTTTTTTACCATCACCTCTTTGGTAGGAATTGCTTCATCCTAAATAGCCAGAAAAGTTTGAATGATTACATGATTAGTATAGTTTATCCAATCTGAAATGTGTAATTTACCTGTTTGGAGTGCCTTAGTAAGAAAAATCTGGCAGCCTCGCTCCTTCAGAATCCTGATTTGAAATAAATAAAACATATTTTAGAACTAGTGTTCATGAGAGGGTAACAAACCAGTCGGCGTGCCATCTCAAGAACATACTGCTAAAACATGTTTTGTCAGCATAAACTTCACTGTCGCACATGTTACTATGCATATAGTATGCATATGCAAATAAAAAAATAATACATTAAAGTAGGGCTGGGCGATAAATCAATATTATCAATGAATTTTAATTTACAATTTATTAGGATTTAATTTTTGGAAAATCTGGATTTTATTTTGCCAATGCTTTCTTTGGGCTTCCATGAAGAAAACAGCATGCAATGCTGAATATTTAGGAAAATATATTGTCAAAATATTGTAAAGAGGAAACTTTTTTTTGGGGTACTGACACCTATGTGTTTGTAAATAACCAGTTCTAAGTTATGAGAATGCTTTCAGTTTTGATGTGATATTATTAGACTTTGCCAGAATAGTATTTATAAAAACAATACTTGATTTTTGCTAATTAAAAGCCAAATTAGTTACACACTGTCCCTTTAAAGTCAGTTCTACATGCTCCCAACTGAAATGTGTCATGGTTTTTAAGCGTTTGGCCCACATGCAGATACAGACGGAGGCAGAAACAATTTTAAGATGTTTATTAAAGGCTCAGATAACGGGGAAACACACAGCGTGTGGGAAAGGCGAGGTCTGAACGTCAGTGCTGGAACGACTGAGGGAAGAAAAGGAAATAATGTTACAGAGGATCGAACCTGGGGAAAATACCAGAAGCTGTGCCGCTTACCATTTAGTCGGGGAAACCTATCTGGGGAGAGTAAGTGACGAGGGAACTCTGTGACCGTAACTCGCTGATGGGAACAGGTGGCTGAGTGACTGGAGGGCTGACAGATGTAATGCTGGTGAGGGATCCGGAGCGCACCACCGTAGACGGCAGACGGGAGGAGCAGATTGAAGAACCGGAGTGTTGTGTGTGAACCAGGTGAATCCAGGAAGGGGGTCTCACGCCCGGCTTGGTACCACCAAGAGAGTATGAGGGGAGATGCCAGAGCAAAATCTGAGCGGCGGAGATTCTGAGGAGCTGGTTCCTTGAGCACAACGCCAAGACAGCTGAGGAAATCCAAACACGACAAACTGGAGAACAACAGGAGACAAAGTTAGTCCAAAAACGAGGTTTCAAAGAACTCACAGGTAGGAAGCACAGGAGACAGGTCAGAGGCCTAGGCATACCACGACTGGGTTAACACTCTGGCGTCTTCCATCTGTCTGAACACTCCTTAAGAAGCCAGTGATGATGACTCCTGACGAGCAGCAGGTGTGGGCCATGCCCCCCAGTCAGCTAGAACCACCTGTGAAGCAGAGTTAGAGGACGGAAACACAGAGAACCCTGACAAAATGATTAGCTAGGGTGTGTTAGGCACTTTACAGTCGTGCATAACTTTATTTGTTGAGTTCTTTCTTCATTACATATCACCCTCCCCCACCTCTTTCTCATAAACATGATTCATTTTAATCAAAACAATGAAAAAAGGGCACTCACAAGGTGCTGAGGCTGCAAATGAAACTCATAAAATGTCTCATTCATCCATAATGATAGGTCTTGTATTACAACAGAAGTCTACATATTCCTTTTCTTAATGTTTTAAAGATGTTTATAGGAAAAATACAAGTTCAACGAACTTAATACTTCCCTTTTATCAAGTACGAACAAAACAGATTGTTTGAACTGTGCAAAGTTTTAAGCTGAAGCTTTATTTTACATTTTGATTGAAATCTTAAGATAAGTTGCTAACCTGATTATGTTAGGAATGGAACAGAAGGACCCAGCTGACTTCAAGTACTCTAAGTTCTTATGATCAGTCCAGACCAGGAATGGAAACCTGGCCCCCTCTAGCCAATGTCTCCACTCCTCAAGGGCTAGCTTAACGGCTAGCAGTTCTCGATCCCCCATGTCATAGTTCCTCTCGGCTCTTGAAAGTCCCTTGGAGAAGAATGCACATGGATGCATCTTACCATCCTTAGCCTCCTGGCTAAGGATAGCCCCAACTCCAGTACTGGAAGCATCCACCTCAACAGTGAACTGCTTCTCAGGGTCAGGCGAGATAAGAACAGGCGCTGAAGTAAATAATTTCTTCAGTTTATGGAACGCCTTGTCCGCCTGCTCGTTCCAACAGAACCTTACTTTGGAAGATGTGAGCGCATGCAGAGGAGCGGCTACCTGGCTGTAGTTCCTGATAAAACGGCGATAAAAGTTAGCAAACCCCAAAAACCTCTGTAGCTGTTTTCTGTCCCTTGGGACAGACCAGTCAGTCACTGCGCTCACCTTAGTGGAGTCCATTGCAATCTGATCCGGGGAAACGACAAAACCCAAAAAAGTCATGGTAGAGACATGAAATTCACACTTCTCGGCCTTGACAAATAACTGATTTTGAAGAAGACGTAACAAAACTGCCCTGACATGCTTCTCGTGGGAATCCAGATCACGTGAGTAAATAATGATATCGTCTAAATAAACAAACACAAACTGTCCCACCATGTCCCTGAGCACCTCATTAACGAGGTGTTGGAAGACTGCAGGCGCGTTAGTGAGCCCAAATGGCATCACCAAGTATTCATAATGACCGGTCGGAGTGTTAAAAGCTTCCACTCATCTCCTTCCCGAATGCGTACTAAATGATAAGCGTTACGGAGGTCGAGCTTAGTGAACACCCTAGCTCCCTGAATCTGATCGAAGGCAGAATTTATGAGAGGGATAGGATGATGATTCTTTATCGTTATTCCGTTGAGTCCCCTGTAATCAATGCAGGGTCTAAGGGAACCATCCTTCTTACCAACAAAAAAGAACCCTGCCCCAGCTGGGGAGGAAGAAGGACGGATAATCCCTGCCTTAAGGGAATCAGAAATGTATCTCTGCATGGCCTGGGACTCAGGAGCCGACAGTGAGTACAACCTCCCCCTGGGAGGTGTAGTACCAGGCCGCAAATCAATGGCGCAATCATACGGCCGATGAGCAGGTAACGCAGTGGCCCTACACTTGTTAAACACCTCCCTCAGGTCGTGATAAACTTCTGGGACCTTAGAGAGGTCCGGATAAACCTCCTCAATCTCGTTCCCAGATGTATGATCTTGCTGAGCGGAACGTAAACAAGAACCAGAACAGGCAGGGGCCCACCCAAGAACCTCCAACCTCTGCCAGTCAATGTGAGAGTTGTGCTTGCGCAACCATGTAGAACCTAGTATTACAGGAACCTGAGGTGAATCGATTATAAGGAAAGATAATCTCTCGTAATGATTACCTCCCACCAAAAACTCTACAGGTTCAGAAACGAGCGATGACTGATTCAGTTGGTGACCATCTAGAGCTATAACCCTACGAGAGGCTGGCGATGGAAGAAGCCTAATTCCCAGTCGCCTAGCCAGACCCTCATCCATGAACTCGGTATCTGCCCCTGAGTCCACAAATGCTGTCAACTTGTGTCTCTTGGAACCGAACGAGACAGTCACTGGGAAAAGGAGATCAGGAGAGATAGAAAGTCTGGTGCGACTCAGCAGAGTTTCCCTCCTCTCTACTGAGCCTGTACCTTTTAGAGAGCAGGAGCTGACGCGATGACCCTCTCCGCCGCAGTAGAGACAGAAGTTCAGTTGGTGACGTCTGCTTCTCTCCTGTGGTGTCAGCCGGGTACGTCCCAGTTGCATCGGCTCTGGATCCAGTGTACGGGTGGGAGCAGAAACTGTAGATGTGTCGGACCTCAGTTGAGGGCTTGCAGACATCACTGCTCCTCGTTCTCTGCGACGATCCGTCAACCGAAGATCAATCTGGGTGGCCATCTCCTCGAGCTGCCTCAGGGTCAGAGGGAACTCGCGGGTAGAGAGCACATCTTTAATCTTTTCATTGAGTCCTCTAATGAAAGCGTCCATGAGAGCATCCTCATTCCAGGTGCTCTCTGAAGAGAGTAAATGAAAGTCAATTATATAATCAACCACTGACCGTCCGCCCTGCCTAAGCGCATTAAGCCCTCTAGAAGCCTCTTGACTGGGAAGAACCGGACAAAAAACCCTGATCAGTTCTTGAGAAAAAGCCCGATAAGACTAACAGAGAGCCTGGTTGTTCTGCCATTCGGATGTCCCCCAAATCTTAGCTTTTCCTGACAACAACGAGATGACATAAGCCACTTTCGACCGATTAGTTGGATAAACTGATGGTTGGAGCTCAAAGTGGATCTCACACTGGGTGATAAATGCCCGACACTGATCTGGATCACCCTTAAAAAATTCAGGAGGCGATAGACGTGGCTCTTGGTAATTCTGCCCGGCAACAGATGACGCAGCGGCGGAAGCTGACGTAGGTGGAAGAGTAGGGACGGGGGAATCTCCCGCACACCCGCTTCGAGCTGAGAAATCGAATCCTCCACCCCAGCGCGCCACTGTTTGTCGTCCGATGGGTCCATGTTTAGGGCCAGTTTATTCTGTTAGGAATGGAACAGAAGGACCCAGTTTTCGAGGCGACAAACAGTTTATTTAAGAAAAGCCGGAAGCGACCGACGTCTGCGCTAGCAGCTGGATCCACTGGTCCTTATGTCCAGTGTGGGTCCGGGGACGGTAGGAGATTCCAGCTGGCGAGCGGCTCACCAGACGCGGCACGATGTGAAGCCTCGAGAGTCCGTGAAGCAGAGTCGAAGGTTGGTGGACAGGCAGAGGGTCGGAACCAGGAGGTCAGAGAGCCGGTGAAGTGCCAAAGGATAATCCAGATCGTAGTCAGGTCACAGTTCAGAGTTCGGTACACGGTCGGGCAAGGAACAGGCAGATACTCAGGTCGGTCGGGTGTCAAAAGACAGGTCAGGTACACAGATCAGGTGGGGCTAGGCTAACTCAGAGGTCGGAGGACAGAACAGGTCAAGATCAGGTAGTCAGGAAACAGAATGCTGGAATAAGTCGATCAAAGCTGACGAAATAAACTGGCACTGTTGTCTGGTCTTAGAGCTGGTTATATACTAGTAGAAACAGGTGGAACAGATCTGTGGTAATGAGAAATAGGCGGAGCTAAGCATGTGTATAATAGAGAATTAAGTCCAGACAACAGTGCCGAAATCATGACAGATTACATGTTTTCATGCAGCAAACTTACATTTGCTGAAAGTGGACAACCTCTGTGTATTTTGTGCCTCGGCATCCTGGCTGAATTTCTGTTGTTACCAATCGATCCGCTTTGTTATTAAATCACTATCAGTTGGCTGTGGAATATTTAGCGGCAACGAAATTTCATCTGTTTCTCTAAATCAGCACAAAAAGCTGAGTTTACTGCATTTGAAAATTTATATGTCCTCCATGTGACACCTGACAGGTACATTGTATAGAATATAAATATATATATTTTGTTTTATTAAATTATGTTGCAAAACTGATGTGCGACCCATTAACAGTGTCCCCCACCTGTCACTCATTTAATGGCAAGAAATAGACTTTGCAAGGCTGTGTGTCGAGATGCATTCACACACATCCCCCAACCCCCTGCACACATAATGCACACAGTTACTACCATTATGAAGGCTTGTCTAATGTTTTACTCCACCTTAAACACAATGTTTTATTCAGGATGCTGCATCTGCGTGTTGGTCTTTCTGCATACACTGATTTACGTGTAGAGTAAATGCTGTTATAATCTTAAATGTGCCTGATTTCCAATGTTGTCACATTTATTCTTATAGCCATAGATTCATGGAGAAGGAAGTTATATTTCTGTCACATTAATAGTTTTATCTACATTCCGCTTATCTGGGGTCGGGTCGCGAGGGTAGCAGCTTCCGTAGGGAGGCCCAGACGTCCCTCTCCCCAGCCACTTGGGCCAGCTCCTCCGGGGGAATCCCAAGGCGTTCCCAGGCCAGCCGAGAGACATAGTCCCTCCAGCGTGTCCTGGGTCTTCCCCTGGGCC
Organism: Fundulus diaphanus; assembly: GCA_037039145.1. Classification (NCBI taxonomy): domain Eukaryota; kingdom Metazoa; phylum Chordata; class Actinopteri; order Cyprinodontiformes; family Fundulidae; genus Fundulus; species Fundulus diaphanus. The sequence goes on from CM073133.1 coordinate 41,324,723, forward strand.
TCCTCCTGGTGGGACGTGCCCGGAACACCTCACCAGGGAGGCGTCCAGGAGGCATCCTAACCAGATGCCTGAGCCACCTCAACTGGCTCCTCTCGACGTGGAGGAGCAGCGGCTCTACTATGAGTCCTCCCCGGATGACTGAACTCCTCACCCTATCTCTAAGGGAGAGCCCAGACACACTATGGAGAAAACTAATTTCGGCCGCTTGTATCCGGGATCTCGTTCTTTCGGTCACGACCCAAAGCTCGTGACCATAGATGAGGGTAGGAACGTAGATCGACCGGTAAATCGAGAGCTTCGCCTTTTGGCTCAGCTCTCTCTTCACCACAACGGATCGGTACAGCGCCCGCTTCAATGCAGACGCCACACCAATCCGCCTGTCGATCTCCCGCTCCATCTTCCCCTCATTCGTGAACAAGACCCGAAGATACCTGAACTCCTTCACTAGGGGCAGTACATCCTCCCCAACCCGGAGGAGGCACTCTACCCTTTTCCGGTTCAAGACCATGGTCTCGGATTTGGAGGCACTGATTTTCATCCCGGCCGCTTCGCACTTGGCTGCGAACCGCTCCAGTGAGAGCTGTAGATCACGCCCTGATGAAGCCAATAGGACCACGTCATCCGCGAATAGCAGAGACGCAATCCTAAGGCCACCAAAACGGATCCCCTCAACGCCTTGGCTGCGCCTAGAAATTCTGTCCATAAAAGTTATGAACAGAATCGGTGACAAAGGGCAACCTTGGCGGAGTCCAACTCTCACCGGAAACGAGTCCGACTTACTGCCGGCAATGCGGACCAGACTCTGACACCGGTCATAAAGAGACCTGACAGCCCTTATTAAAGGGCCCGGTACTCCATACTCCCGGAGTACCCCCCACAGGATCCCTCGGGGAACACGGTCGAATGCCTTCTCCAGATCCACAAAGCACATGTAGACTGGTTGGGCAAACTCCCATGCCCCATCCAGGATCCTGCTGAGGGTGTAGAGCTGGTCCAGTGTTCCGCAGCCAGGACGAATACCACACTGCTCTTCTTGAATCCGAGATTCGACTATCCGACGGACCCTCCTTTCCAGAACCCCTGAATAGACCTTACCAGGGAGGCTTAAGAGTGTGATTCCTCTGCAGTTGGAACACACCCTCCGGTCCCCCTTTTTAAATAGGGGGACCACCACCCCAGTCTGCCAATCCAAGGGAACTTCCCCCGATGTCCACGCAATGCTGCAGAGCCGCGTTAACCAACACAGCCCCAAAACATCCAAAGCCTTAAGGTACTCAGGGCGAATCTCATCCACCCCCGGGGCCTTGCCACCGAGGAGCTTTTTAACAACCTCGGCAACCTCAGCACCAGAGATGGGAGAACCCGACCCAGAGTCCTCAGGCTCTGCTTCTGCAATGGAACATGTGTTGGTGTCAGTTTTGAATTCCTCAATGAATTCCTCAAATGTACAGCCGAAAGATCTGCAGTCGGGGAAGCAAGCCTCAGCCCATCTAAGGGCTCTACCGGTTAATAACCGTAACACAAAAGAAATCTTGGCATGATCCGCAGCAAAGGAGCGGGAAGAACAATTAAATACCAAAGTACACTCAAAAAGAAACCCTCCACAATCGCCAGTCTCCGGAGAACTTCTCAGGGCTCTGAGACGAACCCTCAGAGACAGGGGAGGACAGATCGGTGGATTCAGCTGATGGGTTGCTAGGAGGCGGAGCGCTGGAAGTCGCGGAAGCTGGCTGACTGAACGCGGAAGTTAACGCAACAGTCAGCTGACTAAGCTGAGCTGTCAAAAACTGCAGCTGTTCTTGCGCCGAATTAACCGCTACGCCGAGAGCCCGTAACTGTTCCTGTTGGGCAGCAAGCTGCCGACCGAAAGTGTCTGCTGGGTCAGATTGGCCAGAGTGTTCTTCTGTCATAGTTTTAAGGTGTTTGGCCCACATGCAGACACAGTCGGAACACGGAAACAGTTAAAGATGTTTATTAAAGGCTCAACGAGGATATGCACACAATGCGAGCCACAGGCGAGGTCGGAACGTCAGAGCAAAGGTACTGCGGGAAGAAAGAGGATTTAAATTAACACTAGTCGAACCAGGGGAAATTTTCCAGATGCTGCTCTGCTTATCGCTTGGTTGAGAGGAACTATCCGGGGAGGATGAGTGGAAAAGGAGTTCTGTGACCGTATACTCTCTGATAGAAGTTGATGGCTGAGCGACAGGTGGGCTGGCAGATGTAACACAGGCGGGGAGCCCGAGCAGCACCACTTCGGAGGCAGGCAGGAGGAGCAGCTGGAAGAACCAGGGTGAATCCAGGAAGGGGAATCTCTTGTCCGGCTTGGTAACACCAAGAGGGGTTACAGGAACGCCAGAGCAAAATCTAAGCAGCAGGGATTCGGGAAACTGGTCTTCGGCGCACAGAGCCAACACAGGTGAGTAAATCCAAAACACGATGAACTGGAGAAGACAGGAGGCAAAGTTAGATCCAAAAACAGGGATTTCAAAACTCACAGGTATGAAGATCAGGTGACAGGTCTATGGCCTAGGCATACCACAACGGAGTAACACTCTGGCGTCTTCCAGCTGGCTGAGCACTCCTTTTAAGCTTGAGAAGAGCAGCCCAAACGAGCCACAGGTGCAGAGTTAGTAGAGCAAGGAAACACAGAATCCTGACACATTTTTGATCTTAATTTAGTGTGTTATAATCATTTGTATGTGAAAACCATAATAACAGTCTCTTTGGCCGTAAAACATTCCTTGAGCTCTCCAAGCAGTGAGTCCAGGTCAGGAACTACCATTCATTTGGCTAGAAGGCGGCCATTTTTGCAGAAGGTTCAGACAGTAGGTGACTGAGAGGAAACTAAAAGTAAAAGCTGTAACAGGTTTCTCTAATCACGGTTGACACTAGAAAGGAACATATGTGTTTAGGAGGCTGAAAGGACATTTTGTCCTGGAGCAGTTCCCCTTGATCTTTGCAGTGCTGTTGGGACAGGGATGAATGTAATATCAGTATTCCCTTCACTCTGACATAAATATGTCGGGATTCCCCTGAATTTCCAAACTGTCCACAATGCAAATATTTTTCTAAACCTCTATGAGAGGCTTCTTATAATGTAAAAGGTTGTTGCAGGCTGGCAACATTTGCTAAATATACTATCTAAATTAGCACCATTCAGGTACAAATTAATAATCAAATTGTTTTTATTGATTCTCATATTCAAACATCAGACATCCCATTCAACACATACAGAACAAAATAGTAGGATTCAAAATATGCATCACAAAAACAGGTAAAAAATACAGACAAAATGGTAACGAGATAGATCCTACTACTACCAGACACCAGACATACTCACCACCTGCGTTCCAAACACTCTTGGGTTAAAAATAAAGGTACAAATTAAGATCATAAACTGAAAGCATTAAGATTAAAATATTACATGATTTTAGAAGAAAAATTGTGAGAAAAAAGAAGGAAGGTCACTGAAACCATCTTTTATTTTTTGCTATTTATGACATGAGTCGTTATTATTTGTATTGTAATGTTGGTGCTAACCTTACTCAAACCAGACCAAATAGGAAATTGATCATGTGAAGAGGGCCTTAAATCTCCATTCATTAGCACAAAAAATGGTGCTATGTTAGGGCTGGACGATATAGTAAAAAAAGCTAATCGATAAAATAGAAATCATGTTGATCGATAATTAACAACAAATTCAAAACATATATTTTAAGTGCAGGCGTGGTCATTTTATGCTGTTGCTAAGCGACTTATTTTTAGATACACAACACACAAACACTGATTTCAAAATCATCCCTTTATTCAACCAACTTTTTACCAAAACTGCAAGTTAAAAAAGAAAGAACATGTGCTCTCTGAACTCTTTGAAAGTGGCGGAGCTTGGTGATGGCGCGTTCCTGGGTCTGGGTTTGTGATTGGTTGGAAGGATGTAATGACTGTAGTATTAACCTACATGGCTAGAATACATTCTGTTATTCTATTGAATTTTATATTGACCCGTTTTTTCTATCATCGATATACATCTATCGATCGCTGTATATTATTATTGAATTATCGTCCAGCCCGATGCTACGCCAATGTTTCTCAGCCTTGATGCTCAGAAGGCATTTGGCTGAGGGAACTTGGCTTTTTTACAACACACTCTTGATACTGTTCTTCAACAGTATATTCCTCAGATGGGTTGGAGCTTTTCTTGTGGAGCGTGGTACCCAACAAGGAAATGCGTTGCCACCCTTGTTATTTGCACTCACCATAGAATCACTTGCAGAACTGATTAGGTCTAATCCTCTGATTCAGGGAATATGCTATGAAGCAATTGTTCAACACAAATTGTCTCCTTTCGCTGACAATATACTAATTGTTTTAGAGAGCCCTATTACAACTTTTTCTCCTTCACAGTCTTCACGGGTACAGTCTGATGTCCCGATGTAAGGTCAATACAAATTAATCGAGTGTTTATGTCACGAAACAAAGACAGAGGGACCCAGTATTCAGCCAGACAAGCAGAGGTTAGGTAAAAGAATATTTATTAACAAAATCCAAAAACCAAAAAGGGCATCAGGCCAAAAACAGGAAGACTGTATCCAATAACCCAAAAATAACAAAAAGCAGTCACAGACAAAACTATTTACAAAAACAGGGGACAGGCTAACTTAGATATCCGGGGGCAAACAGGCAAACAGAGAGCAAAGAAAGCTGGACTAGACTCACCACTTGGCAGCAAAAAACAATGATCTGACAGAGTGCAGGGGACAGAGGCAGGTATAAGTAGGGGAGTGAGCAGGTGAACGGAGTGAAACTAATTACTGGAATGGGTGGAGCTAATCAGGGGAAGGGAAGTGACTGGAATTAAACTGAAGCCGATTGGATGGTGACTGGAGAAAGGGAGTGACAGGGTAGTGACTGAGAGGCTGATGAGACAGAAACTAAGATGGACAACTACAGAGCCAAAATAACCATAAAGACCAAACCCAAGATAGAAAAAAAAGCTAAGACTGAACAGAACACAAGCTATAATAAAAACTAATAAAGGAAACCAGATAACTAAAACAGTAAACAGGCTAAACATGAATCCAACACAATACAAAACAAGAAACAGAAATAAACCCTAAGGCAGGAAAGTCAATTTAACCAAAACAACATCAACCAGAACAGAACATTACAGTTTAGATATCTTGGTGTAGCTCTTACCCCCACAACAACTAGGCTGCTTTCTTCTAATTGTGATAAATTAAAAAAAAAAAGTTAAAAAAAAAACTTAAATAGATGGGATATGATCCCATTCTCTCGTTGGATGGACTGAATGTGTAAGAATCAATATTTTACCAAGACTATTATTCATCTTTCAGTCACTAACAATTTTCATAACTCAGTCCACATTTAAATTGTTAGAAAAAATATATTGAAGTTTATCTGGGAAAACAGAAGTCCAAGAATAAGGCTAAAAGTTTGAATGCCTGGTAAAGAAAAGGGAGGCCTGGGATTATCTAGGCCTAGGATTAGATTAGTCTAGGATCAGACTTTAGTACTGGGCTGCCCAGATTCTTTTTAAACCCCGCTCAGGACCTCTCTTTTAAAAAATAGCATTAATTATAACTGCTGGAGGAGTCCTGGTCATGACCACGTTTTGTAACTGCCCTCAGATATCCATCCATTTTCCAAACCGCTTAATCCCTCATGGGGTCGCTGGTGCCTATCTCCAGCGTTCACTGGGCGAGAGGCGGGGTACACCCTGGACAGGTCGCCAGTCTGTCACAGGGCAACACAGAGAGACAAACAGGACAAACAACCATTCACACCTAAGGACAATTTGAAGAAGCCAATTAACCTAACAGTCATGTTTTTGGACTGTGGGAGGAAGCCAGAGTACCCAGAGAGAACCAACGCATGCACAGGGAGAACATGCAAACTCCATGCAGAAAGACCCAGGGGTGTACTCAAACCCAGGACCTTCTTGCTGCAAGGCAACAGTGCTACCCACTGCGCCACTGTGCCCTCAGATAAATATTTTTTATTATTTCCACTATTTTACCGCACTGCCATCTCATAGGTCTTCTATCTTTTATCAATATGGATGTGAATATTTGGAAAGTAATCAAAGAGATGTTGAAGAGAATAGTGAAAGTAAGCGGTTCTTTTGACCCTGTAATTCCTCAACTTGATGTGTTTTTTGGCCACTTCACTCATCATCAGAGCTCTTTGCTACATTTTCTTTCAAAGAATGCAAGGAAAATGATAACGGTCAATTGGATGAAGCACAACCTACTAACCATTGATCGCTGGATACAGAAAATTGGACAAGTATACATAATAGAACAATTAACTGCTCAACTTCAGCTAAAAGCCCAGAGTTTTGAAAGACTATGGCAACCCATTGTGACTTTTCTTAATTAAAGCACTTCTTTTACTTCCTCTTTTTCTTGACTATTTTTATACCTTAGCTCTGTGTGACGAGAAATGTAAATTTTGTGACTCATGATATGTTTTTATGATGTGAAGGCCCAGTCTCGGAATCAAATTGTTCGTATGTGAATTGTCCTGTTCTTCTTAGTTGGCAATAAAAGTAAAAAACAAAAACAAAACTTATATAATCTTGATTGTTGAAGCACTGCAACATCCCTCACGAGTTTGCTGAGACGTCTGATATGGCTGAGCTTGATATTACTTCCTGCCACCAGTCCTTCCAGGATTGCCCAATAGGCAGGGGCCTATTCGTCATGAATATATTGGTATAGTTCCCTAGTATGGAGCCAGAGCTCTGCATTTCAATCAAAGTCTTCAGTCAAGGCTTCTGATAGGTCCTTAGAGACTAAGCTGGCTCCCTCTACTGATGTTGTCTTTGTCTTGCTGTCTTTCTCTTCCAGCATCACTTTATGAACGGTAGGACTCAGTTTATAACCTTGTTTTGTTTCTTTTGGTTATCTTTTATTAATGTGCAGCGTGATGTGTATGATGTGCGCCCCAGGGGATGTTGTAGTCTCCATGAGCTCCTGTATGTGTAGCAAGCGTAGTGTTATCGTGTGATGGTTTATTTGTGTATGACCCTGAATGGTGGCTATATTTGGTCCCTTTTCTCTCAAGATGCTTTTTATCTTCTTGTGTTGAGTTAGTGTGTGTGCTACTGTGAAAGATTTACAGCCTCAACCTGACAAATGACATGAAATGTTTCCCCTTTAATATAATGTAAACTTTGATGCTTTCCGTGGTGGTGACACTGGATCTCCTGGGTTCTGTTTTGTGGTATGGGGCCCTCAGTAGATGTGGCTTGTTCTGTCATGTTCAAGTCATACTCAAACTTTCTCACATTATTTGAATCATTCCTCAATATTTTGGCTCCTGTATGCCACTCAAACAGCCAAGCATATTTGCTGTCTCATGTATTGATTTATAAAATACTTATGTGTGGTATTTCTCACTGGAAGATTTTTATTTTTGTTCGACAAGGCATTGAATTAAGATTATTCATAATCTTAATTTGTTGTTCAAAATATACATGTTTATCTTGGAGTATTAGTTTGATGGAACCCGTGGATGTCTTACTTTTTGAAAAGTCATATTATTGTTACATCAGCCAGGGAGTACCAATCAAATCTCAAGTATTAGATTCTGATTAAGGAAATTTGGAGAGCTCATACTGGATTTACTGACAAGGCATTGGGCCATTATGAGATTCTCACATAAACATACTTCCACATCAGAAAAAAAGAGAGTTTCATTCATCATCTTTAATCTTTAATTGTTAAAAATATTACATTCATAGCACTTTCGCTGTCTTGTGGTCAAAAGTTATATCCCGGTTCTAAAAAACTGTGATAATGTCTTTGTGATAATTTAACCAAATATAATGTGATCAAGGGTCAGCTAAAGCCTTTAACATTCAATTTGAGTGCTCCTGAGGACAGTTAGACTATATATAGTAAATAATTGACACAGCCATATTGAATCATCATAACTTAATGCAAAATAGCAGCTTCAGTTTACATTGATAATCAATGGTAAACTGTCAATCAAACAGTACATCAAGCAAGTCTGGCTCACAAATTATTGGAGTATTTCATGTTTATGAAAGCTATTTAGAATATGTGCATTTTACAGCATTTACGAAATACAATAAGGTCATTCGTTTTGAAACTAGTTTTCAAAGACCAACGACACATTAACTTTATCCAAAAAAACCCCCAATAACTTCACACATTGTTTTTTGTTTGGTTTACCTATTCTCTTAATATTTATTTAGATAAATATGACGTTTTTTGGGCTTCAACAAGTGTACTAAAGTTAGGTGGAATGTCTGAGGTGGATTTATGAACGACAGTATATCATTTAGAGATGATCTGCATGTGAAATAAACTTTATCATTGAGAATTTTTGTTCACAGATGTATGTAGATCCACATACAACCAGAATCCTCGGCGCATGCTTCCTCATGCGTGGAAAGATATCCTCTTTTAGTGAGGAATGAAATTCTGACAGTGATGGTGATTTAAAATGCTCTGACAGTAGATTATCAGACTGCAGATCAATGAGATCTAGCTGGACATCACTGGGTAAATTAGCCACACTCCAATTAAAGGGGGAAAAATTGTGTGCACTTCACGCTCAACTGTTTTGAAGTCTTCAAACCTTTTGAAAATGTGCAATGCAGTGTTCCTAACATGGATGAATACTTGTGGAGGTGATCGACTGATAGTGTGACTTCCTGCAGTGTTGGCATGTCAGTGAGAATGTTACCTTCTAATTGACTAGAAAGAAACTTCAGTTTTCTCATGAAATCTGTCACCAAACTGCATTTGGTATCCAAAGAGGCCCTTGCCTTGCAGCTTAGCATTTAATTTATCCAGTGTGCATCTGAGAGCTCTGGGATGTCCATGTCTTTCTTATCACAAAACTTTTGAATCTATGTTCTCTGGTCTGGTACTCTTTTAAATACCTTGCCCAGGCTGAGCAGTCTGGCAGCAGTTACATCAACAGCATGGCTAATTTTTAACACAGACCTGCAGAGCATGTCCTGATGAATGATAAAATGCAAAAATATCAGTCCCTGTTCTGGGTTCATTTCAGTCATTTTATCGTGCGTCCTCTTTAAAAGGCCAACATTTTTCCCTGTCAGATATGGACAGCCAATGGTTGTAACACTTAGCAGAGTGGGCCCTTTTAGCCCCAGCGTCTCTATGGATGCTTTTACCTTTAAATCAGGCGCTAACTGTTGTAGTGCCTTTCCTTGACCGCATTGCTGTCAGCTCCTTCGTCATCTCAAAGTATGTCGTAAATCAACCTACTACAGTTTAATAAAATCCCTTTTTAGTCCCACAGAGGGGAAATTTGTCTCTGTGTTTAACCCATCCCTTAGGGAGCAGTGAGCTGCCCACACTGAGTGGCGCACGGGGAGCAATCTATGGTCAAGGGTTTTGCTCAGAGACCCAGAGTGACAGCCTGATATTAAAAACCGGCGACTTTTGCAACCTCTCCAGATTGCCTGGCTCCCTATCCACTAGGCTACCATTCTCACTAAGTTACTAAGTAACTTGGCTGTATCACAGGCATCACAACTCTGGTTCAGGGCCAAAGAAAAAAAAGTCAAAATTGTCAGTTTCCTTTTGAAGCTGAAAAGCTCAATTTCCAGGGATGTTCTCGATCCACCTTGCTATGGTGTGCCTCGAGAGGGATACACATTTGCAAACTTGTATTTTTTTCTTAGGGCAAATTAGCTCTGCAAACTGCAGTTTGATAAACTCCCCATCATAGAATGGCTCTCTGTAACTTGCAGTCTGGTGGGATATTACAAAGCTGGTCCTGACTGCTGCATCCCTGGAAGAGTGAAGCTCTGTTAAAAAAAAAAAAAATCTTTGTTGCTTTTGTACTGCGATAGACTGCCAACCTGTCCAGGGTGTACCCCGCCTCTCTCCCATTGAATTCTGGAGATAGGCACCAGTACCCCTTGCGATCCCAAAAAGGGATAGACGTGTTAGAAAATGGATGGATGGATGTTGCTTTTGCAGTTTGCCTTGCAGATCCTATCGTGCTCATGCCCGCTCTGCAGCAGTCAGAGTCGTGTACTTCTCTCCGTGTTTACTCCCAAAATATCCTCTGTTGTACAGTGAGTTAAGTCTGTGTCATTGACATGGGAGGTTTCAACCCATTTTGAATCAGGAAGAGCATGTGGTAAAAAAAACTCTACCATGTCTTAGTGCAAGTTGTAATGACTTCCTGTGGCTCCTTGAATAAGGGAGCAGCTGAATCTATCTCACTCACCTTGATTTCTTGAAATCTGTTTAAAACAGGTCCTGGTGTGCATACGCGCCAATGATGTTAAGAAAGCAATAGTGGTTTTCAAAATAAAAGCCATATCATTGTATTTTGTGCGCCTATACCAAAGTATTTACACTTTTACTAAAAACTCATGTGGGCCAGTGAAAGGTGTCCAGGGGACAAAATTTGGCTTGTGGGCCATGAAATACCCAGGTCTGGTGTAGACTCTTGATCACACCTTTTTTCTTAGGTCTTGGCAAGAACCTGGAGAAAAGAAATCTGGACTGCTTGAGACTGTGAAAACTGCTTTTTTCAAACATAAATATTTTCTGCTACCGTCCTTTAAATCCGGGCTCAGAGCTGTTCTCCCACTTTGGCTGTCTTTCAGCCGTCTGAACGTTCCCCTAACAGTTAATCTCTGTACACAAAAGGGCACTTTGTTGTGCCAGCTGCTTTGCTACAGTATGCAAATATCTTACTACACGTTATTGTAATTCTTTGCATCTGCTCTAACTTAGATTTTCAACATGTTTTAAGACATTTTGATTTACTGAATCATGTTAGATTAGTTTTAGATGAAACAGGTCATGGATGAAAATGGATCTGAATATTCCCAAAAGGGTAAAGTTACTAAAAAGTGTCTCCTTCCCCCCCCCCCTCCCCCCACCCCTCCTACCCCTCTATTCCCTCCCATCCCTCTCTGCCTGTCACGTGTTCTTTTCACAGCTTAGAAAAGTTTCTGGATTAGGGCAGAATTAACACAAAGCAGCGACGCCACTCCAAGCAACGCTTGCAAACGGCCCAGAAGAAGTGGGGAAACCGAGACCGAGAGAGCCCGACGCAACGGGGTGAAGGCACTCTGGCACCTCAGAAGAAACTACAGCTCTGATAGCCAGAGGGGGAAGAGTCCATTCCAGACAGTGAGTGAGAAAGCAGCAGATAGGCAGAGGATCTTTGCTGACAAGTTACTGAAGGATGGAGGAGAAGCAGTTCACTGGAATCCTGGTGAGTTTCCCTCTTGTTCAGTGAGAATATAGACACTCAAAACTTTTCAAACACAAAGGCACAAGGATGCAGTCACATCTCAGCGGTGTTGCACTGTTGGGATACAGCTGCTGGAACAATCGAGTTACTCCCTGCTTCCCTTTTTTCCAATTTCAGACCCGCTGGTTTACTGTGACATTTGGGTATTTACATGGTTCCAAGACAATTTTTAAATGTACTTGAGTCACAGTGGAGGGTAAATCACAACTTTCCATGCACTAATCGGCCTATAGAAACTTTTTGGAACCTTTCTTCTACTTTTTGTCTTGGAGAAGACAGATTTGTCTTTTCTTGTTGTTTCTACACATCACCAGCTGTCTAAAAGTCAAAAAGTTTGCTTTCAATTCAAAGAAGAAAAGTTTTCCTCTGCTGTTCCTGTGCCCCTCGTATCTAATCTTTCTTTTATTTGGGCATGCTGATAAGAGACGGGGCCAAGAGGTAAATGTGTCAGTATCAGGCCTGCTCTGAAGTAGAGCGTCAGAAATCTGCCATCATTGACAGTACGGTCACTTTTCCCTCCATCTCTCCCTTCACTCTGTCTTAAGACAGCGATAAACACAAAGTCAGACTTCCAACTCGCCACTGGCATTCTCACTTGTTTGAAGTATCGCTTTCCTCCCCAGTGACATTTTCGCCCCACTTGGTTGTGTCCTTTTAAGACGTTCATCCACGCTGAAGTGGATGCAAACCGCTCTTACCTATGAGCGGGTGTTATCAGTCTCACCCACTCTCCCTCATCCTGCTCTCTGTTGGAGGACGGAGATTAGATTCTTGACGTTTTTTCACAGCTGTTTATGGTTTTGTTTTTGCCATCATGTTTTACATTTTAGTGGCAGAAAAGTCAGCCAGTCGTTTGAATGGCGAACCACATATGGAGAAGGGTTGTGAGGAACTACTTTCACATCATGGAGATGTGAACAGGTTTTTATACATCTGTTTGAATTTAAAAATTGCAGGTGATCCTCAAGGATCACTTTTAGCACTTATGACCTGAGATACCCAAGGACTTAATTTTTTTAGCGATTTAACATGTAATGCAAGGTCTCGCGTGAAGTGGGCACAACTACCTTTTACTTAATGTGTTTATATTGCTTTGGGATTGAAACACAGTAACATTTACACACTATTGATTTCTGTAAGATTTTGATCTGGATTTTTTCTTTCAGGAGTTTTGCACTGAATAGCTGGATGAATAGCATTTCTAAAACTAGCATTACTCAAAACAATTTTTGTGTAGATCCCTTGAAAATGTAGACCCGTACCTTAAAGGAACAGTAAGTAATAATGAAGCTAAAATTGGAACAACGCATACACAATGCCTTTCACAGAGACCCGCCATTTACTCAACGGTCCGTTTTTGCTGTGAACTCCACTGAATTTTTACTTGCACAGGAAATGGGTATGCTGTTGTATCCTGTTGTATTTCTGGTCCGCTTCTTTTGCCAAAATAAAAATACCAAATGCTGCGCTTTATTTTGGGAACCCTGGGAACGCTCATATAATTGGCTCAGAAACCAGGAAGTAAACCCTGGCTACACACTGAACTGAAGTAGTTCCGGACCATACCTCTACCTTTGAAAGGAGAAAAACGTGACTAAGACATTGTTGATGGAGAGGACCAATTGTTTATAGGGAAGGTTACTTCCATCCCGGGTGACAAATGAAAATGATTTAGATTGATTTCACAGTAAATATCTTCCTTATTGCTCCTTTAACTGTGAGATTTCTAAAAAGTTCACAACATTTCCAAATCAGAACAATGTGTTAACACTTGGCTCACCAACAATCACCAGCAGATTTCTAGGTGCATCGCTGCCATAAGCCTGGCAGTGTTTAAACACTCTTTTAGGTTATGTCAAAAGTTGTGGCAAGAAGCTGTATAAGTTCTATCCACCTTGTGGTAGTGGTGAGAAACATGTTACTACCAGAGCCTAGAAAAGGAAGGGGAGCTATAACACAAGATGATGGTCACATTAACTATATCTGCCTGGATTTGTTTACAGTTATACATAACATGTTTTTCTGTCAAGCAAATAAATATTATTTTATGGTATCATGTAAGCTTAATTATTGAGCATTATTGGGTATAATAGTAATTAAAGAAATGTTATAGTCACATAAAATTATCTTATTTTATTAAAGCTGCTTTTTCTAAACAGGGCTTTCAAATTGACTTGCCATATATTTCTTATATATTATATTTCTTAGATTTCTGAGCAGTCTTTCTGGTCTAGCGTCACAATATTTCAAATAGAGCTTATTACTGTACAACCACATTGGAAAGTTGTTCACACTTAGTCCCTTCTCTAAACAATAGTTAACTTCTCCTCACAAGGTAAAGTGTTAATAATGAACACATTTATTAACTCAAAATCGGAGAACAACATAATTCAAATGCATTCTACATAACAATAAATAACAAAAGGAAATACACAGAAGATTGTTGTTCACTCTCATTAAAGAGTCAGTAATTCTCTCCAAATACTGGGCATTCTTGGACATCTTTTTAATGGCTTTCGCAGCATAAATATGGCTCTTCATCCTTGAAAAAATGCGTTGAAAACTGGACTTTTTTTAGCATCCATACAAATTTAGCCCGAATAGGTATGTAGAATGTCAGGTGTGTTCAGTTTGTTTGAAACTCCCTAACCACTTTTCAAGCACACTTAGATATCTGCTGCTGTATTGACCTGTACAGGTGTTCAGCTTTCAGTTTTAATCACAGTTTAAACACAGGGCAATATCATCTTTTCTCTCTCTGTGTCATGAAAGGTCTGAAATGTTTGTTTTTTTAACCGTACTTCTGTTGAATAATGAATTCTGCTTAATATTTAGTAATTTATAAACATGGACAAGGCACAGAGCTTTTATAAGATTTCGTATACACTTTCTTCCGTCTCATTTATCCCGGTTGATGGCTGAGGGTGCTGGCTGAGGGTGCTGTCTTCAGGAGCGATGCACAATGGTGTTTGCACACTGATGTCAGCTCTGACTTCAAGTCCTCAGCAACTGATCAAAGAAAGTGTGTGTATGTGCGTGTTAAAAGTGTTGCTCCCATCGCCAACTATTTCTTTGTTTCCTCTTCCCCTCAGCGCACCCACTCGAACTCCACCCTCGCCTTAAGTTCTTCTATCCGCTGTACCCTCCTCTCACATTGTCTCACTTCCACAATGACAATTTGTAAGCGTGATTTATTTGTCTAGCCTTTGAGATGTAAACTACACACCTAAACTGCCATTTGAAGAGGGGAAAATTGCCTTTGTTTGCCCTTTTCCTGCAAGTTCCTGCTGTTTTTGTCAAGTTAGATTTATCTAAACCAGCCCAGATGGTTGGTGGATGGACCAGTCACTGTAAATCCTGGCGCACACTAGGTAGTAGCTTCCTGCAACCGTTTGGCTCGGCCTGTAGCCTTCTGCCTGGACTCTCTCTGTCCAAACTTAAATCTCCTGCCACCGCTCACAGCTCTCAAAAGAAACCCCATCTCCCTCAATCTTACTGTTGTCTTTGACTGCCCTGGAAGCAGCGACTTCCACCGAGCGGATGAGCAGATGGTGCCCTGGCATTAAGCTTTCACCGGATGAACGGATAGCTGTCTCTTTGTTTTTACTCCTTGGTGACTTCGCTTGCAGTCTTTAAATTGTCTGCGGTTGAGATGTATGTTGTGAGATGTGAGGGTAGGAGGAGGAGAAGGAGGAGTTGGACTGCTGTGTCGCTGATTTGTCAGCTCAGAGCTACATTCACATGTCAGGCAGTGTGGACCACAGCTGCGGCTCCATCAACCTTCGTGGCCAACCGGGGGAGGAGGTCACTTAAATCTTCACTGCGATCAAAGTATACAAAGAAGCCACAATTTGAAAAATTCTACTTCAGTCACTCTCGGAGTTGAAGTTCTGTCAGCAGTCAAATTTAAGCCTCTTTCAACACTGCTTAACTGTGGTTGTTCATGCAAATTTAATACATATATATGAGAACAATTGTTCTGAATTGTGTGCAGTTTAACTCCGGCTTTTCCTGTTTTTAGCGAAGCACTGCATGTCCACTATCAAACCCAGACGTGTAATGGTGCATTTCCACAGGTGAAGCCGTGCGCTCATCTCTGTGCAAGTGGGATTTGTCTTTTCCTTTAAGCTGGCTTGTACCTGTCAGTGCACTGCTTGGCTCAAGTCATGTCAGAGAGGTTTTAGGATCATGAGCTTCTAATGTGCCATTGAGTCATCTCTCAGCTTTCCTTGATGATTAGCCTCTGATACTTAGGAAAATAAGGAAAATTGGCTTTTTGTTTCTTTCTCACACCTCAACTGTTTTAGACACTGTAGTACCAGAATCATTTTGACGACAGAATCATTGAGGAGAAAAGGATTTGTGAAATCCTGGTTGCTTGCCATGAAAAGAAAAGGACAGGAAGAGGGAGGATCTGCTGTGTTGCCTTCTGAAAGAGGGTACACTTTCTGACTTCAGATGGTTGCACGGTACAGAGGTTTACAATTTTACATCCAGTTCCTTCACAACAGTGTTGAACATTTACATCTTTTTTGTCACGTTATAAAAAGAAAATTCAGTGTATTTCATTGGGATTTTATGTGATGTGTCAACTCAGCGTAGTAAATTATCGGAAAGTGGGAGGACAACAATCTAAAAGAGTCTGGTGTGGATATTCAGCCTCTCTTATTCAAAACTTTGAAAAACACTGTTTCGTTGCAATTACAGTTTTGGGGTATGTATCTCTTGCAGAATTTCTCTGCATCTCTTCCAGAGGGACCACTGAACTCCTGGCAGCTTATCTGATCACTGCTAGCCTTGCTAAGCCTGTCAGCCTCGGTGGACATCAATCTCTTGGTAGGTCAGCAATAGTGCCATTCTTTTGCTTGGCAACTGGTTGCACTTCATTTTATTTAAGGGTGTTGGAGTATAGGGCACTGAATATGGTGCATGCTGAGCTTCTTTAGGTATACAAACTAGGGGCCATTTTCCTACCATCTGACAAATATATGCTACTGTCTTGGTCTGTTGCATAAAATCCCCCAAGAACGTTTGTGGTTGAAAAGTAGCAAAATGTAAAAAAGCTAAAGAAGAAACGTGGAGATGGAGAATGAACTCGTCAGCAAAGTAAAACATAGATGCATTTTTAAGTGCAACCTGCCATGAATTCATGCATGTTACAACACATAACAACAGTGTACTTCGGTTTACTATGCTTTGACTCAATTATATAATAATGTACACTCATATTGTCTATGGACTCCAACACGAATCTGCAATTGCCCCTTAGTACCCCCTTGTTTGGAAGCCTTTCAGTGTGTGTGTGTGTGTGCCATTTCCCAGGGGTTGTGGAGCTAATGTGTGCTGTAGGCTGTGAAGTGGAAACTAAACAGAACGAAATAGTAGATGCTACAGCCAAAAACCTCCATGAGGTCAGGACCCACGCGCACGCATACAAACTTCTAAAATCACACATGCAGGGACATAACAGTCAACTCACTTAACAGAGCCAGGACCCACATTAAGATCCTTCACTAACTCCAGCTCAAGTCGGGATTATGTGCTATTCCTTTCTCTTACCTTTCAGATATGATCCCAGTGTATGCCATAATTCTTCCGTGGCTTGTGTTGAGTCAGAAATTGTTTTACAGACAGACAACCTTTTTTTTTTTTTTTGCAGTCATGCTGCATGTGCTGACAGATGCTTTCTGTTGCTTGCTCTCCACCGTGTTCCAGACTATTTGCGTCCACCTACAGGTGAAAAATAGAGATTTTATCTCTCTTGCCATTTCTTTTTGGAGTTATGTAAGAAACATATTGAGTTGCCAGTCAGTCCATTTAGTTAACAGCAGTGCTCAACAACCATGTTGACTGCCTCTGAGGCAAAGGGCCAACAAGCAGATGTGAACCGAGAGCAAGAGATAGGGAGACGGGATTTGGAGGGCAGGTGGAGGAGGATGAGGTCAGATATGATTTGCTCTCTGATTTCACTCCACTTCCCGACTGACCAGCTCACCGAAAAGGAAAGAAAAACAAGATTTTGCTCAACCTTACACAAAGTCAGCCGAACAGCTGCAACTGTGGCGAGTGTACAATTGACACACAAGGCCTACAAATGCCAAACACGTCCACTGCTGGGCACTGTTGAAAAGGTAACTCACCACCCACTGACTTCCAGTGTATGCTCCCCCCCCCCCCACCACCACCACACACACACACACACACACACACGCACACACACACACACTTAGGGGAAAATAGGGGCCTCTATTATGTTTGGACCTTCACGTTTAATTAAGAAAACCCACTCAGGCTGAAAATTCTGTTTTCTGGTGTTTCCTCCTTTCCCGCTTTTATCTGGTTTTAATGGGCCTTCCCTCCGTTCAGCCCACCAGTAACAACAAAAAAATCAAATAAGACAAGCAGGTTAAAAAGAGGGGGCTTCACTCCCTTCCTCCCTTGTCGTCAGAAGTCAGGGAAATGATGGACACGATCCGGGCACAAGAGAGTGATGCTAAATCTCTCCCAGTTTCTTTTTGGAGTTGCTATCATCTTCAATAGTGTCCAGTCGAACTCTTTTCAAAAGCCTTTTCAGAAGCATATTCAAAGTAATTTGTTGCGCTTGAACTGAATCGGCTCTCTGGTTATGTGTGTGTGTGCAGGTGTTGAATGGCAGCTGGAAGCTCCATAAGATGAGGGGGGGGGGGGGGGGGGTTGTTTTTTTTTTTTTCTCATGGTGGGACAGTTTGTCCTGCCTGGCTGCACACATCCCGCGTGTTATTTATTACATTTTGTTTTCACTTTCAGTCTAACTCTATTTCAATTTAAGAAACTAGAAATGCCCCAGGCGTATATTTTGTGGCCTGTGTCATCAGTATTGGTAAGATTTTCACTTGAGGGTTTTTGAAGATCTATGAGTACCTTAACATGCTTTTTTACTTTCTGGATAAATTAAAACCATCTAATTCTGTTTAGCAGTTAATTTTTCTCGACATCTTTGTCAGAGATGTCCTTTTGCTGTTGAATACATTTAAGCATGTTTGGGCTTTTTAGATCATAGTGAGAGAAGTGCATTTTGATTCTGTTCAAACATGACAGATCCAGGTAAAGCTCGGTCGGAGAACAGTCTTGTTTGGAAAAAGGAACAATTCCAAATGCTCAAAACTGAAAAGTGTAAAAAGAAAAAAAAAATGTTTAGATGTTTATATCTTCTTTAATATACCAAGTTTTAACAGTATCTCTCTCTCATCACTAAAATAAAATACAGTAGAACCCTCCTGGTTTTAAGACAGAGGTAATTATATGGACAAAACACAATTACTGTAAAAACAAATACAGGGTACATCATCTGCTCCTTTACAAGACAAATGTAAGCTCACTTTTTTTTGTAAAATCTGCAAATCTAGAATTCCAGTAAATATCCTCTCGGTACAGCTGGCTTTTAGAGAACAAAGCTCTGAATCGCTGTTATTTGTTAGATGGATAAATCATTCATGTTGTTGGCACCCTTGACACATACTAGGCATGTTGTACAGTAGAGCGCCAAGATGGAACAGATTTGATTTAAATCAGATTTATGGAACCCACATCTAACAGTTCCTCTGCCAACAGTTTCTCTCACCTGAGTGCTATGTATCTCTACAGCTCCTCCAGATCTACCACTAACCTCTTGGCTGCTTACCCGATCAGTGCTAGGCTTGCTAAGCCTGTCAGTTTAGATGGCTGAGGTTATTCAATTTCAGCCATGAACACTTTTATCGAAAGAGCTGATACTTCTTAAGAAAACAGCTTCAGGGGGGGCGCTGGAGACTGGATCTTTTTGCATCGACTGCCAAACAGATGTGCAGGATGTTTAATATGAAATAATAAGATAGTATGTTGTTTTTTTACCTTCCTTGTGAGATTTCCAAACGATTGCCAACATTTCCTGACATTGCAAGTTCCATGACAAACATATTCTGACTATTTACCCCATAAATATTTTCTCAAACAAAAGGACAAAACAGAGCTACTTCACTGTAATAGATTTTGTAGACTGAATGAACAACTAACATGTCTCTGTAGAAAACAGTTGCCTTTCTTACACCTTTTGTTCTTCCGCTTAAACACCTCATGGGTGCTGAAAATATCTAACTGCTTCCTCCATCTTGCCAATTTTCTAATTCCAGAGACTTGCGTACATTGGGGGTCACTTTGCTGTGAAGAGAATTTAATTCACTGTGTTTTCTGTCTGCAAATAATGTAGAGGGGATTTACTTCTGATCATAAAGCAGCAGCACCTTGGACAGTGCTTTGTCTTCTTAGGGCATATTTTTTTCTGTCACTCTTTTTTATTTCCCTTTAACTTTCATCACATTTTTAGTGCGACAGTGACTTTTGCCACGTGAGATCAACTTTGCTCACATGTTCTCCACTTTTCATCCCCAGCAATGGTCCCATATGTTTGTCAAAACGTGTGTGCTGTGTGCTTTTCCAGCCCGATTTGTTCCCATGCCTTCTCTCCAATGAGCCCCACTCTCCCCGGGGGTCCGAGCCGAAGCCTCACGCTATTTATACAGAGCGAACAGCTGGGGCCCTCCCAGCCAAAGTAATGAGGGAAGGGGGGGGACTAACATGGAAAACTTCAGGTCTAACCAAGCGTTGGAAATGTCTCTCTGTTCCCTCTTCTTTTCTTTTCTTTTCTTTCTTTTCTTTTTGCTCCCCATCGTTTGTCTCCCTCTCCCCTGGAGAGGCCAGGTCATGTTCAGTTCAAGTCCGCTTGACCCCTGGACAAACATTACTCACTCATCTGAGTCTTATTCATTGTCCTTAATGCCTTCTTCACCCTTCTGTTTGTAAGTTCCTCTTCCAAGATTGTTGAGTACGACAGAGCCAACCTGGCACTTCAACATTTATCTCTTTTTTCGCTGTGAGTCCTGTAATGCTTGCCTTATTCAGAAAGCTCCATGATTACAGTTCAGGAAAGAATAGAGAGTACTCTCAATGCTTCCTTCACTTAGATGAGAGAGAGAGAGAGAGAGAGAGAAAGAGAGAGAGAGAGAGAGAGAGAGAGAGAGAGAGAGAGAGAGAGAGAGAGAGAGAGAGAGAGAGTGTCCCATTGCAGCCATGCTGAGCTAATGAGAGGTGAAGAGAAATTAACCTAATTGCCATGAGGGGCTTATATATAAATTGTATTTGATGTAATAGGTACAGATACATCCGTTTCCTCACTTTGAAGTTAGTCATTTAGAAGATATGAAACAACTTTGTGATTTGTTTTTAATTACTCATGTTAAAAAAAAAATCAACGTTATGAGGAGTAAAAATTGTCAAAATTGTCATGTTTTCTTTTTTGCTTTTGCTTTTATTGTCTGGAATACCACCCTAGTCTTTTTGATAGCTGAAGATTGGCAGCTTTATAGGAAACTGTTGTGGCTCATCAATCAGTCTGGATGATCATTTAACTATTTGATTTAAAGCATTTTTTTCTTTAAAAAGGTGTGGTCAAACCATGAAGGAGATTAAACCGGCTTCATTCATTAAAACATGTTAGAAGATGGTCAGTATGGCCTGGTCAATATGGAATAATCAAAGTTTCCTTAAACAGAACAGATTTGCCTTTTTAGGCATCGCTTCACAGTTGACTTTTAAGTTCGATTTGCCATCAATGACAGCCCCCAGATATTTATAAGAATGTACAAGTTATAAAGGTTAGACCTTTGGTTAGAATTACTTTGTACATGCAAGGTTCCCTTCGAAAATCAATAGCCATATATTTGTTTTTTCCTGTGTTAAGCTGGAGGGAAGACTCCTCACACCAATGAATGAAATCATCCATCACTGGGCCAGGATGATTTCATTCTCCTGAAGCAGACTGATATCAACAGAATAATCAGCATAATTTATATTAAATTTGTTTTATGCCTGCTTTGACACATATTTGTGTTAAGAATAAAAAGTAACAGTGACAGCACCAAACCATGAGTTGACCCAGTGGGTGTGTGTTTTAGGTCTGACAGAGGATACCAAGTACTCAATGGGTCCTGTAAGTTAAACAATCAAGAATCAAACACAACCAGATTGTTGCCTAAATCAAACAGTTTTAGTAGATAAAAAATATGGTTGAATTGTATTAAAAGGAGCAGAAGACTCAACAAATAAAAGTCTGGCATGTGCCTCATTAAGATCCAAAGCCATATTCATAAATAATTTTAAGACCGAAGCACCTCTAAGTGATGGCATTTTAGGATAAGTCTTAGAATTTCTTGAATTCTAAGATTCTAGAAGTTACTTTTAAGATAAAAGTCATTCACAAAGCATGCTAGGCCTTAGGAGAGCTCCTAAAGAAAAAAGGAAATGTTAGGAGTAGTGAGGAGGACTTTTAGCGAGCCTAAAGGCTCCCACATACTCCCACAGTATGCAAATGCACATAATGTGAGACTCTCCACGCTGACTCTCGCTGACCTTTTACCCTTCATAGTTGAGCGTACCTATTGTCTACATTTCTTGTGAGAAATTCCTACATTTCCCACACTTTCTGCCAATGGGACGAAGCAGGGGAAGGGATGGCAAATGTTTGATTAGCTAGTTGAGCACCTAGAGCCTTTTCTTTTCCATCAGGCACCCACGGCATACCTGTCAGTGCAAACTGAGAGGGACTGTAATGCCGCGCATCCTCACGACCATCTGCTTGGAGCAATGCAGTGTATCAAGCTCTGTGTCACATATAAAACAGTTCAATGTGAGCAGTTTATAGTGTGGCTTCCCTGGTCATAAAAACTGAGCCCTGCGCGTACCTTTCTCCATGGAGTCCGCACGGAGTCCAGCTATAGTATGTGCAGACTCCGCGTGGATGTCGGCGGATTCATGGGGGGGCCTTAAGGTTACTTTATGCTTGACGCACGTACATTCTGTGTGGAAATGAGAAGTACGGACACAACGCATGTTCGCTCAGAGTTGAATACAATATTTTTCTGGCAAACATTGCACTTTGGTTGCTGCATTTTCTTTGGTTCGAGCTAGTATTTGAGTTATTTAATCACAAGCCATGCACTTCAAATGAACTTTGTCCTGCTGTTCTAAGACAATTGCGTACAAGGCACTAATGTGAAAGCAGAGTGGAGTATTAAAAGACGAATGAGTGTAAATATAGATTTGCGAGTGTAATTACAGACTTGCTTCCCATTATTCACGTTACAGAGCCCATCAATACATTCAGTTCATTCATGTCATAATGGTGGAAAGAAAGCAGTGTTAGTGGAAAGGTAGTTATTTTTTGTTGCTAGAAGTATGGTCAGACAATGTTGCAACTAGCACTTGTCAGCAGTAAGTTATCTAGGCCTAACAAAGTCATTTAAAGTATTCTGCCAAAAAAAAAAAGACCTGAACATGTCACATAACGCGAAACAGCTCCATTGATTCAGCGGGCAGGGTCTCCAGTTTGTCAAGGCTATCCTCTCCTCTTGCACAATGAATCAAATGTGAGGAAGACACCCACTAAAGCCACGTAAAATTACAGCTAATACAAGAAAATAAAGAAAAAAAACAGTGATCCATTGTGCAAGAGGAGAGGACTTTGCAGCTTTAGAGAAGAGCTTATTTTCTAAAGCTGCAAAGTCAGTCGTCCCCCTGTAATCAGACACTCACATCCCATGTCACTTTTACACTCACCCTTCCTCAGATACACACAAACAGGATCACATAAACACATAAACACCACTGCTGACAATCAAACAGACCACCAGCCTATTCAATAGACTGTTTCTGCACAGGTGTGCGGTGTGCTTACGATTACAATGATGAGGGATGTCATGGATTATATGATGACGTTTTGATTCTGCTGGGAAAAAGCTAAAGAAACTAACCTGCACAGACACTGCAGTCGCTGGTGTTAGTTCTGGAAATTAAATTGTTGACACCTTACTGCTCACAAAATGTAGAGAAGACATATAGGTTTCATTGGTCACGTTTTCCACAGTAAAGTCCTCTCATTTTCAACCTCATATCCAGTGTTTCTGGGCATCCCCTCGGGGTTTAGGAAAAGGAATGAAAAAAACTCCAGGCACCAAAGCAGCAGGTTTTTGTTGTTACCATAATATGTCTATTGAGGCGACATTCAGGACACTATTTGACTCATACAAAGAAACGATGCAATCTTTACCACTTAACAATGTTTGTCCAGATAATAATAATAATAATAATAATAATAATAATAACAATAACAATAACAATAATGATAATGCATTTTATTTATAGGCGCTTTTCTCAACACTCAAGGTCACCTTACAGAATCAACAATAAAACACTCAATTCAATAAACACTGAATCAACAATAACAACATGATCTAAAATGGCTGTGGTTCATGTGCACTGTGCTGTAATTTGTGATCATTGCCATATGGGGCTAACTCACTTAAGACATGGCGTCTCTTGAAATGTACATAGTGTTATTATTTATTTCTAAGGATACATCTGACTTGACACATATAGCTTAAATCCAGTATTGTTTTTGCTGACAATATTTTCATGTGGAGAAGATTTCTAAAGTGCTAAGCTAACATTAGTGTATTTGCTTTAAGTTTTATTCTATGAGTTGTTGATCATTTGAAGCAGGTCTCACTTTGGTTTTAAAGTGTGTGTTATCAAAACTTACAGAAAAAGTTCTTTGCCTGTTTAAATTTTGTGCTTTGCCTTGATCGACATATGTTAGTTTTATTGACTTAAAATTCAACTACTCTCTGCACTTCTCCCCAGGACAGCTAGAAATATCTGACCTGCAGAAAACAGATTGAATGACAAAAACACAGCAGAAAATGCAAAAGTCTCTCTTTCATCATTGATACAATTGTAAAGGATAAAATCTTGTGGACTTTTGGCAAACCCCAGATTTGTTGGTTCAACCAAATGTCTTAAACCTATGATGCAGTTTTGGAATTAAAATGTATGCACACAAAAATAGGCCATAAATCTGTTAAAGTTAGCAGCGCAAAATGGGGAACAGCACGGCTGCAACCAATAAAACCAACGGAAGTAAACCGGGCACAGGTATTGTGGGGCTGATAATTGCCAGGACTACCAGTCATTTTAAAAAGCCTGGTCCAATACCTGGGACATGCTACATTTTTAAGGTTGTGTTAGAACATCTGTTTCAACTGTAAAGCCATGGATGCCTTTCCTCGTGCTCAAAGTGATGTCATGTCATTTCTCTTCTGTTTGTGAGCAACATTGTGAATTGTAGACTTATTGTTTCTCATTCCTGCTGGAAAGTGAGGAAAAACAATCTTCACAAGGCAATACTTAGACTGACAGTTGTTCACATGCCCGTAAGCAATGACCTTAGGTTATAATAGAAAATACAAACCAACTTTCACTAAAATTTGAATATTTGCAACATATCACTCAATGTTTTTTATACTTGTTGGCCTTTAAAATCACAAAACAATTTTTTCACCAAGTGACAGAAGGGCGTTGGAGAGATACTGTTTATGTGTCAATTATACAGTGATATTTGAAACTGTGTTAATACGGATATGAATACTTTGAAAACGAGAGAAGAAAAACATGAAAGTGGAAATGAAATTGAAATAAACCTGAAACAAGCCTTTTTTCTCTCTATACTTCTCATCCCGAAGTGGTTTGCCTTATCCTCTCCTCTGGCACTGAAATGTTAATCTGATATGAAATATCATATATGTCATTGATTGACAAGTTTTCCTAATCTCGAAAGCCCTTTCAGCAAAAAAGGATGGTGACTGATGTATGTTTTACTTCATGTTTCACAATCAGTTACTCATATGCATTTTTCTGAGGACAAATCTCAGTCCCAGACACAGACAGACCACAAACAGTCATGTCCAAAATACTTACCAGATCAGTTGTTGTTTTTGGTAGAAATTATATTTATTTATGGAATTCAAAATATTGAGCTCATTCATTTTTTGAAACAAAGGTGTCAAAAAGGGAGGTCTGGTTTAGGAAGAAAAATGCTATTTATGCTGGTCACGATGCGTTCCAATCTGAAAATCTAATTGAAATTGGTTTTTGTCAGACATTGTTAAACATGTCCATTATACTTTGATAAAAAGAAAATTATTGCCTAGAGAAAAACATTTTAAGAAGGGCAAATGATTTTAAAAGAAACCATAATCAGAAAGACAGAAGAAAATAGAAAAAAAACATAGTAATGGAACAAAGAATAGGCAAACAACGAAACTCACTCAGATATCAGTTGTGTTACAATTACCTGCTAGGACTGTAACAATTACAAGACACACGTGTAAGGTCAGGCCCTTGGCAAGTAGCCTTCACAAAGTTCCAAAGTTTTATTTATCAACTTTTATTTAGCAAGGTGAAAACACTGGAATTGAACACAAGGTCTCTTTTATAAGGGTGACATTGTCATGAGTCAGCAACATGTCTCATGATTATTTAACATTTACAAAGGAAAAATTACAAAGATATGTTTAAAAAGTTTTTTATTGGTCAATAATTTAAGATCTCCAGACAGTGCCTGTCAGAACATTTTAGCTGATAGTTATTTGTAGCAAAGAGCATAAATAAAGTGGAGCTAATCCAAGAAGAATCTTGTAAATCTGGTTACAGTTTGCTGAAGAAAACCTTGACTGGTGAAAAGAGAAATATTGCAACATTTAAGAGGTTAACAAAACCAAGTCTTTTCTTTTTTGGATCTAGAAGCCACCAATAGTTTGTCCGGCAAGCCCCAAACTCTGAAGCACGGTGGGTTAGGCATCGTGGACCTTGGATCCCTGGTATAAATATGTCAGGATACTCAAAAAGGTCCTGTTATCTTATGCAGAACAGAAAATACCGTTGAAAGCCAGCAGGAGTTTGAAAGCAACATCCCCAGAGACAGGCGCTCTGTCATGGCGAGTCTCGACCGCCCGGCCGATCAGCTGCAAGCCAGCAAGGCAAGCTGGCTGTGCAGGAGGGGGGATGTTCAACCGCGTCCAAGCACTTTTAAAACTAAGCGATATGTCAATACACCGAGCCGATATTTCAGGTTTCCACACCTAACTTCTCATCTAAAAACTTTTTAAAAGTCAATTTATGTCACAGAAAGCATAATATATCCAACTTTATTCACAGCTTTTCACGCCTGTCCACCATTGCTGTTTCCGATTAAACAATCCTCCTCAAACCGCAATGAATCATGGAATAGAATTAGCCACAAAGGATACGCCGGACCCATCCTTCAAATCTGGAGAAAAGAAGCCAATATTTGTGGGCCGTATTTGAAGGATCCTTTGAATTTAAACAGCCTTCTGCGATTGCTGTGACCTAACCTGCCTTTAAATTCGGCCTAAGCAGGACCCAGCCCCTAAATTTGGACAGACCCAATGAAGTTGAGCTTCTTTTAAACACCATATTAGAATATAAAGCTAATAAAAATCAAGACAATGCCGATTGGGAATCATGTCAAACCGACGGCGGCAGCATTGAATGGCATTTCGCCTCCGTAGTGAGAGGGAGGGCTGGTGCAATGCAGCTGATCTCCGAGCGTTCTTTCTCTTCTGCCCCTCACTGTATTGCAGCAGTCGGGCTTGTACAAAAATACAAACAAAAAGTGTCTGAAGCAATATAAAAATTGGTATCTCTCTGACAAAATTAATTTTTAACTCCACAGTATGGCCAAGTGTACAAACAATGGTCGCAGATGTGTGACGCAAAGCAGTAACATTCGTCCCAGACGTTGATGCACCGGACATTAGTATCCGTCTTTTCATGTACACACACAGGCTGAAAACCAAAGGGTTTATAAATCACCACTTTGGCCGGAGTTTTTAGGATCATTCGTTTTAAGGGATGTGCTATAATCCAGTTTATGTGTGGGTGAAAGGCATAACCACGTAAAAAATTGCTCTTTTTTCCCCAGATATCCTGCTTCGTGTGGACCTGAGATTATTTTGAACACACCTGAAGATGCACAGCTGTTATATAGTTTGAATTACCTGTAATTTACCTCCCTTAATGGATAGCAAGCATGCTATCTCTAATCTGCTTTTTTAAATTTCTCAGATAATGCTGGTTACTATTCTGATAATGTCTAGAGTCTGAAGGCATTACATTTGCTGAACTACAATAAATCAAATGGGTGCAAATAGAGAAAGGGTATAGAAACGTAGACAGTTTTTCAGTGTTTCTAATATTCATGACAACAAGTATAAAAAAGGACGTAGGGTAGTCTGCATACATTTGTGAAGCTCTGTTCATTGATTTCCCCTTCTTCGGCACAATTAAGAAAAGCAGTTCCAGTGGTTACACATTTCCAAAGGTTTTAACATATTCTGTGTCATATAATGGATTGTATCACAGAATACTGCTTGTCCTTTTGCCTGTTAGTAGTTGTTGGCAAGGGTTTTGAACTTAACAGAAAAGAAAATTGTTTCTGACCTTATCGATAAGCTCAGAGAAAATATGACTATATGCTCGGCTTTCTCACCTCATTGCATTGCACTTGTCCAGTTTAACAACAGAAATAAAAAAAATAATAAAGTAATCTGACCATATGAACAAAATAAACAACAGAAACTAATTAATAAGGGGTTTGGGGTTTTGGGTGGAAATTAAATAATATGCTCTTGCTTTCTGTTTGACTTCTAATAGTTTGGAAAATCCAGCCTGCTCAGCACTATTAAAATGATTTCAGCACTTTTAAATGGTAGAAGAAAAGGTCCTGATTGTGCACATCTTTCTCCATGTCCCAGAAATTCTACAACTGTAACAAAAAGCATTACAAGTAAGACAAAAAACTGTCCCTTGATGATAGCAATAGCATCTGTGCATCTTTAATTAGACTTAAATGACATAACATAGTGACACAATAGTTAACAAAACAGCGCCCCCCCCCCCCCCTTCACAGGCAAAATACATCAGTCACAAGTGACTATTATGTTTGTCATAAGCTGATTATGAATACAAAGTAAATTCTCCTTGATTCCACTGATACTTAAAGTCAGGATAAATGAAGTGTTGTATGTTGCATATATACAGTACATGTGTGCACTATAATGCATGCACTTTAGAAACACTTTGTTCTATTTGCCTGAGCCTTAAACCAATAGAACTTCCACCAAAGCTTCAACCAAAACAAGTAAAAAAATGTTTCCCTCTAAGGGACTTTTTTCACAGCACTGTATAGTAGGCCATACTGTCTACTATACAGTGCTGTTAAAAAAGTTAGCTTTCTGCAGATCATCAAACACCCCTGGATATCAGACAAAGATGATCAAAGTAGAATAAAAGAAAGTTATTCAAATTATTTATTCATTTATCAAGGGGGAAAAAATATCCGAAGCAACCTGGCCCCATGTGAAAATGTATTTGCTCCCCTTGTTATTGTGACTTAGCTCTTCAATTCCCATGTCAGAAAACTCACAGTTTTAGAATCAAGAGATCATTATACAGAACCTGTCAGAAAAAAAAACATGAAGAAGGCCAAATATCTTGAAAAGTACTTAGATAAATACAAGAACAGGTGAGAAACAAAGTAACTGATATCTATCAGTCTGGTTTACAAACACATTTTTATGGTTTTGAGACGCCAGTATCAGAGTCAATATCCATAAATGGCGAAAACATGGAACAGTGGAAAGCCTTACCAGAAGTGGCCAAAACTCAAATTATTTCAAGAGTGCATTGATGACTGATCCAGAATGTCACAAGTTAACGCAACGTGTGCGTTCATTATTCAACAATAAGAAACAGACAAGACAAAATTGCCTCCTTGGTGCCATTTCCAAGGCCCAAACCACTGCTTATAAGAATAAACGACAAGGCTTCTCTCACATCTGCCAGAAAACATCTTAATACACTTGAAGACCTTTGGGAAAGTATTACATGAAATGAACAAACAAAAGTATACCTTTTTGGAAGTTGTACAGCCAATTACATCTGGTATAAAACTACCACAAAATGTCTAAAAAAGAATAGTGTCTTAAGCTTGGGACTTTAAGCTCAAGAGCACTTGGGCTGTGCAATTGGACAATTATGAATTAAATCGAAATGAGATGCTTTAGCAAGACCTTAAATGGGAGGTTCATGCTCAAAGATCCTCCAGTGTCTGAATTAAGACAATTCTGCAAAGAAGAGTGGGCAATAATTCTGCCAATGCAATGTCAAATATTAATTGCCAGCTATCACAAATACTTGATGGCAGTAGCTGTTGCCAAAGGTGGCACAGCTAGTTATTAGGTGTATAGCCATCAAGGAAAACATAATGTGACTTAAATGTGCAGTATTTTAAATGTTATAGTTCAGAAGGTTATGCCCATCAGTTTAAAGTTAAAACACATTTGAACCAAACACAGATGAATAAATATTTCTCATCAAACCAAATAGTTCTCACTTTTATCCTTAATCAGAGACTGTGGGTTTGCAGTTGTACATTGTGTCATTTTGTTGTACCATCTCACATTTTTAATAGATCAATATTATTTTCCTAACTGTCATTACAGATTACCTTTTCTCACCAAAAGAGAGTATAGCTATATTAATCAATTAAAGTACTACAAAAATAACTACTATTTCTTGCCTTCAATGTATAACCTACAAACATGAAATATGTCATTGCCAAAACACATTATTCCCCCTGTTGAACAATTTATGTTTACAATGTATCAACATATGCAGTCGTCTGAAGAGAGCGTTTCTTTTCTTTGCCCTTCAGTGCTTCCTCTCAGCACTCTGAATAGGGCGGGTAAATGTTAATTAATCTTTTATTGCATCCCTGTGAGATTCCGTCACTTTTAATTGATGGACAAATGAATAGTATCCTGTCTGTGTTGCTTGTCTCATGTTAAACATAACTGGAGGGCCTCCACTCAAGCGGCAGCAGCTATTGTCCAAAGCTATCAAACACCCATTAGGCCAGGTGCCAATTGCTTGTCAACTTTGGACATAGTTCACAGCCACATTCACTCGCACAATTAATGCTAAGTGACTTATTGAGTGACGGCATCTCATACTGACCCATGAGTGATGTTTTTGTTGATTATCTCAATCACTCCTCAATTAAGAATGCAGTTTTACCCTTCAGCCTCTTTGCTCTTTTATTGTTGTGGGCGGCCATTAGCCATACGGTGGCAAACAGAGACAAAAATGTTGGCACCCAAACGGAGGCTCAGGAGGGAAGAGCTTAAATTTGAAAGGGTGGTCACTCTGTGCACACATTGCTGATGAGGCGAAGGAGGTGGGCTTTGGCGTAGGCCGGCCTCTCGGTGTGAAATGGTGGGCGAGTGGAGGGCACTGGCAATGTCAGGGTGTAAAGACGGACGAGGATTTGGAAGAGTCAAGTACTGCTGAAAGGGAAGTTGTTGGTGGTCTGCAGAGTTGCAGCAGCTGCCCCTGAAAACAAATGGAAGAAATAAGGGAGACAGAAAAAAGGGGGATGGGGGGGCAGTAGAGTCCGGTGGAAGGCGTGCAGACTCCTAACTTTTTTTTGTCTGTTTGCGTTAATTTGCTGAGAAAAAGAGTGAGGAAACTTGGCCAAGGCCTGAGGGTCCCCCAGACCTCCCCCCACTTTACGCTGGCCAGCTAAAACTTGAAGTTGAACACCCCCGCCATCACCACCACCATGGGTCCTCCTTTCTCCCACTTACTTGTTCTGTATTCTGTCTAGGTGCTGGAGTGACAACGAGCCATTCATTGTGGAGGTAGAGCAAAAAGACTCTGGATCTTGCCTGTGTCTTTTTTTGGGAGACGGTGGAAGTAGGGGGGTGGTGAAGTGGGAGGTGGAGAGCTGAAGAGAAGGAGAGCAAGAGTATACTCCTGAAATGGAGAAATGTGAAAGGTAAATGGCAACGTAATGAGTTAGAAGAAAAAATAAGGGAGGGTTGAGTAAAAAGTAAGGTGCAGAGGGAGTGAGAGATGGAGGAACAGACGGAGGGAGGGAGGTTGGGATTGAGGTTTGAGGCAGAACTGGAAGCACAGAGGGAAGGGAGGGGGGTGAGAGAGGGATGGGAGAGAGAGTGGACTACCATGCCGAATGAGCATGAGAGGCGGAGAGGAAGCAGAGCTCCATCAGATGAAATGAGGTGAAAGTAATTCAGGCATTAATCAAGCCAGGGCAAAAGGGAGGGTATACTGTGTTTCCCCCCCCACCCCACCCCTTTCTTTCGCTGCGGAACTGAAAGACAAGGTGTGAATGAAGGAGCCTACAGTGGCCAGCAGAGAAGCACCACTGGGTCACAGCATCAAATCATGTCTGAGTCGAACACCATCACTGCTTCCACTGCAGACCAGGTCAGTCTAAGCTGTCTTAATAATTTTATCTTGTCTTTTAGTTGCAAGTGTGTAAATATTCATCCAGCATTAGCTGTACCCTCACACCAGGTTGAGGTCTGAGAAACGTCTTCTTTAAAGTCTTTGAAGAAGTAAAGGGAAAAAAGTCCCTAGTTCCGGTGGGATGTATATCATCTTTAGATCCTAAATCGGAAGTTGTTAAGAGGAGTTTCCAAGAGCAACTGAGTTAGTGTGTGTTTCTTGGACTTTCAAAGCAACGATTGTTTTGCTCGGAGCTGCCTGGACAACGGTACAGGGTCCTGAAAGAATTGAATTCATCAAGACGAGCTATTGTCTACGTCGCCTTATTTTTCGGTGATCATTCAGGGGGTCGGTGACGACTCAATACCCCCAACACCACGTGAGGGGGGGAACGCAGCTCTTTAAAACCCCGACCACGTGTGGCGGCCCTGAAAAGTTTCATAAGTAATTGCAGTGGGAAGTCCGGGCAGTGCTGTGAGAGATGGGGTTGGTAAGGAAGTGGGCTGGCCTGCCGTGTGTTTGAAAAAGACCAATTGGGTTTAAAAGAGAGCAGAAAAGCAAAGGTTTCAAGAAAAGGCAGATATTTATACCCCCCCACCACCGCCACCTCTAGACGGCGCTTTAATTGCATGCTTTGGCACATCATCCCTCGCTCCGCTTTCTTTTATTAACAGTCAACTGACTGAAACAATTAAATCCTGTGATCTGTCTAAGATAAGATGTACAGTAATTTCCATTATAGCAAGTAAAGACAAAAAGGACTGTGTGCATACTGCTGCGTGTGTTTGCATCCGACCTCGCTGCCGGCATACATTGTTAGCCAAGTCCTTGTCTCCTGTTTCCGCCTGCTACTCTCAAGGCTGAGTCAGCTTGCTGTAGTTTTGTAGGCACTCACACACACACATCCTTACCTACAAGCATTTACACAAACGCTTTGAGCTCTTTCTATGCTCACACAACAAATACAATAGTACAACAGATGCCCCAATTGCTTACACACACAAATTTAGGGGATAACAAAGCTGTTGTGGGTGGAAGGATGAATTTATTTAGAGTTCTGTGACAATCTTAGTGCTTGCGTGTGTGTGTGGGGAGGGGGGGGGGGGGGGGGGGGGGTTGGGGTTGGATTGTGTGTGTGAGTTTCAGTGTGCTAATCCAATAAATCTAGACAATTTAGATTTGCTAACTGGCGGGTACCATATTTGACTGACAGGACTTCAAGTCTTTCAGAGTAATGTTGCCTGTCCATATGGATCCAAATTTAGGTTTGTAATAACTAACTTCCTTTACTTAGTCTTCTGTCTGAAACATACAAACAAACAAGAGGATGGGTATTCCTGCCTCACGCATCTCTTTATATAATTTTTAATTTAAAATCATTCCTGTCTTTGAAAGTTAAATGACAGCTATGCACCTCCAAATATGTTCACGTTTTGATAATAATAAATCATATTTTTCTCAACATGAATATTGTTACAGAAACTTAGAATCTATCGTCTGTCTTATATGCAACTTTCATATAGTTCTTAGAGAAGCACCGGTCAAAGTTCTGTGGTCGATCTCCAAGAAGAACAAATATATATAAAAAACACTAAAAAAATGTTTTAGCATTGTGACTGAGAATTGCCATTCATTTCATTAAGAATTAAGCTGATGTCATGTTGCGGCATAAGAGAGCAATCATTGTAAAACTAGGTTTACCTGTTATTCGAAAACAAAGAGAAAATGATAATAGATGTTACATTTTTAACTGGCTTTATAATCCTATATTAGCTATTAGTGCAGTCGGCATGGCTAGCATCATTACAAGAGTCTGTGTTTCCTGGAGAATACTGCACTAAAAAAATCATTCAATAAGTTTGAAATGTTTCAGACAACCACTACGTTTGAAGTGTTCTTCACAATCTCCACCTGAAAGTGTTGTCAGCGTGACCTGGTAGCTTTTGTGTGTACACTGATCAAAGAAAGTTGCTTAGTTGCAATTTCTGACTGACTGCTAAACAATCAGGGCTGATAAAATTGTACGATTCTGGTCAAAAGTCAGCTTCTTGGTCCGTCACAAAAAATTTTTTGTTCCCCTGCAAGTTACTTACATCTAAAATATGTTAGTGTTAAAACATCAAAAGCTTTTATCAGTTAATTTGTTTTGCCAGTTCCTGAATTCATCACACTTTCCTTTATGTAGATATCTGTTCTATAAAGTACAAACCAGCTGTAGGAATGAAACATTTGGTTTTCACTAGTTCAGTTCTGTATTGTGATATATTGATGTTAATTTAAATGTCATATGTAAGCCCTTTGGTTAGTAAGATATTTTTTCATGCTGAGTCAAAATAGGCTTTGCTAAATTGGTTATGTGGGAAATTTGCTTTTACTTTGGGTGAATTTGTTTCATGGATGTACCTTAGCAGAACTTGAAAATATCTGTTTAGCACATTAATTGCATTGGGATGTAGTAGAAAATGTTGAATTGTCTGTTACTGTGGAAAACCAAACTGCAACTGTAAATGCTGACATTGTCTATAACCTCTGGGAATATATTAAAATTGTAGTAACCTCAGAATCTAAAGTTAAATCTGGTGTAAATGTAGCCAAGTGTGTCATGTTTGAGTGTAACATAGGTTCCCCTCACCACCATATCAGCACTAAGTAATAGTTTGGTCTCATCGGTCTTAGATTGTTGGAAAGAAAGAAAATGCAGGGTATTTTAATCCCCATTATTTGGTCATAATTATTTGTGATGGTGCTGGTTGGGATGGATGCAGTGACAGTGAAACTGTGAGGATAATAACTGCTCATAGCCAAGTGTAGTTTTAAAATAGCTTTACCTTGAAAAGAGTCATGGCTGTTTGTGCTGTTAATGAGAAATGTATAGTTCTTTTCAGCCAGCTGACAAGCAGTGAACTGCACGGCAAAAACGCTGGTCTCTCTTGTACTTTGCTGTCTCATCAAGAGGACTGTAAGCCATAGCAAAGGTATGATGGGAAAGTTTAGAGCTTAAAATAACTTTTTTTAAACCTTCACATACCTTGATACGGCTAACCAGCCTACAGGTAAAACTCCAAAAATGTACATAAAAGTACAATAATTTTTTTCCGTCAATTATTATTATACATATACTGATATATTCCAAGCCTTTGTTTCCTGTAATTTTGATGATTATGGCTTACAGAATGAAACATCTATCAAATTACCTTGTCTCAGAAAATTAGCATACTGTCAAAAAGTTCATCATTAGAAAATCCTGGTATCATACCCTAATCAGCTAATTAAAGCAGAGTTGACATTTTTTCTGGAAGTTTCTCCTAGTCCCTTTTTGAATAACTGCACATGCGCACAACCATCTTACCTTGCTCTTCCGCTCCTGGGGATTGCGTGAAAGAAATCTCCCAAATCCACTCTGGTCTTATTTATTTCTACTGAGGCCTTCCTCTTCTTCTCATAAACTTGTACGAGGTTTATTTTTTGTGACTGTCAGCCGTGTTCAAAGTATACAGTGAGATTAATGGAGCTACAATGAATGGCCAACACCAAAGCTAACTGCTAAATTAACGGCTACGTTAACCAGATACATAAACACTAGAAGTGCACATGCACAGACAGCAAGCGGAAACTAGCAAGGAACGTGCACGCACACTGGCATTACGTGAGTGCATCAGAATGATTGGCACGTGGTGGAAAGACGATTTTACACAGCATAACGAAAAGTGTTTCTGAACAAGATTACCAACTATAGCTTTACCTCAAAACACATGCAAAGATTTCCTGAGCCTTTAAACAGTCTCTCGCTCTAGGTCTGTAGGCTACACAATCACGGGAAAGACTGCAAGTGGACAAATGTCCAGAAGACAGTCATTGATGAAGGTTATTGCTGAAGAAATTGGTTGTTCACAAAGTTCTGTATCCAAACATATTAACAGAAAATTGAGTGGAAGGAAGAAGTGTGGTTGAAAAAGGAGCACCACTGACAGAGAGAACTACTTCCTTGTCTTTGAGGATTGTCAAGCAAAATCCATTCAAGAATTTGGGGGAGCTTTCACAAGAAGTGGACTGAGGCTGGAGTTAGGGCATCAAGAGCCACCACACACAGACGAATACTAGACATGAGCTACAAATGTCCTCATGTGAACCAGAGACTGGACTCTTGCACAGTGGTTCAAAGTCCTGCTTTCAGATGAAAGTAAATTTTACATCTCATTTGAAAATCATGGTCCAAGAGTCTGGAGGAATAGTGGAGAGGCACAGAATCCGCGTTGCTTGAAGTCCAGTGTGAAGTTTCTACAGTCTATCACGGTTTGGGATGCAATTAATGAAAAAACATGATTTTAAAATGCTTCAAAACCTATTTTAAGAGTCGGTAAAAAATAAGTTAAGCTTATTTAAGACATTTTAAGGCCTGAAATTAATACAAATAAATATGTTTTTTTTCCTTTTTAAGTCATTGTAGAAGCCTAGATAGTAGATGTATTGATCTTTTTTTTTTATTTTATTTAAATCTATACCATAATTTCTTCAATTATCTCTACCAACATCTTCAAATACCCCCAAAATAGTTAGGATTCATGTCTCAGGAGGAGTTTGGTGACCGAGCTACTGTATAGTCCTAAACATGTTCCAGCATTTCTTTTATCATTTTGCCGCTCACAGCTGTAGCCGGACCTCAGAATGTGGAGACAATAGTCTGAGGTCATGTGCATGATTTCAATATATGCTTGACTAGTAATTGGAGTAATAAGAAGCTCGGATGGATCCAGTAATTGCTGACTGAATGCCAGTGATTGGCTTTGATGTGCTTTTACTGAAAAACGAAAAAAAAAAAAAAACAGACAAGCTGTAATTACCCTGTCATTAGTTTAAATTGGTGTCATTTAAAAAAAAAAAACTTGTCATCAACTTACATGGACATTTAGATGAACTTTTCATACTCTAAATTTCAGAGTGATGCAAGCTGGTAGATTACACCTCAAAGGAAGTAGTTTCAGCAACTGAACTGATTGTTGTCTGTACTTAAATAGATTTTCTGGATAACAGAATGGCAACAAAGTTAATACGACATGTTGTGTAGAAATGACACATTCTTCCACTTTAGATGCATTCACATAGAGTGTTACTGCACTGCAACTCTTGCCTTTTTTGGTAATGTCATTTTACAAGAGTGTACTTCAGACATATTTAGCCTATCTGTGCTGCATGCAGGCTGTCACACTTTTAGTGAGGAATGGTATAGATCCTCCTATATTCCATTTTAACCTAAACATGATGAACAGAGCATAGACTGATAATCTGGCAGGGATATTTTAAATAAACATAGCCAGCAAAGTGATATGACTAATCAAATGTAAAGCCACCATGAACATCTTATATAAATTGATGCTATTTTCTGCTCATTTTCAGTTCAACACATTACATCTGGCATGGGAAGCCAGCAGGGACCAACACACAGACAGACACACAGAATAAAATATTTCCCTCATCTGGGGGCAGGTGTTGCAGTTTATGGAGCGCAGTAAAGTTGCTGTATTTACTCTGAGCCAAGGTTTGGCAAGCAGGAGGGAACCAACACATGTGGAAAAAGGAAACAGAAATGGACTGAATAAAGTGTTTGTGTGTGGCTGTGCATGTAAGTGCCCTGTGTTGATGTCCCTGCGGTGGCTCCAACCTCAGGTTTGCCTGCGTACTTTGCTTAGTTTGGTTTCGGGGCTCACAGCTGCCCTGCTAAAGTGTTCAGTCATACACAACACAAGGCAAACTGATGATACATGCAATCTGTGGATGAACAGTGTTTTCCTTTGCTACTTTTTATATGCCGTGTTCCCAAAACTCTTTCATGTTTAGGAGCGCTAGGTCTTTGGAGTGAGCATGTCATAATCTGCAGCAAGGTTAAATGTGGTTGGAGTTTTTCCATTAGACTGTGGACTGGGAAAGCTTTGTGACTGCCAGTTTTTACCAGATATTATTTTAGAATTGTAATTATTTCTTCACTTAGATACTTTTATGTTCAATGAGCAAAAATGGCTGATTGGCATCTCTAATAAAGTTAAGTGAAATAGCCTTAAAGTAATATATTTACAGCAATAGCATAATCTTACACAGAAAAGGAAAAACTGAATCCAGCTTTTAATGTGAACAGTTATTCAGTATGGGGGAAATACATTGTTAAGAATTAAGTGTTAAAAGAAAAATCTGTGGTGCATCAATTAAAGGAGATAGCTACAAGTTTAACTCCTCCCGGCCAGGAGCAGCAAACTCCGAGTGGCATCTGAGCTCCTTTGCTCCCACCAATGCTCAAAGGCTTGACCAATGTTCACCCTCGTTTGGCATCCTTTTTTGTCTGCTTGATTCTGAGAAATGTAACGCTGAGACGAAGCCATTTCTTTAGTATATTATTTATATACTATATAATTATTTATCACTAAAATTAATACTTTTATTCAGCACCACTCTAGACATTCTGTGGATGTAATATTTTTGAAAAAAATTATCGTTTTGATGAAAAAGTTGTAGCTATGACCTTTAAGATGTCTAGAAAATAAATAGAACGGAGGTATTTATATTATTTAGAATGTACTGTTTTTATATTAGTGTGTCTATTAGTATTTGTATTAAAGTGTCTAGGAAGTTACCTTCTGTTTCCCAGGGTAAAAATATCTTGTTACACAAAAGCCAATTTCTGGTAGGCACGCTTTAATATAGAAAAGACAAGTTATTCAAGTAAGGCAGATGCATGTCGATATTGATGGGTTAGGCATTAGCTACACAAAAGTAGCTACTCATCTAAACTTGTCCCTGTGGTTATAGTATATAGTCAGAGCAATAATTAAAAAAGTTTACAGCAACTGGAACTAGGGCAAAGAATGTTATTTTCTTATCACGTACATTAAGTAAGTTTGTTGTTAGTTTGTTACTGTTATTGAACTGAAGCAAAGAGTGGTACCTTGGCATCACCAAGCCTCCATAGCAACAATTAACAACAATTTTTTTTAGGCCTTTGCACATGTTACCAGGGCTGCCAGTAATGGTGGGGGCCCCTGTATGCTTGTTCACTTTAATACCCCAAGGGAATGGATAATGTGCTTGCGTTTAATAGTCTAAGCAAAGTTCAGCCTGTAATGAAATCTTGTGGCACCAGATATTAAATTTCTATAATATTTCTTGTCTAAGTGAAGTCTTTTTAAAAAACAGGGTTGTGTCTCTCACTAGCTTATTAAAAACTTTGTATGTTACATAAACATAAGATATTATTTTGAGGTGTGTGCCTCCAAATTCTAATTGGATGTATGCAGAGTTTAACACTCTGTATCTATTTTAGGAATGCTCATTTGTGGTAAGAAAGGAAGCATTTTTTTTATTTGCCCTGTAGTATTGACAGAGTTTTCTTGGTGGCTGAAGGACAACATCTACTTACAAAAGCATTGAAAA
This sequence comes from Fundulus diaphanus, assembly GCA_037039145.1. NCBI lineage: Eukaryota > Metazoa > Chordata > Actinopteri > Cyprinodontiformes > Fundulidae > Fundulus > Fundulus diaphanus. Next base: position 41,363,681 of record CM073133.1, read on the forward strand.
AATCTCCATCACTTATACATGATTCATATGGCAGTGGTAAGCATAGTTGGTAGAAAACTTTCATTTGTCATGTTTCATTCAAGGATTTTATGCGCATTACGAAAAGAATGATGGAAATGGCAAAATTCGAAATAACTCCCTCAATTTTACAAAAAAAAAAAAGAAAACACTGTCAGCACTGTCCCTTTGCTTTTTCTGATGGACTACTTAGATTTCTGTCTTTTCTGTGTACACTGAGACAGAATTAGCTTTAAGTTTAATTTATATAAACATTCATGTAGAAAATGTTTATCTTCTTGTTTCTAATATTCAAAAACAGTAGATCCCTAAGCAAATGTTATCTACTGATGAGTGGATTTAACTGCAGAATCAACTGGTAATGCTTTATCGTATGTGGTCTTCTATTTTGAATCATCCTCAAGGGTCACAGGCTGCAAGCCTAAAATATATTTTGTTATTGTTGTTTTAGCAAGATTTGGTGAAGTTTAAACAAGCACATATCTCCCACGTCTTAAAATTAACCAAACGTTTGGCAGAGAAAATAATACCTTTTTTGTCTGATTGAATATTTAGTCGTACTTCTCCATTAAATACGTTTGTAAGGCAATGTATACATTTAGACAAACTATTCTGTCTAAAATGAGAAATGATGGTTAAGTAGATAAATTACATAGTTTCAGATATCAGCTAGTGGTAGCAGGAAAGACACTGAATGGTTTTGGGATGGGTTAAAAAGATAAGGTCTTTAACTGGATCAAAGGTTCATTTCATAGGCTTATTACAGGTCTTTATTTACATCAGTGGTTGTTATTTACCAATTGGTAATAGCATTAGGTACAGTTTGATTTCTGTGTCTTAAAAAATCTAAATGTTATACAAGCTAAAAAAAACTAACAAGAATTTTCTTGTCTTCCATTAGCTACTCCCCACTTACTTGCTTGTCTTACCCTAAAATAGTAAAATAAAGGATAAAGAAGAAAAAGGCAGACTCAAGACTGGGTTTACTTGCTTTGTATATTCTAAGTCTGTATGCTAGAGTTACATATTAAAACAGATGTATTATTAGGTTACATTGCAGCAAGGTCAGTAATATTGCTTATACTTTCCTCAAGCAATGACACTCCCATCAGTTCAGGTTATTTTTATTTATCTATAGTAATTTACAACACTATGAAGTTCCAAGACAACTCCTGGTTTATAAAGCTGGGATCATAGCAAGGGTGAATGTCATCAGGCCGTTCATGTTACACAGTCATGGACGAAATTGTTGGTAGTTCTCTGTTGATGAAAGAAAATCCCACAATGATCACTGAAATAACTGAAAACTAACAAAAGTAATAATAAATAAAAATAATACTGAAACTCAACCGATAAAAATCAGACATTGCTTTTGAATTGTGGCTAAACAAAATCACCTTAAAAAAAACAAAAAACAAAAAAAATGAAACCGGCCTGGACAAAAGTCATATACCCCAAGAAAAGATTGAAAATAATTTGAGCATAGGGACATGTTAAACTGAGGTGTGTCCTCTAATTAGCATTATAGAAGTCTTCAAGCTTGTAACCAGTCAGTCTATCTATTTAAAGGGTTAAAAGTAGTCTCTGTGCTATTTGGTGACATGGTGTGTACCAACATGGATCACAGGAAGCAAAGAGTAGAAGGAACATTATAGACGATTATGTTAAAGATAAAGGCAATCTCCAAGCACATGACTGTAGCCAACCTCCCTGGATTTGGCTGCACGAACAAAATGGATGACAAACTGAAGAAAAAGATAATACAAATGGTAACCAAAGACCCTAGAGAAAACTCCAAATAAATGAAAGGTGACCTCCCAAGGTCAATGTCAGTGTCAGATTGCACCACCCATCACTGTTTGAGCCAAAGTGGACTTCATGGGAGAAATCACCATTTAAAACAAATCATAAAAAAGCAAGATTGGAATTTGCCACAATGTATATTGTAAAGCCACAAAGCTTCTGGGAGAATTCCCTTTGGACATATAAGACAAAACTGGAGCTTTTGGGCAAGGCACATCAGCTCCATGTTCGCAGACACAAAAATAAAGCATACTTAGAAAATAACACTGTCCCTACTGTGAAGGGTCAATGTCACCCAATTGTACCTTTCTAAAATCATCAGACTGTTAAAGCAGAAATATACTGAGGGAGAAGTGAGAATTGTATACACTGACTCTGATTTAAAACAAAGAGGCCCCTTTCACATCAGCCCTACTATAATTTGCTCACTTGGAGGGGAGATGAGACTGCCTGATCTGCTTCAAAGGTTGCCTTACAACATTAAAATTTTGGGCTTTTTGAGGAATTGCCATGGCAAGAACGATGATAAGGACTTTAAAGCGCAAATCCGCAGACTTTTGACTGCAGTGAAATTATTTTTATAGGTTCTCTCACACACACAGGGGCCACAGGGTGGTTTGATCAAGGGCCGTGAACAAATTTGGTAAACCAAAACACTCTTTAGAGACAGAACCTAACTGCTTTCAGCATGTGTAAAATAAGAGAAAGCTTCACTAAATCCACGATCTGATTTAGGTTATCAAATACAGTGCATTTGTCTCCATATAAAGATGAAGTGTTTTTTTCTTTATCTTTTGTTTCCTTTTTAAATAGTAAAATTACACTGCGGTTTGACCCACTCTGTCCATGGTGGTCCTTAATATTAATGTTGTCACAGTTTGAAGAATACATTTTCCCTGGACTTCCTCTAAGAAAACCTTCTTGTTTCTCCTCTCCCTTGGCCAATCAGTGAACAGCAGTATGTACACGTCACATCTTGCCCCTATTCTGTTCTTCAGCTCGGGAATGAAAAAAACTGTATTTGAAATTGTTGCATAGCGGGTGGACCCAACTACAGTGGGGCCAAATGTAATCAGTATGAAAGGGGCTGTAGTTTTAGTGTTGTCCTCCATCTGTATGATTAATTTTGCTTCTCGTTGTGTTTTAAGTCTTATATCTATCCTTATTTTTACAGCTGTTTCATAGTTAAACAACTTTGTAATATAAATTAAATGTTGTTTTTTTAGGGCTGGACGATAATTCAATAAGAATATATATTCAACGATAAACATGTGGTTCAATAGAAAAAAAAAGGAATCGATAAAAAGTTCAATAAAAGAACAGTTTTCCTTCCTTTTGCATTCTAGCCTATCATGAAGGTTAATACTACAGTCATTACATCCTCTAAACCAATTACAAGCATAGACCCAGGAACACTCCTTACCAAGCTTCAAAGAGTTCAGAGAGCACATCTTCTTTTTTATAAGACTTGCAGTTTTGGTAAAAAGTTGGTTGAATAAAGGGTTGGATCATGATGCCAATAGCCATCAGCCGCTTCCTTGTTTTATCCCCTGCTGCGCATGCACAGTGTATTTCCTCTGTTATTAAAAATAAACACAATAGGCCTTATTTACTAGAAAATTGAGCAAAAACAAAGCGAAGACACCAAAATGATAAGTAATATGCCAGCAGGACATGATGATCTTTCATAAAAACTGACGTATAAATATGTATAAATAAAAAAAAAAAAGTCAAATAACATTACTATGCACTTTTAATGTTCAAAAGAATTGTTGTTATTAATTGGCCTTGGACTAATTAATAAATCTGTCTGAAAGATGGATGGTACTCTTCCTTCTCGTGCCGTATATCTGGGAATGTGAAAATTTAAATAATCAGAAGGATTGACTTTTATAATAGCATAGTCCTCCTGCAGCCAGGTTTCTGTGAGACAAAATAAATCAATGTGATAATCACAAATCTATTCATTAACTAACACCATGTTTGAATAGGGAGACCTTATGTTCAGTAATCCAGCTTTAATAGTTTTTTTTGGTTCAAGTTGAGTCTTAAGAACTTTTATTAAATTCCCATGATTTTCTGCTTTTAAATCAGTTTTTAATCTATTTGGTTTTGACCATGGGCAAGACATTGTCTCAATGGGTTGGTAACAGAACAGAACCTGCAGAGAGGTGTGTTAAAGTATGGCTCTGCTTCTTGGTCTAGACCCTGGCTTGTTGGCATTGCCTATGGTTGTCTATTGAAGATTGAAACTGAAAGAATTAAAAATAAAAGCAGAAATATATAGATGGTCCAATAAATGTATCACTAAAATGATTTAAAAACAGTGATTTAAAAATGCTTAAATACATTTGTTGGAAATAAACATAGAAAAAGAAAACATACGAAGGTTGATTAAAAAATATGGTAAAGTAAATAAATTAGATAAGTTTTAACGAAGACAATAAATTACATTATATTTTTGTAAATTCTTAAAAATGAATTGGTACATTTTAAGGGTATTGGTTTATTTATTGAATAATTTACATATCTCCGCTTTGATTTTTAATTGTATCAGTGTTGGTCCTCCATCCTTTCAGCCATAATTTAGGTACCACTTCACTGTTTGGTAAAACAGTAGATCAGATAATACTAATAGTATAAGTGTTAATATCTGTAATGGAAGTTATCCACCTTAGTCACGTAAATATTTTATTTTAATTGTTGATCTTTAATATGTTATTGTGTGCTTCAATTTTGCCTGTCAATTAGCTCATGATAAAGATAAATCTTTCTACAGAGTGACAATTAAAAATGATTTTATACAAAAAAACAAATGGGGCTCTGGTGCATACAAAATTTATATTTTTACAGTGTAACTAAGGATCTGGTTATTCAGTAGCAGCTGGTTTGTTTCATTGCCTGATTTTTTATTGGCTGACTTTATTGGCTGATCAGCATTGATATTCTCCTGCATTGACTTGTACCGCAGCAGAACAGAGCGTTGTGTGGCACAGAATTGCGCAGCTAGAAGGGGGAACTCAGTCCGACAGAACCCTGTCACTGGGCTGTTCAGCAAGCAAATAACAACTGGCAAATGTCCAGCTAGCAAATAACAACTGGCAAAAGCTTGCTGTTTGGAGGTTTATTCACTGCAGACAGGAGCTTGACCTTTTTACATTGCTCTCAAACATTCGTTTCATACTGTTAGCTTAGCATGTAGCATTGTTAAGCATGTTTTTTTTCTGACCAACCGCTCTTTTTGAAGGAAAGTTCCTCTGATCAATATATTTTTACTCAAGTAAAACTAAAAAGTTGTCAGCCAAGAAATTACTCAAGAGTAAAAAAGTATTCAGTAAGAAAGCTACTCTGTAGGGTTCTGGTTAGTACTGAGTAACTAATTATAAGAGCTGATGATTTAATATTTAAAATGTATGTGATAGACAGACAAAAATATAAGGTTATGTGCAAATTCTGGTATTTTAAAGACAAAAATGAAAAAATATACAAAGAATAACATAATCGCAAAGTAAATACAGGCAGAAGAAACTGTAAATATTTTTGTCCCTGGTGCACTTTTGGTCAAAACAAGTATTGTTTATTCATGAAGTTACTTGCAGTAGGTAGAATAGCCAGAAAACTTTACTCAAGTAAGAGTAGCGATACTTGAGTTATCATATGATTCAAGTAAAAGTATAAAGTAGAGTGCAGTAAAACTACTCCTAAATGTACATTTGGTTCAAAAAGTTACTCAAGTAAATATAACTAGTTTCTAGCCTCCTATGGTCAGTTTATATTGATTTTGACGCAAATCAGTACCATTGAATAATTCATTTTTTTTAGTATTGATTATATTGAGGTTATTTTGACGACCTTAATTACAAGTAAGAAGAAAGGAATTTGATAAGGAAGAAAGGAATGAACAAAATAAGGAAGGAATAATGCATAGATAGGATAGGAAACAAGGAATAAAAGGCTAGAAGGAGGGACACAAGGAACAATGGAAGGAAGAGACACCAGATATTAAGGATACAAGAAAGGTAAGAACGTAGGAAAGAGGGAGGTTACTGGGAAAGAAATGACAGTCAAAAAAGGACAAAATGAGGGACAAAAAGAACTAACACAGGGCACAAAGTTTGGAAAGGCAAAAAGGAGGAAGCAGAGAAAGAAAGACATGTTGACTGAAACAAGAAATGGTACAAGGAAGAATGGAAGGGAAAAAATAAAGAAATGAAAAAAGAAGAAAAAATGTATACAGGGGAGGAATGAAGAACATAAGGGACTGTTAGAGATAAGGAGGAATGAAGGAAGGACACAGAGGAAAAGACAGATTTTAGACATTAGGAGAGGAAATAAATTTAGGAATTCTGAAAATGTATAGGTGTGGAAACCACTAAATCATAATCTAATGCTTTTCCAAATAAGTAAATACTATTTAAAATTTGAAGGGAAAATAAATGATAAATGAATGTGAAATTGTTTTCAAAACAGTCATTGCAAGATCTGGGTCCTTTGTATGATTTAATTTATAGTATAATCTGACATTTTACAATTATATGGACACTTCGTTTTTACATGGAGACAACAGTTTAAACTCGGCAGTATGCAATGAGGGCTAAACTAAACAATGAGAAGAAAAACCTCATATCAGCATTTAATTTGGTAACTTTGTATTTGGAAACCTAACGTTTATTTAATGAACAACCTCCCTCCACAGCTAAAGTGATACACGGCCCTGATCTGCATGTATCACATTTACATTTCGTTGTGCTGCAAGTTTTCGAAACAAGAATAAGTTTAGGCAGAACTCTGAAACTGGGTGAGGAGAAAAAGGCTGATGAGGCTTATTCATCAGCTTTGTCATGGATTTATAGGAGGCAAACACCAGGGGAGAAAAGGAGCTGATGACGAGGCTCGGCGAGGCAGCATGTTCACCGTGTTAGCAAGGAAATACAGAGGGGGTTAGGGCTGATAATGCTTATTGAGGCTGCATGTGTGAATGTGTGTGTGCTCTGGGTTAGGCTGCACATTTGCTTTGCAGTATGAGGGATTAGTGGTGGCTCCATAGAGAAGATATTTGTTAACACTGGCTCCAGTGGAGAAGGCAGGGAGGGGAGCTAACAAGAAGGATGTAACAATGCTGTAAATTTCTTAAGTAGCATACCAGCAGCAGTAACAGATCACTTTGATTAAATCTAGGATGCTGTATTTCTGTAAACAAAAAAGAGAGATACAGTTGAATTGGTACCAAAAATCACCAACAACAGAAATGTTTTTCAAGGCTGGCTCATCTTCCTGTGTTAATTTTTTGGAAGAATTGTTTAATCTTAAATCTTTGATTTTAGACGATGTAACTGTGAGAAAAAGTTCTTCAGTTCATTGCTTTTCCTAGATGTGCTATATTGTCTTCCCACTACTCTTATTTCGGATAACTTATCTAGACCCACTCATCTAATATAGTCCGAGCAAGAGCATTCATACTATTTAAAGTTTTTCCACATTTTGTCCCTGTCTAATCACAGACATTTGAGGGGAATTTTAGGTGACAAACCAACACAAAGTAGCACATCATTTAGAAGTGGAAGGAAAAAGATACCTGGATTTCAAATTTTATTAAAATGAGCACGATGCTGCCACCACCATGTTTCAAAGTGTGGTGGCTAGTGTGTTGGGGTCAGTGTTGTATAAAGTACTGAAATCTCGGAGTCAAGTAAAAGTATAAGTACCTCTCCAAAATATGACTTTGGTAAAAGTCCAAGTAACTGACTGAAATGTTACTTGAGTAAAAGTCTTAAAGTATCTGAAATGTCTTGTACTTAAGTATGAAAATTACTGTAAAAATAGATGTACTCAAGTAATGTAATGAAAAGTATAAGTAAAAAGTAAAACAAAGCACATGCAGTTTGAATGACATTTTTTAGATTTTGGTCAACTTTGAAAGTCAAATTCACTTAAAATAATATAAACAACCAAGTGCAGGAGAAATTTAGACCAAGTTTAGACAGAAAATACAACCTTTTTGTAAGCTTTCAGTTTTCCTTCTTCAAGCAAGGTCAGTGCTAAGCAACCAACACACAACCAAGTGCAGGCAAAGGTGGTGTATACTAAGAACATGGTGAAGTGATAAACCAGGCTTAGTTAACCTACAGGAAGTGGTAAACCTGCTAATAGATACACCTGCAGGCTGGCCAGCTGACAGCTTTGCTAGGGCCCGGGACAACACAGTCTTTTTGGGCCCCCCCTCTACACCTGCCGCCAACACACACACACACACACAAATCTCTGTATTTTATACTGGATATTTTCATCCCAGCTATTGAATTTAGTGCACTAGATGATCTTTTCTTCATAAGAGAACAGCAAGCACTGCAGCCAAAATATGGCATTTTTTGACCTGCTGTATATCAGCCAGCCCATAACAAAGTTTCCCTTCCATTGCAGGAGGTAGAATATGTTAGATACTTTGGGAATTCTCTGCCCTCTGAATCTGCTAGCTCCGGCCCTGGTTTATAATAATTTATTAATGGACAGTGTGGAAATCCATGGACAATAAAACCAATGTAAATAGTGTTCATTTGTTTTATTTGTCTTTATCCTAATTCTAGAAGTAGAAATAGTCAAATGAATAACACTATTTTGTGGAACCTTAATCATACTATTATAACTACGCAAAGGTCTAAACAAGAGTAGCAACTGCCTCAAATGGTCGAAAGTAAATGAAAGCAACAATAACAACGAAATAATGGTAAAAGTGACACTTTCACATTTTTCAGATGGCTGTGGCTAAGAATCTGAATTTTTATGACCTACAGTCTTTGCTTTTCCATCTTTCCAGCAGTCTTCAGAACTCCTGCCTGGCACAGAGTATTTAGTTTTATAGAGGAGATTAGGTTTTTGTTGATAAAATGCGTTATACTTCAGAATTAAATGCTATTTTGAGATATTAACGTTGTTTACTTACATTTCTCAAGTTCAACAATTCAAAACTCTCTCTGCTGCTTCTGATTAGAACTGCATTAAGCAGCTTTCACCTATTTTAGTGCTGATAATATTTAGTTTCTTAACTGGGACTAGTTTCGTAGTCTAGTATTAATTGTGGTAACCCAGAAATCTCGTGCTCCAAGCACGTACGCACACGTAATAGAAAACAGCCAATCAGGAAGAGGGAAGGCGGGATTTAAGATAGCACAACCAATGAGAGTGGAGTTAAAGGGGGGTCTCTACCTTGTCAATCAAAGGCCAGGCGCGTTAGTGATTGGCTGCGTGGAGTGCCGGGCCCCGCCCCCGCTGGCGCATAGCAACTTTGAAATGACACGCCGAGCGCTTCAAACGGAGGCGCTCCGGTGCATGTACGCACGTCTGGCAGAGCCAAATCGACACTTTTTTTGTAACGAGTAACTAAACCAAACATTGAAAATGTATCGGAGTAAAAGTATGCAATTAAGTTATAAAATATAGTGAAGTAAAAGTAAAAGTAATCAAAAAAAAATTATACTTGAGAAAAGTACAAAGTACTCCAAAATATACTTAAGTACAGTAGTGAAGTATTTATACTTCGTTACTATACAACACTGGTTGGGGTGATGTGTAGTGTTACAGTACTTTTCCTCCACACATAGGGTTTTGCATGTTGAACAAAAAGTTATATTTTGATTTCACCTGAGCAGAGCAAGTTCTCCAACATGTTTGGTATTGTATGTTGTTTGGAGTAACTGAGATACACTGAATAAGGGACTTCTTATTCTTTGTTTCCACAATAGCTTTTTATCTTACTACTCTTCCATAAAGCCCAGATTTGGGGTACGCAGCTAATACTTGCCCTATCTTTGTAAGACATTTGAAAACCAATTCTCTTTCTTCCTCATTACAATTATGTAGATGCTAGATTGTATCAAGCAATCCAATAACATCCCAAATATAGAATGAATACCTTTGCATGGAACTGTCACTCCTCTGTAGATGCTCTTTGTTGCTTTGGTGGCCATGTTGTAGAGTTGGATGCTTCTTGTTCATCTCATCTTAGTCAACTCGTGACTATTCCCTTGTACCGTGTGCTTGATTTGTAGCCTTTGGGTCAGCAGTGATTGCAGCACCTTTATTTGTATCGTATCATATCAGATGGAACATGGCAAAAGCTTGCTGAAAAAATCTTAATTTTATCAGCTCCAAATGATGAAATGTGGCAAAATAAACTTTGATTAAAAAATACCTGGACTAAGCATATCGGCCGATATCGATCTGATACTAGTGTTGAATGAATACACCGTGTACCGTGCCATGCGAGTGAAGTTATCAGGCTTGAAATAAATATTGTTAAAAAAGTTCTTTAGTATAGAGTTTACTAACCCGCAACTTACGCATTGCAGATGCTGCATGTTGTTGGCGTATCAAGTTTGAAATGTTTCCAAATTGTAGACTTGGCTCGGTCCGGCATTGCTCCATGTTGCTCTGTGTTTGCTCATCGCTAGCTGCTTTGCATGCTCTGCAAAACCGCTTCTATGTCCATGGACCACCATGGACATAGAAGTGACTAGATTGACATATCTGTATCGCTGTGCATGATATTAATAAAAAAATAAATGACTAGATCAGAATGTTGGATTGGCATCAATCATCCGATATCCAATCCCGCTAATTAGTCAATATTGGAGCCGATATCCGATCTGGGTATCGGATCGGTACCTCTATAAAAAGTTTTTATCCTCAACTGAAAAGATTGCACATGCTCTCAGAGAGTGCTAAATGCTACATCATCATCAGGATTTTGTCTGACACAGTGTCATGTGGTAAAAGCCCTTCATTGCAACCTAAAAGAGGAAGGTAATTTCTTTAGGTAAATTTTTTATGAATCCCCCCATTTTTGCTGCAGTCAAAGGCTGGTATTACTTTGGAAATGCTGGAAGAATGCAGGAAATTGTCATGTTTTAGGAGAAACTAGATCAGAACTTTTTTTTTTCCTTGGAAAGTTTTTTAGGAATGACTCAGTTGTCAAAACTGTCATAGTGCAGTAATTAAGCACTTTTGAACTGTTGCTTTATTCAGCACATCGTGTCAGCTTTACAACCATCAAACCAAGTCTGCTACTTGAATTCTGGGTCTACAATTGATGTTATGGAAATACTACTGCTTGAAGACTATTTACACAACATTTGCTCAGGCTTCTGGCGATTCCGGATGCAGTGTCTGAGCCCTGCACTAAAATAAACAGGCTGTGAATGTCTGGGAGTCTCTGTGTGTTTGTGAGTGCTGTGTTGTGTCAAGGAGAGGAGGGGTGCAGGTGAACAGCTTGCGAGGGCCAACAGTTCCGCGGGGCAGTCTCGCGCATCACTTGACTGCCATACGATGAAGGCCTATGCACAAATGAACTTGTTAAGCAAATGAGTGAACAAGCAAGAGAGGTTGGGGAATGGAAGAGGG
>CM073133.1:41379897-41402397 GCA_037039145.1 Fundulus diaphanus
GTTCCTAGGCAAAACGGCACTTATCATGGCGACCGCTGATGCACTTCAGCTTTGGCTAAAGAGTCCTTGCTCTATAAGGGTAATCGGATCGAGCCTGAATTTTGTAGCTAATATCCAATCTACGCATTTTGTAAAGGTTGTCCTGCTGATACATATTTTATCCGAGTCCGATATCTCTTAAAAACTTCCATTATTACAATTTGCACACCAAGGATTTTTGTTGTCCTGGTAGTTTCAGGGTATTGTCAAAAAAATGGATCTTTGGGTTTCCAACTGACCAGTCACCTGTTAGAGCCAGCTAAGATGAAAATCAGCTAGTACAATTTCTCTGTATACAAATCCTTGTTTAGCGTGCGAATTAAAAGCAGAATCAGCTATCAAACAGGCCAGCATTAACTCATACAAATATTTGCAGACAAAATACATTTTTAAATGGCACTGTTGCTGTTCATGATCCCCTACAAACATTTCAAAACATTGTGGCGGGTTGCCGGTTTGATCCCCCGCTCCGACTGGTGGTGGTCAGACACCGGCCTGCCATACCTCGGCCATACATCGGCCTTGATCATGTCAGTACTTTTGACATGGTCAAGTCTTACAGTTTTATCAGCGTATCATTTGGGAGGATATGAAATGTATGGCAGCCTCGCCTCTGTCAGTCTGCCCTCAGGGTGTGAATGTGTGTGTGAATGGGTGAATGACTGAATATAGTGTAAAGCGCTTTGGGGTTGTCGGACTAGTTAAAGTGCTATACAAGTACAAGCCATTTACCATGTTTACCATTTCTCCTTGTTACTTGTTATTCAAAGTTATTCAAGATTTAAATACATGTGTATTGTAAGATTCGTTTTTCACTACAGATGTTTGTTTCGCTGACTGACTCAGTGCTTGAAGAAATGTATCCTGTAAGTGACCCTTAGCTGAGTGGCTATCTTTTCCACCTTTTATCTAACAGCATCCGTCTCTCTCTCATCTTGCTCCTGACACCCAAGCCATTGGACTCAATTAATCAACCATGGAAGGGGATTTATTCATTCGCTGCCCAATGGCATCCTTTGGTATGTGGCCCCAGTGGTAGCAGGTTGAGAAGCTACGGTCCACACTGTCTTTAGGCCTATTACTCACACCTCACAACCCCCTGATAAAAGATGCTTTCAGCTGCCCAGTTTTGGGGGGATCCGGTAGGCTTTTTGTGCCATAATAGCCAAGTGGATTCAGTCAGCACAGACAGACATGTTTACTAAACTCTGCATAGGTGCAGCAGGGGAGATTATGTGTGCCATTTGGAATAAGTGGAAGGGAGACCATTGGCTGAGAATCCTGGACTAAATGGCAACATGTTGTGTTGTCTGTTTGACAGGAATCTTTTCAGCTCTTTGCACTGGCTGTAATGTTGGACTTAACATAACAGGGAGAGGAGAAACTCACACAAAACAGCCACAGAGGGAGTTTCACCATTGATTTATACAACATTCATATCTGTGTTATTATGATTTATACATACATTTATGGGAAATATTAGTTATGAACATCAACACCATGACAAATATCACACAACAAGTAAGTCTGAGTTTAGCATGTCAATGTCAGAAGTTGTCACTGGCCCTTCAGGTGCTTCTAGCTGTATAATTTCAGACTTGCAAAGCTTATTCTTGTGCAAAAGGTGTTGAGACCTTTAGTCTTCTTCAGAGCTGTTTGTATAAAGGCTGGTTTACATAGCAGGATTATTAGCCCAATTATACTCCCCGATCTATCACTTCCGACAGGCCCCAGCAATCTCTTAACAGATATTCCTGCCATGTGTGGTGTGTTAAAAGTGATCTAGTCTGTAGAACGTCGGGACCTTCTCCAACCTCAACTCAGGGATATTCAGCAAGTTGGATTGTCTTAGCCCGATATCCTAGCGTGTAGGTTGTCCCTTGAGGACAAACGAGGACACAACCTGTTGACTGTGATGTGTAGCCAATCAGAAAGCGAGGTGCGGGAATCCCGAGAAAAGAAAACACAGCTAAACTCTATACCACAGTGGAGCAAACATAGAGCCCTTGTTCTTGGTCTCCACTCCTTTAACCAATCCCTCTTCTTTTTCTTTTACTTTCTTTTTACAGTTAAAATTAGTCCATAAACTATCGCCGTTATTCTTCCTCATTGTTCATGTTTATTTACTCTGAACACACGTTTAATCTTGGGAGGTTTTGCAAGATTTCCCCTATGGCATCTGAATGATCCTGAATGAAATCTGTTCATGTGTGGTGTGTTGTGCTTGCTGCAGACTGGACACCACACACTGTACGAACAAACCTGTTATATCTACGATTTTTTTATCATTACATGTGGTGTCGCTCAGGCTTTGAAAATGGGCCGACTATTTTAAAAGCCCTGTGAACCAGCCTTAACCTAATGTGAGGATAGATCCAAAGCTACTTATGTGAATCAGACCATTGTCATCTCGCTCAGCCCTGAAATGTAATCAACTGCTTTACACTGACATATCTGATATTCCTCCTATTCCTGAATGCACCCTGCCAAACAAATGACAACAGTCTTTGATGTGGACACTGAAAAAAGATGGCAGCTAGATTTTTAGAGGAAATTAATTAAATTTTAATTTTTTCAACCTATGAAACATCAGAGAGAGACAGAGAAAAACACTGAACCTTGGTTATGACTGGTGGAAGTATGCAACACTGCAATCATCCAAATAAAAAGGGAAATAAAAATAACATAACAATATGAACGTATTGAAGTTATTTTAGGTTTTTACTGCCAGCTATTTTTTGAAAGTACACCCAATCTCACTGTACATTTTCATTAAAGGCCATATATACCAAGTGGTTTGACTTTTCTGTTTTCAATATTAAACAGATGTTTGTTGACAGAACATTTCTTTCAAGCCATTGCTGCTGCACAACCTTGGTTACTTGTCTAAAATTGTGCAGTTTATGAAAATGGATGATATTTTTCTCTCCGTATACCATATAAATGATGATCTAATAGCATGTATGTTTATATACGTTTATGTAGCTAACTTTATAAAAGCTGCTTTATAAAAGCAGGGTTCCTCCATAGTTTGAAAAAGTCTGGTAACATATAGAGTTTGATTTATGTATTTAAAATAAATCAAAATGCAGGGGGAAAAAAAACGTCTGTTGTAAAACTGTATTGCTTATCCCATTCTTTAGTTTTAACCGTCCTTTCACCCATTCATCTGGACTATGTCTGAAAGCTGTAAGGGATTTTTGGTGGAAATTTAAAAAAATGGCATTACCTTTTTTGATGTCTAGAGTTTGAACTGGTGAGATAAGCCCTACAGATGTTTGTTCTTAATAACGTCTTAATTAAAAAAAAAGAATAATAGTGGGGACTGAGAATGGGTCATAGTTGCAACTGAATTTCCTGTTTGTCTTGTCGTTACATAACATTTCTCTCTATTTATAATAAAAAAAAACAATGAGAAAAGCTCAAGGGTAACCAACAGACTATTTACTAGACGTCTGTGCTGAGAGAATGTCCTGAGTTCAGAGACAAGGTCCACAGCTGTGTGGTCAGTGGCTTGACAAAAATATCCACAACAAACAATTGAAACTGAAAGATATCAGCAAAACAGTTTTCAACATGGTGATGACAAAAATATCATGACATGGCATGATTTTTTATTTTGGGAGAAAAAAAATATTTCACCCTAGTTTTTGGGAGCTTGGGCATACCTTATAACATATCAGTCATAACATGTGTCCCCCTCTGCCCCCCCTACCAGATTTTGCTTTGTTGCCTCAGGGCAACAACATGCTATAAGAGTACTAAAACGCCAAGGTTTTCTATATTTTTATATAAGTGAAATGAAGAACAAACAAGCCATAAATGCATTAGAAGTTTTATTTCAACAAGCAATCGGGGACCGGAATGGGTGTATTGGGTCCTCTTCTCTTCTTTTCTTCATACTCCCCAGGAATTGTGGAACTGGTACAACCTCTCTTACGCTCCAGATTCTTGCCACTTCTGCACAAGCTTTCTGCGATATACGATAGACTTATAAAGTCTATCTTTATATAGACGTATAAAGCTTCATCTGTTCCTTTTTTGTCATCCCATTGGTGCTGCAGTCTCTCTTGTCGAGCAGCCAGGCAGTCACGATCATCATGTCAATAAAGTGGAACATCAGCCGGTGATACCACTTCTTCGACCTTATTTTATTGTGGTACAGTGCAAGGAGAGAGTCCAGCAGGTCCATTCCACCCATATTCTCTGACCATAGCAGGACAGGGGGCTTTGATTGTTTTCTTTTACTTGCCATCCCACCTATCAACCTCGGTGACTGGGTATGCTCCATTGAAATTACTGAGAAGACTGACTGAACGCATGCAAGGATGTTTCTCCAACTATGGCAGTCTTCAGTTCAAAAGATCCACGTCCAGCTCTCTTCAGCTAAGCATCACACATCAAGTTGACACCTGGTAATCTGTTGCTACGAACAGTACCAGTAGAGTGAATTCCCTGCTGAGCAAGTGTGAGTACGAGAAGGACACTCGTAAACCAGTCGTCAAACACCTTGTAGTTCTGCTGCTTGGGCATTGGCTGAGCCAAGCGGAGGACAACGTTGCCACTTGCTCCTACATCTGGCAGTTCAGGGGGTTGCACAACTCTGTGTAGATCTCAAAATTGTGTGGTACACCGTCAGAACTAGCCAAGACAAGCATCTTGTAGCCCTATTTCTTTGGTTTTGCTGGCAGGTATTGTTTGAGTCTATTTTCTGTGAGTAATAGTAGATAGTACAGCAAAAAAATTGATTATGGTGATGACTATGCATCTCTGCACTTCTCCATCCATGAGAATGTTATTGTTCAAACAAAAGTGGTCTAACTGCGCAATGTTGCCCTGAGGCAACGAATGAAAAACTACCATTTTAGTAAATAAATAAAGACAAAAAGTGTCTTTACTCAATCAAATATGCTTCTTCAAACATTAATGCACATCACAGATATTATTTATACAAAGTTATATAAATTTAAAAATGATAAAGGGGGAAATTTATCTTAACTTCTGCTAGCAGTATGTCCAAGCCGGCTATGGTTCCAAAAAGGACTGTTTCACCCCCAGAGGAAAGGTCAAAGTCACACCCACCTCAAATTTCATTGGTCACAGACTTATCACCAGACTTTTAAAGTAATGTTTTATTTTTAAAAAATTAAAGGGGCAGTGTGAGGGCAACAATAGTGGTTTGTTGCCTGAGGGCAACACCATGCCATAGAGGGTTAAGACAAAATTATTGGGTTACAACTATTAAAGCCTACACTTATATTTCAGCTTCTCTGTTTTCCACTGGAGAAAAACTGGAGAAATGTCTGCACTGTACTAATAATGTGCTCTGATCCTGCATATGTATGTGCAGAACATATGATTTGCCTTGAGCGAAAGTATAAACTTCCATGACCATGACTCTACACCAACATCACTGCTATCACATCTAAACATGCCCTGTAAAATTAGATTGTGAATCTCAAAAAGTCCAGCATTTTTCCGATTGGTGAAAACTCCATGCTCCAGCACGTCCAGGTTGTGCTCACAAAACTTTTTAGTGTGGATGCTGTTATTGAATGAAGAAGACTCAGGGTGTTTTACATTAGTCCATGTAATACAAAGATGTGAATGCTGCAAACTTGAGCTAAATGCATTCCCATAGCCATGTTTATGTTGCATTGTTGGATGCTGTAGCATAACAAACTAATACATAATGGTGGCACATCTTCTCCCTAAAGCATACAGCCCTATACAACTTTTTTTTCAATTTAAGGTGACAATGGAAGTTCTCTAGAGAGTAATAACAGAGAGTAACGCTGGGCTCACCGATAAAACGGTGCGGGTTACGGTCCTGAACCAGCGAGGCTTGCCTGCAAACACCGACTCACACTGCTCCTAGGAAAACACCGGCTAGCTACGGCTCTGGCTGCGCAAGATGTTGCTATCCCTCATAAATGAAAACAGCTATGGTTTTTGTTTTCTAGAACATAAAGTGTTATCCATCCGCATAAATATCTTATTTCATTCGCCAATAGCCCCACTGTTTCCTCTGGTTTCCGTTTTGCCTTTTTGCCTTTTTGCTTTCACTCAAGTTAGCGTAAGTTGGTGGGCGGAATATATTCTGAAATTCACCGGAACTCTCTCATGTCTGGCGCCTGACTTTTGTTGTTTGGCTTGTGAAAACGGGGCCGCTGCGGCGTCCGGCAGAAATAAAAACCTTGGGGAATTTTCTGCAGTGCTGCACGGCCTTGGTAACTGGAGCCGCACCGGGGCTAATGTGAGTGTACACACTGATTTTAACAATTTGGGTTCCTTGCAGCACCCGCACCGAATCTGCACCGTACTGGGACTCAGTGTGAGCTCGGCGAGATGCTAGCTGTCCAGAAGCTGCTAGGAACCAGTTTAAATAATAATTCAAAGTCACGTTTTTTCTATAAAAAATAGTAAAACCCTATATTACAGTAAGTGATCTCTCAAATACCTGCTCCTAACATTAATCTTCCATAACCGCTCTTGGCGGTAAGGCTTGAGAATGAATATATTGAATGCTGTTCTTATGTTTTTATATATTAAAATATATTTCCTAAAGGAAAATCAGGATTGGTTACAACTGGTATAAGGAGGTAAACAAAAATCGGAGAACCAGAACAGGGTACACAGTTCTGACTGGTACATCTCTGCAAACAACACAAACCTGCATTTGTTTGCTCAGACAAGCAGTGTGAACCTTCACAGCACACATATTCAACCAAGATAGCTTCCCCTGAGAGAGAAACGAGAAGGCTGGTAGTGTTAGTAAAATGGCATCCCTCCACAGGAGGAGCATTTAATAAAATTCTTTCAGACAGCAAATGACATGCACAGTGAGCAGTTGCACAATAATAACAAGTCACGTTTCTGTTGCGATTATCAGGCTTCTGCAGAGCATCACACGTTACTGACTGCTTTCATTTTGCAATTGTATGAGACGACGGGAATAACGGGTCGCGCTTAAGGTGGAAGTATTACAAGAATCTGTCAAATAAGAATAAGAAGTGCAAATAAAAATGCTGCGTGGTAATATTGTCTGGAGGGGGAGCTTGGGATGTGTATGTGTATTTCTTTATATTTTTTTTTTGCACTACGTGTAAGGAACTTTGCTTGTTCTGCTACGATCCAGCATATTTTTCTACTTCCAAGATTTGACTTCAGCTGGTTAGGGAATGTCTCTCAACTTTGTTCTGTTTTCTTTCAAACATACCTGCTGGGTTCTTAATCTTCTGCTTTCGGAAGGTTGTCTTTCTCTTTTGATAAATTAAAATCTCGACATAAAGTAGCTGCCATGCTTTTCTTTCTTGGCTTGTTTTAAAAACAGATTTTTTAAATATGTTTTTATTGAAGAAAGAAGAAAATCATGGTGGGAGTACTATGCTGCTTGGAACTTTTTATTTGCTACATGTCTATGAACGAAGATATGTGAGGAGAACCATGAGGAATAAGTAGAGGAAACAGATGACAAATGTTAATAATAATGAAATTCTTCATAAATAATATGCACTGAATTAACTTTGTGATTAACATTTTTCTAGACTGCTAAGATGACTGTACGCAGATATCTAAATCAAATATCCAAGAACCTTCGGAAACAGGTGCAGGAAACTGAAATCTGAAAAGACTAGCACTGATACGTCCATTCAACATTGTTGACCTTAACCTTTTTGCAATGAACCAAGGGATAAAGTCTCCAAATTAACACCAAATAAGCTTGTTACTTTGGCCAAAAGAGCTTTAACTTTTCACTTTTTTTAAATAGTGGAAAGCATTGTGTTTGGGCCACAGTTTTGTTGTGCTCCATCTCAGCTGTGAGGGAAGAGAAGAAATGACGCTGCTGTAGAAAGAGGAAATATGAAAACCTTAAAGAACAGCTAACTACTACGACTTCAATACAACCAGTGTGTTTATAAGTGAAATTCCACCAACCAGTTTGAAAACACTTCATGGATTTGATATTAAGTATTTATATTAGTTGTGTCACCTGGTAGTAGGGTTAGGGGAATCAAGAATCAAGTGTAGTGTTTTAGGAAGCTTAGTTAAAGCATTGGAGCAGATATTGAAAGTAAAGCAGAGGTATACATTGCAGTCACCTAATCTACATAGAAGGAAGCATTTATTGTGTTTGCATTACAACTGCGGATATTTGAAAATGACGTGCGTCTGGATAAACCGCTCTGATCCCAACTCATGTCACACCTAGCACGTAGAGTCTGAGTCTGCACGGAGCCGATCAGCAGCTTTGCTGGTATTTCCATCTGAAGCACTGAGCTGGCATTCTTTTTCAGATCAGCTCAGCAGGGAGAACAGTTTGTAACAGGAGATTTGACAGACTGCTGATCACAAACCTGTGTGAATGTTTTTGCCCAAAGCCAATGACATACCCCCAGCTTTGATCAACACATCAATATTTTTAAATTCAGGATATATATGTGTCTGCGTGTGTGTGTGTGTTAACATTACTGCCAGATTTATCTAGTTGGTACTGATCTTGCAGAACCTTGCAAAAGCATTCATACCCTCTGAATCTTCATATATTCTTTCAGTAGGTGTAGAGACGTTGTACTAATTGAGGGAAATATGAATGGAGCTAAATCAGTATAATCCTATAGGAAAACTTACCTCCTCCCCTATTTATACCACTGATTTTTGTAACGCTCTGGACGGGCGGACCCAGAAGACAACACGACAGGTCAGTGGCGTTGGAATCAGGTTTATTACTCGGTCTCAGGGCTGCTTAAGTAGAGGCAGAAACAGGAGGTGCAGCTGAGAAGATTAGCAGGAGCAGGTGTGTCAAATAACTGGTCCTCAGGAGTGGTATCATTACAGATTTTATCTCTCTCCTTGTTGGATCCTCTGTTTTGTTACCTCCCGTTTTCTCCCCGTATTTCTGGTGAGCTTGCACTCTTCGACTTTTGGTCATTTAAGAAACTATTGTTCATCTTATTATGAGACTCCTGTACACTGGTTTGGGTTTTTGTCCAACACCCACACCTCAGAATATGGCACTGCCTGCAGGTTAAGTTTTTTTAATGAAAGAGCAAAAATAATAGCCTCTTGATGAGCAAACCTGGTATAGACAAATGACAAAAGTCCTGCAGCTGTAATCACAAAGTTATATTGCTCTGCAAAGTATTGATTTATGGAAGGCTGAATATATGCATGCCACACGTTTCAGATGTATTTGTAGAAAATCTTAAAAAGCATGTATGATTTTCATTAATTTGGCACAATTTTGCGTTCATTTGATAAAATCCCCCAAAAAAATCCATTAATGTTTCTTGACAAAATTCTAAATAGTGGAAATGTGTTGATTGCTTTACAAAGAATTATAAATGATAATATAACAAAGTACTAAGATGGTTAGCTCTGAACTTTGATTGGCTGTTCTTATATTCAGTCTGTTATCTTCTTATAAAAACAGCAGAAGTAAGTAAAATTGATATGAGTTTTAGCAAGGTCAGAGCTGTAACTTAAAAGAGATCTGGGGGGAAATACTGGACACTAAAAAGATGGCCCTGGAGAATCATGTGACACATGAATAGACGACAGAGGAAAGAGGATAATTTGTATGTCTGACAAGCTGACAGACAGATAGACAGACTAAGAGGTCCAGGGAGCTAACACCGCAGGCTATAACACCTTCACAAAGAGAGACACTGTGGTCAGACAATGATGTCATGAAACAAATTAGCATTTCCCTTGGGGTTCGGCTGGTTAGCATGGCTCAGAGTTAGTCATCACTTTGAGTTCATCATAATGAGGTTTATTAAACATTTCCCGCAGGTTTCAACATGTTACACCATTCCACCATTTTATAACAGCTCATCAATCATGTAAAAACGACAATTATTGCCAATTAATTACCAAAGAATGAGTCATTCTTGTTTAAAGAAAGTGGTTTCTCTTCTTGACGCCACAGCAGCAGAGTACAAATGCTTAACTTCAGAAATCATTTATTTGTCTATACTAAGCCAGTCTCAATCTCATAACTAGTTTCCTTTCTTCCCCTTTGCATTTCAAAGTCTACCATAGATAAAACTATAGTAGGATCTTAAATCTATATACATATATATTTATTAATAAGAATATCCCTGTCAGGTTTTCTTATCCCTTAATCCAATCTGAGTCATTAAAGTGTGTGCAAAGTGTGTGTTACAAAATTGCAAATTGAGTGCAAAGCAATGTTTGTTCTTTTAGTTTTGTGAACTCAGTGAGTGGATTTGCTATAAGTATTAATAGTTTTAGAAATTGTGCTATAAGAATCAAGGTTGTGTTTAAGCATTCAGAAAAAACTGTAACTTAGCAGTTTTTTCACAAGTGATGCATGGACAACAAATACCAGAATAGGTTTCAGAACCTTTTCTTTTTTATTATTTTAAATAATTTATTACACACTCAAAGTTAGGACTGTGCAAAAACACTCTTAATCATCTGTAAGGACACTTAGGTAAAGTATAACTAATAAACTGGATTAACCCTCTACAAACAAAAGTGCTTTTATGGATACCATTACAAAATTAAAAGTTTGAAGTTCTTGTAGTTCTATCTAATAAAAGATGAACAGTTGTTTCAGGTATTTCTATTCACCTTCAAAATTGACGCAGCATTAAAATTTGACTCGTCTGGACTTCCTAATGGCAAATTCGTTGATGGTATCATCAAATGATATTTTATTTGAGACCTCTTGGTTGATGCTCATCAGTGCAAGCCCATTGAGGCGTTCCTGACTCATCGTTGACCTCAGGTAGGTCTTAAGTAGTTTTAATTTAGAGAAGCTTCTTTCAGCAGATGCTACTGTCACAGGTAGTGTGACAGCAATTCTTAGGGCCACCCACATATTTGGAAAAACTTCTTCAAGTTTCTTCTCCTTCAAGTAAGTCAGAATTTCCATTGTCGTCATGCCAGCTTTTGGCAACACTGGGAAATTTTTCAATTCAAGTGCCAGTTCCCTCCCGTCAATATCTTTATGGTCACCATGGTTCAAAGTGTTGCTGAGGGTTTCGCACTCCTTTGATCGACAATAATAATCATCAATGGCGTTCCACGAGCGAGCTATTTTTAGAACGTGACGTCATATCACGTGGTACGCGGTAGGGCAAACTTGCGTTGTCCTCCGCTCTTTCGCTGTAAAAGAGCTGTACGTTACCCTTTGTTTTACTTGGTAAAACGACTGCTTTTTCCAAGTCTAAGACGTCTCCTAACCATGGTTTTTAAACATTGTTGTTATGGAATGTGCAACAGCGACTCGAGGTACGCTGATAGGCGGCATATGAAGGATGTTTTCTTCATTAATTTCCCGAAATTCAAGACTGCCAAGGAGAAATGTGTGTGCTGGGTACACTTGTGTGGTCGGCCTACACAACAGTTCAACTCGAAAAAACATCCTGACCCGCGGGGCCCGGACGTCGGCTCGTGGAGGGGTTGGGGAGGGCGAGCGTTCCGGTCCGCACGACGCGCTGGCCGTCCGTTTCCGTACGCCTCCGCTCGCGGGGGGTGCGGGCCGATGTGCCGCGCGGCCGCCGGGGGGTATCGTCTTTCCCCTCTCCCCTCCGTGCGCGGTACGATATTCAATGTAATAATGAGATTGACAAGTAAACGTGTGGCTGAGGGGGCGCCATAGGATGATCATATATTTAATAAACATGTTTTAATTCGCTTTTTTTTATAATTCTATGATTAATGGGAAGTAATCTGACCCAATCTGTATAATATGATTGAACTTGACTTTGTAAAGTGCCTTGAGATGACATGTTTCATGAATTGGCGCTATATAAATAAAATTGAATTGAATTGAATTTAATTAAGCCTAAGGGCGACGCTAGAGGGCGCCCCCCAACACATTTGTCGCCCTAGGCAATTGCCTAGCTCCCCTATAGCAATCGCCGACCCTGCATGAAGCTAATCCTCTGTTTGGAATGTTGTAAAACTTTGTCTAGTGTTTCAGCTGCCCTCTGTTGAAGCTATCATTACTTCATCAACAGCTTTGTGTGGACATCTGAGATGCAGTATTGCAAGCCTTCCACATTAAAAGGATGGGCAGAAATATTGTCAAGTATAAGGAGTTGAGTTTTACTCGGGACTACATATAATCTGACGTGATTGGCTAATTACTATGCCAATTATTGGGATTGAATCGGAACAGTCCTAGTATGTATCTTTTGTATGACCAGGTTTCTAGTTTCACAATTCATCTTTTGCCCAAATATGGCAACTTTCCAAGAAGACTGATGTTTCTAATGTAGAGTTTTTGTTCATGTTATGAAGCGAAGTTTCATATTTTTGCGCCTAGTTGATGTGAAAAACAATGGCTCAGCACAAAGACTCATGCTTAAGTATAATTTTGTTAATGCTGATGCTGCTTTTATAAAAACAAAATTATATTGATTTACCTATTCCTACACAGACAAATGCTTTCAGGGACAGAGGTGGATGCGTTTTAAGAATAGGTTAGGACCGTTATTACAGGGTAATAAAACAGGATTCCTTCCATACAAATGGAACTGTTCTTGCTTTTCTGTCACATGCTTCAGATCATCAGACAAATATTGATATCAAATAACCAGAGAAAATAAAACGACAGCTTTAGATGATCTTTTAATTTGTTATAAGAAAAGCTATCCAAACCAATCACCATGTGTGAAAAAGTTATCACCCCTCAAAGCCAATAAATGCTTGTGCCACTCTTTACAGCAACAACTGTCATCAAACATTTCTTTACATCATTCTGGAGTTTTGGTCAAATCTTCTTTTCAGCTCCATATATAATTCAGCCACATCAGGCGTTTTTTAAGCATGGATGCCTTTTTAAGGTTACAACACGTTAACTGAATTGGACTTAAGTCCTGACTCTTATCAGGCCTTTATTTTTTTTACCATATAGATTTGCATTCCTGGAAGAGAGAAAATGAGAGAAGAATTCATGATACCATTCATTAGTCTACTTTGTGTTGTCTGATAAGTTCATTTTACGTGATTCCTTTATTCTACAGTTCTTCTAGGAATCAGACATTTGCAATGGAACCAAAAATAATAAGGTTATCCACCGCATCCATGTATTCCTGCCAATCCAGTTGGGAGAGGGGGGGGTTCAGTCACTGAGCGAGAGGCAGGGTACACGATGAACAGGTTGCCAGTCTATCACAGGGCAACACAGAGTCACACAAGACAAACAACCGTGCGCACACTCACACCTAAGGGCAATTTGGAGAGACCAATTAACCTAATTAAGCTTTTGGACTGTGGGGGAAGCCATAGTACATGCATGTCTAGGAAAATAAAGATTTGAACATAGACCTTCTTGCTGCGAGGCAACAGCGCTACGAGCTGAGCCACCATGCAGCCATAATGTGGTTAATCACAGTTAATTTAAAAAATGTACAAAAAGGGTAATTACTTTTACATGTGGGGCCATGTTGCTTTTGATAGCTTTTTCTCTTAAGGGATGTTTGGAAACTGCATTTCGTGTTTACTCAGCTTATTCGTCTGATATCAACATTAGTTTGAGGACCTGAAACATTTAGTGTGACAAAAAAAACTGAAGAAGTTTTTAAGAATCAAATACTTTTTCACAGCATTGTAAGGCGAGGCTCTGTTTTTCTGTGTCAGTGTGTGTAAGCTCAACTGTCACTGCGTCAGGACACAGTGTCCTGTAAAATACCTGAATATAGTCAACATTTCCTTTCAATTCACTGACAGTGCTACTCGCTTCAGACCCCACACACATTGTGTGTGTCTGCCTGCCTTGAGCACATCAGGCTGAGCTTCAGAGAACGAACACCAGAGATCCAAGGGTCATTGCTATTCCTGGGGTTTCGTCTCCTGCTCTTGTTTGTCTTGTTGCAGAGCTGAGGTTCAACCAGCCAAGCTGTGTGTTTGTGCATGTGTGTGTGTGTGTGTCTGTGTTTTCTGCACACACCCACACCTGGTTGCTCATACGGAGAAGTCGGCACAAGAAGTACTGTTGATATGAGCAGGAACAAGCGCACAGCTGCACACTGGCTCCGCTGCTTCTTGTTCTTCCAAAGTCAACTCCGGACAAAGATGTTGTAAGGGCCGACCCGCTGTGACGGCGGGATCTCTGCTGGTGGCTCAAACCCACGCACTGCTGCGGCCGCTGGTTCACTCGGAGATTCCCCTCGGCGGCAGAGCTTGTTTGCTGATCTTCCTGTCTGTCACACCTGCAGCATGAAGACCCGTGGAAAGAAAGGTCAAGGATGCTGGAGAAATTATGTTTGTTTTCCCTCCTGACATCCTCACACAGCTAGACTCACAGACAAGAGCTTTGCAGAGAATATGGCAGCTGTTTACGTGGTTGTTGCTATTTTTCCTGATACTTTTGTGCTCGTGAACATGATGCCTGCGTAGGAGCCGTGTTCATTAGGAAGATTTGGTCTTCAGAGAAACTGTAGTACTTGATTATAAGACTACATTGTTCATGGTACAATAACATTGAATATAGTATACCGCAGTCTCAAGGTATAATCATATTCTCACAAAACTTGAAACAAAAACTGCTTTATTTATAACGGAAAGACAGCATATATGCTGATATAATATTCTGATTATTATAGTGACGTTAATGTTATTTCTAATCTTTCTTTATTGCTTTTTTGATTAGGACACAGGTTTAAGCAGAAATACAGAGTAGAAACCCGCTTTAGTGCTTGTTCACAAGTACTTGCTGTGCCGAATCTTAAACCATTTTCATTGTTCTGCTCCTGACAGAGTAACGCCGGCGTAACCCAGTCAATTTGCCGGGTGATTCTGTTAAAGCTCATCACTATCTGCTCAGGTTAACACCTTACCAACTGTGGTTTTAAAAGCATGATACTTTTACAAAGGCGATGAGAGGTGCTCCTTTATTTTCCACCCAAGTTGTCCACCGATCTGCTTATTGGTGTATGAATGTGTGCGCGTTAGTGAGTGCGGCTGGGTGAATGTGGCTCTAGTGTACAGCGCTTTTAGTGGTCAGTATGACTGGAAAAGCGCTATATAAGTTCAGTCCATTTACCCAATAACTGTCTTTTGCCATCAGCAATAAAAGCCACATTTGTCTCTCTTGTAAGCAAAGGGGAAGTGTAGGACCCCCCCCCCCTCCCCCCTCCCCTTTTAGCCAGCAGACTCACAGTACAGAGTCAGAAGTAAGGGAGAGCTGCACTGCATTGATTTATGCTCCATGCACCCAGAGAAAAGTCACTACGGCGCTTACTTTGATACTCGTATCTGGCCCAATTCAACTCCTGCGATACTTTTAAGTAGTTTGTGAATTTCATTATTACTTTTATTATTGCTTTGTACATTTGATAATGGATATGCTTTGGCTGGACAGCCGGTTTAAAACTTTGTAGTTTGAAAGATTTGGTCTTTTATTAAAATCTATCAAACAGTAGAAAGTTGTGTCACGCATATAACTAACAAAATTAATCAAAGTCCAATATCCCAATCCTGATTGCTGCAAATATGTAGATTTCTATAATTCAAAGTCATTTTAATAAAATTACAGAAAAGTATTGAATTAAATAGTTTTTCTGCGGTGAGCATAGAGTATTGCAGCACCGTCCTCCACCTTCTTGTTGCTGCACACTGCTGGTCAGCTAAATAAAAAAGTACTAGAACTTTAAGGAATACTTTTAGCTATGTTATTCTTTTAACTTGGAATATTATGTAGCAGCTTTGGGGACTTTGCATCATTTCAATAAGTTCTCAACTAAACACCCCATTGTTACCATATTTTGTTACGTCCGTTCACATTGCAGCAGATCAGAGTTTCTACACAGTTGAAAAAAATGTTGGGAATTTTATCAGTTTATTTTTCAAGTCTGGAAATATATTGCAGTTTTCTGACAATCTTCTTCGTTCAATGATCTACAAGAAAAAAACAAAGTCTGAAAAAAGTTGGAATTTTTTAAACAGAAAATTTTCTGGATTGCTCTGCATCCATAAGGTACACGTACAGACAGTCATGGCATGGTAACTAAAGAAGGGTCACCTATCATATCTATTAAGATACCAATGTTTAAAAGCATCTGGCAACCAACTAATAACATATATGTTAAATTAAAATTAGATTAGGTAATATCATCTTATTATTCTTGTGTTATTCTCTAAAGAGAGGAAAATAAACAATGTACAATACTCTTCACTGCACAGTGCCTTGCAAAAGTATTTAGTTTACTGCTTATATGCTGACTAAACTGACTTTGGCTAGATTGTATTCAGGGGTATCGAATTCAAAGGTGCTGAATACATATGCACGCTACACTTATTACTCATTTGTTGAAAAAAATTATAAAACCAAGCATTGTTTTTCTTTAAAACCATAATATTGTCCAACTTAAAGAAGCTTTCATGAATTTTCTATAAAGGTCTGGGTGTCTTTGATTGTAATGTGATGAAAAGTGAAAATGTTCAGTTGGTTTTGCGAGGCACTTTAAGCCCTTGACAACTACTGCATTTTAAATATCTATTCTCTGTTTGCTTCCTTGCTCTATTTTAAAATCAAAGTAATACAAAATGAAAATTTTGGATAACAATATACTTGTAATAATTAATGTCATATAAATAAGCAGTAATAAAACATGAATAATAGTAGAAACACTTGCTCTGTTTCTGTCTTTAAAAAAGCTAATGATTTTATAAATGCTATTTAAAAAGTTTGTATACATTCCATGATAGGATGCTATTTTTACTCAGTGTCATGATACCTTGACAACACTGACACCTCTGCATTGCAGCTGCAGCCTGACAACGGCTGAAAGCTGCACATCTAAGTGTGCTCTCAGTAATTTTCCTTGACAGACTGGTGAGGCTAACATCAAATTGATAAACAGCTGTATGGAAAATTTTAAGAAAACAAAGGCATTTAAACATTTACACCTTTCTTGTCCTTAAATACTAAACTAAAACATTCTGCTCACATGCCCTGGCTTATTAGTTGGATAATTTCACCTTTGTGCCATTTCGCTCCAGCTTTGGCTCAACTGAATCGGCAGAATTCAGTCAGACGATATCGGATTACTTCCAGCTTGTGCATGACACCTCGAGCTCTACCTCAGTGCTCTGAGTTAGCATTATTTATTTGTCAGCAGCGGCACAAGGGCCGTCATGTGAGCCCGCACGGACACAAACAGGGCCGACAGACACAGCTGAGGGTGTAGAGGAGGTCACGGGAGAGGGACCATCTGATGCCAGCAGATGGAGTGATGGAGGGAGGAGGGCAGAGGAGAAACTGGGAATCAGGGCGGCACAAAGCGAATGCTGGGAGGCTTTTCTAAAGGCACTGATTTCACTTTCCATCCTTTCTGCTCCGGCGAGCCCACCTTATGCTACACTCTGGGGCAGAGGTGGTAAAAATATGCGATAATCCGTACACTTAAATAACTGAACTAATTCAGTCAACTGAGCAATGAGAAAAGTCATAAAAAATAGTTATTTAGATGCACCCAAAAGAAATTCTGAACTATCAAAAGTAAGAAGGATTCCCATTTACTGGATCAGTGTGGTGTTTATTATGTGAATTGTGAAGCTGTCGGACCTACCGCAGCAGCGCTGTCTTGGAAAGACGCTCGCTTTCCTGTCAGCTAATGTCACATCTGTGTCTTTCTCTGTCTCTGTTGAAGAATGGAGCAGTTCCAGGGGAGTCTGTGAAGAAAGATGAAAACTCTCGGAGGGGAAACTGGGGCAACCAGATCGAGTTTGTCCTCACAAGTGTGGGCTATGCAGTGGGCCTGGGCAACGTCTGGAGGTTTCCCTACCTGTGCTACAGAAATGGAGGAGGTATGCATTCTAGTTACCCTTCGATAAACCTGTAGCGGTGTTACAGTACACCTGTGTTACCGATAGGTTGGATACTTAGAAAGTCATTTGGTTTCATTTTATACAGTTGTCAAAGATAGTAAGGTCACAGTTCAGTGAAAAAACTGGTAGTGGCAGCATTATGCTGTGGGATGTTTTTCTTTTTCAGCAGTGACAAGGAAACTTAAAGTTTCAGGGAACTGTCAGGCCTGGAACAAATCCTATTAGAGGCTGCAAAACATTTAAGACTGGAGCGGTTGTTCAGTTTCTAGCAGAACAACAACCCCAAAACATACACCCAGAGCTGCAGGGAAATAGTTTAGATTAAATCATATTCAAACTTAGAAGGGTCCAATCAAAGCTAAGACCCAAAATACTTTAATTAGATTTTCAGGGATTATCTCCATGCAGCCTGACTGAGTTTGAGCTATTAAAGAAACGAAAAATTGGGAAAAATGTCAGCATGATTTGAAAATCTGGTAAAACGTACCCTTAAAGACTTCTGACTGTATTTTCTCATCAGAAGGTGTCTCAAGGAACTATTGATGCAGGGGGGCTGGATATCTAAGCAACATTGTTTTTTCAGATTTTTATGCTATTAAAGAATAATAGACAGTTGGGGAAGCTAATTTATGCTTCAGACTCGGATATGAGTTTTTTTTTATGGTAGAAATAGTGTCAGTAAGATTTTGGACCTGAAGGACCTGTTTACCTTTATCGCATATTTTATTTTTATTTTTTATTTTTATTTTTCATTGAAAGCACATGTACTTCAGATAAAAGAAGAGATTAACTTCAGTCATTAATGTCATTAAAATGTCACAAGTTAGCAACAACACAGATTTACGTCTGAGACTAATGTTTGCTTTTTTATTTTATTCCATATGGCAAAGGCATGCCCCTGAAACAACAAAAGGCCAGATTTAAAGTAATCTTGAATCCATGTAATATATGGTACCTTTTTTAGCAAATAAAAAGCTTTTGAAAACGTGTTGTACATGTGTAGCTCGCCCTCTTTACAATGACACCCGTGGATTTAATCCGAGTTCAAGTAAGTAGTGATTAGAGTCCACATGTATGCAATTTTAATATCAGTATAAATGCAGCTGTTCCACAAACTGTCACCCAAATATTTGCAGAGCTGTTTAGTAGTGGGACGGTATGGGTCTGATACGCAGGAAGGTTCCTGGTGCTGCTGCTGTGCTGCTGACAACTTGTCTTTACCGTGCTACAGATGGGTATAAAGTGCAAGACTGTGATGAAAAAAAAATCAGGTCCATAAGAAGATGTGTTCTGAAAGTAGCTGATCAAACCTCTGTTTTATGTTCTTTTCTGGAAAGCTTTGTTCATGTTATAGAGGATGAGCAAACAATAAAGTGTAGCCAATTTGTAAGACTATAACCTTTTGCATGAAATCCTACTTTGGTTGTTAGGATGTGTGTAGTATACACACATTTAGAGTATCATCAACTTGTGATGGAGAGTTGAATTTCCAGGTTCTGACTCTGCATCTGTCATCCATTTATGTGCTCATACACGGCTGCAGTGGCATGCAGAAAGATCGTGACTTTCAACAGCCATGATGAGGTTTTAACATTGCACTGGATCAGCTGATTTGATAAATGAAACCCGGAAAACACATCTACAGATGTTTCTCACAAATCACCGTCTGATTTCTGCTTGAGCCTGAAAAGCCATTGCAGCACCACTGAGCAGCCTCAGCTGGGCATTTGCTAACCTGTGAGCTAACATACGACGAGTTCTTATCACAGATGAGGTTTATCTTTTCTTACTGTTTTCTGTTTTCCCGTATGTGGCGTGCAATATATTTCTGTCAAGTCACTGATGCAGGTTGGGTTTCTTTTCAGAAATAAAACTGCAGAATTAACATAGATCCTGTTTTTAAATCTGAAGGAATTCAGGGATAACATCAAGTAAAAAAAATAAATTGTGTTTTCGTTCAGATCCTGTTAAATTTAATGTCAAGAAAGTGTCTTAGAAATATTTACAGGAAGAGAGTTAAAAGGATATTACAACCTCCAGAAATAAAATTTGTTAGTCTGGTAAATGTCAAGAATTGCGCCAAAGGCCAATATTGAATTTTATTATTAATTAAGTGGACAAGCAGAAACATTAACACATGTTGTTTTAAATTCATAGAGATGTGCTGTTAACTCAGATTCTGCTACAAAGTTATAAAGAGATAGATAACTTGTGTACAAAATACCATCTCCAGTTTCTGACTAAATTATGACTTTCATTGAAACTGTAAGTGCAATAGTAATGGGGGGGGGGAGCATGTTTGGGTTGGTCTTTTTAAATGAATAAAGAATGTGAGTAATTTATTCATTTTTTATTTTGCAATCTGCAAAACTGCAGAGCGGGAAAGATGCTGGAAGATTTACTCCTTTTGTTGATTTATTAACATTTGAAAAAGCATTTATTAATGTAAAAATGTATTTGATTGTACAAATATATGTGATGATCACAAAGAGGTGCTGTACAATGGCAAGTGTCAGTCTAAAGTTCTTTTATTTGTCTAAAGTCAAATTCAACATTGTTTTGAACTTCACAAATGCCAGCAAGGCTTCTTGGTGTAACAGTGGGGTGCAGATGGAAACCCTAAAACCCGTCTAAGGCAGCTGTCCTCAGTGCACCAGAACTTCACTTTGACATAGTTTGTTGATTTTAAGTTGTGTGTAAAGCACCATCTAGGAGAACAGTTTTTCTTCAGAATAAAATAAATCATTAAAGGAAAGATTTAAAAATTACCAGACATACGTCCCTGGACGACAGGATAATTGACACCTTCTGTGACGCACCTCTCTTTTAAAAGCCACAAGGTTGCTTTTTTTCTTGTTACATCACTGCCAACAAACTCATCTCTGGTTTACAGTAGACTGTAAATGTTTCACATAGTCTGTGAATTGTATGTATTGTATGCATGTTTTTGTATATTTGTAGAAATGTGCATAGATATAAGAGGTTTCTCCCCAAAATGCATGCATAGTCTGTGATTTCGTTCTTAGCAAGAGCAATTCTAGGAGTGGATCTTCTGTAGTGTGGAAGCACAAAATGTGGCTAATGTGATTATGTTTCTTTAATTCATTTACGCAACAACACAGTGATTAATATAGTTTGTAAAGAGACTATCTGACTTTTTGGACTTGGATACGGGTCTTGATCCTAAAGAGTATTTGCACGCTTTAAGCTTTTTAGAAGCAGCAACTGATTTCATTAAAATACTATGTGGAAATTATGAAGGCCTACAACAGCCATGTCGCAATGGAGCACATGATATTGGTAATTTTATCATCTTTGAACTCTGCCATAAAGCTGAATGATATTTACAGATTATGGAGAAACATGCTGTTTCCCAGAGATCCCCATGTTCAAAGAAAGTCTCACTTATTTTAGAAACCAAGTGTAAAACCAGCATTGGTCATAAGGCAACAATAGTTTTTTGTCATGGAGGAGTGGAAGAAGATCCCAGTAAACTCCATGCTCAGGAGAGTTAAGGCAGTGCTAGACAATATTGGTGGCCACGCAAAATATTGACACTTTGCGCACAATTTGGACATCTTCACTTAGGTATTTATTCATCTTTTTTGCCAGCGGTTTAGACAATAATGGCTGTGTGTTGAGTTATTTTAAGAGGACAGCAAATTTACACTGTTATACAAGCTGTACACCGACTACTTTACATTGTATTAAAGTGCAATATCTTCAGTGCTGTCCCATTAAAAAACTAAATAAAATGTTTACAAAAGTGTGAGAAATGTACTCAGTTTTGTGAGATATTGGCTTTACTTAAGCAGCAGTTTTTTTTACTTTTCACTTATGCAACATTTTATGATGCTGTGGTGCTGAATTGCTTCTCATGGTTCTGGATTTTTATTTTTCGGATAGGAATTACTTGTAGATGAAAAATACCTTCACAGCAATCAGTGATGCCTTGTTAATTATCTGTGATAAATAAATAAACATTGGACCTGAGTTTTGCCTTCGTATGTCTCTCTCCCCAGGTGCCTTCATGCTGCCATACTTTATCATGTTGGTATTCTGCGGCATCCCTCTCTTCTTTCTTGAGCTGTCCTTTGGTCAGTTTGCCAGCCTTGGGTGTCTGGGTGTCTGGAAGATAAGCCCTATGTTCAAAGGTAAGTGTTACATGTGCAAATGTAGTTTTTGTCTTCCTAGCGTTTGTGAATGAACTAAGCAAATAGATGGAAAAAAAGATGGAAATATGTAACATTTCTAGTCATTACCAAAATGTAATTTAGTATTTTTCTTGCAAACATTTAGACAAAATGTTTCACACTTGCAGGACATTTCCCACCTTCATATTCTGCTGTCTCTCTTCAGGTGTTGGTTATGGCATGATGGTGGTGTCCACCTACATCGGGATTTATTACAATGTGGTCATTTGCATTGCCTTCTACTACTTCTTCATGTCCATGACAAACCTGCTGCCCTGGACGTACTGCAACAACCCCTGGAACACTCCGGACTGCAGCGGGGTGGTTGGCAGTGCCACCCAGCTGAACGGCAGCCTGGTGAACGCCACCACCAGCCTGCTAGCAGGGGCAACGGAGGTAGTCAACCGCACCAA
The DNA here is from genome assembly GCA_037039145.1 of Fundulus diaphanus. Classification (NCBI taxonomy): domain Eukaryota; kingdom Metazoa; phylum Chordata; class Actinopteri; order Cyprinodontiformes; family Fundulidae; genus Fundulus; species Fundulus diaphanus. The sequence goes on from CM073133.1 coordinate 41,402,351, forward strand.
GAGGACCAGCCCCAGTGAGGAGTACTGGAAGTAAGATCAAAAGGAAT